>CM060872.1:18681750-19204299 GCA_030737845.1 Acorus calamus
TAACACACCTACATTTGTCCTCATTTAACATTTTGTTTAAAAATATTCAACAAGCATTGTATACTGATCTTATCCTACAACATTGCTTGCTTGTTTAAATTACTTATCTCATATAAGGTTATAACTTCTAACAGATTCCTGATGGGTCACTGTATTAATGCTATTAAATACAAACCAAAGAATTGTCCAATAGAAACAAATAAAACAAAAAAAAAACAACTAATTGTCAAATGGAAACAAATAAACCAAATAATTATTAATTAGAAATGTATAAAAATAGAAACCTACCTCAAAACACAGATTAGTTCCATCATTCATAGTAAATGGAAATATAAAGTTAAAATCATCATGTAACACCTAGGACCCATTGTTCATACTACTAAAAGAAACAGCTTTGATGCAAAATAACAAAAAAATCCAATAACAAAAAAAAAATCTTTCAAACACACCAAAGAAAACCCATCAAGAATCAAAACCCCTAAATTTTAAGTGAAACTCAAAGAGCCCAAAAAATTCAGACACCCCGAAATCCAATATAAAAGAGTGAGCCCTTCATCTCCCCTCATTATTTTGAAAGCCCATCTCCTCTTCAGCTTCACTCGAATATTATGAAGACACATTAATTCTGAACTGATATATTGGGTAATTATTTTACATTACAAAATAAATTCCTTTTCTCTACTAAAACAATTCAACAGGCATCGTTCACTAATCATATCCTACAGCAAAAATTGCTTGTTTGAATTGGTTATTTCATAGAAAACCGTAATTTCCAATAGTTTCATGATGGGTCACTATTTTTATACATCTTTAAAGACCATTCACTGCCAGAAATAAAATCAAAATATTGTCAAATACAAAACACATAAAAATAAACACACACTTCAAAAACACAGTTAAATTCACCATTCAAAGTAAATGGAACTGTATACAGTCAAAAATCATCATTTAATACTACTAAAAGTAACACCTTTGATGCAAAAAGTTAAAAAAATCGCATCCCCGAAAAAATTCATTTCAATCACACCAAAAAGGAAAAGAAAAGAAAACCCACCAAGAATCAAATCCCCAAAATTTCAAGCGAGACCAAAAGAAACCAAAAAAAAAGAAGACAAACACCAATATAAAAGAGTGAGCTTTTCATTCATCCCCCCTTACCACTTCGAAGGCCCTTCTCCGCTTCAGCTTCATCTCGAAATTCGCATCCCCGATCGGGGACTCCGTCGAAGGGGAAGACAATCCGTCGACACCCGATGATCAAACGAAGTGGGGGCTTCTGCTGCGGTGAATCGGATCGATGTGTGGATGTTTTATATGGAGAGATGGAGACAGAATTCTGTTTGGATGATCAAATTAGGGTTTTTAAAACCTTCGTTTCGATCGATCAGAGAGAGAGAGAGAGAGAGATAGAGAGCATAGAAACCTTAAAGGGGAAGGGAAGGGAGTTCCTGTGTTTATAGGAGAGAAGGGGAAAAAGATGAGAGAGAAAAGAAAGCAAAAATAAAATATTAAATATTATTTTTTTTTTAAATAACTGTGAATGAATGATTATAGTGAAAATCCAATAAATGTTGGGATTTTAAGGGGAATAAGTCTTGAAATAATTAATTTGTAATGGTATAAATATTAGAAATATGATGTTACCCCAAATTAAAAAAAATTAAAAATATGTTGTGATTTATTTTCATTTTAGAGAATAAAAGAAGTGTGTAGATTATGTGTTCTGTTTAGTTTTGGTAGATAAGATAAAAAGAGTAATGAATGTTGTTTCAGCATTTAAGTGAAATAATGAGAAGGATGTTTATTAATTTTGTATAGATGTGTCAAATAGATGTGAACATAAATGTTTTGTAATATTAAAATGAATAGCACAATGTATACAACATATTTATAGAATATTGAATTATGTGAAAAGTTTATTCTATTTAACATATAGAATAATAAATTTATATATACTAATATATTTTTTATATTATAAATGAAACTAATGAACAGATTTTCATTGGAATTCAATTGAGATAGATAATTTAATATTTTTATAATTTATAATTATTAAAATTTGAATGTATTAATATGATTTATTTAAATTTGATTTTAAAATTTTCAAATATATTCATAATTTATCTAGATCTCAAATTTTTAAAACTAATTGCTAGATAAAAACGGAAAAAAAAATAGCCTAGTTTTCTTTAATAATTAATAAATACACCTCGATAAAAATTAACATTTTTATAAATGAGTTATATAATTTTTTTTATAAAAATATATATCTTATTAAATATAAGATTATATAAAAAAATTTGGGAAAAGATTTTTTTTTAGGAGAATAAATTCCCATAATATTTTGGGGTAACGATGTTGAGCGTAACATTTTCCGTATTACCATAATTTATTTAAATATTTTTCATATAATAGCATATATATCCACAGTTTTTGAAGCACCTTTTTCTAATATTGTTGATGGCAAAAGATATAAAAAAACATTGCTACACTTTCTGTTTTGTAGCTCTGTCTACAATTCATAAATGATCTTCAACCACCTTTAAACTGTGACAATGCAATATACATTATAATAACGCAATGTATATTATACTATCATATTATATGAAATAAAAATATTATATTAAAAAAATACATTAATATATTTCAGTATATATATCAATTTTTATAACAATATGTATTTTAATAAACAAATATACAAGTGTATGTGTATATATTAAAAAAAAAAACTAGTGAGAGCTAGGTATGGATTGCAGGGAGGCATCACTGATAATATTCATTGTATGAATTCTGACCAATAGATGCCACCCACGAAAATGGTTGGATCAACTATTTCATGTACATTTTGAGTTGATTTCATAATGTTTGTACCTTTAGTTTTAGCTGTTACAACAGTACTTCAAATGTACAATTATTTTATCAATTCAATCCATGAAGTTATTTGCTTCATAATTAATGACTAATTTGCAAAATGTGACTACTATAATAATTTTAAATAAAAATAAGATTTTTGCATATATATATATATATATATATATATATATATATATATATATATATCCCCTCAAAAATCTTAGATCGTCAAAATATATTCCCTCAAAACACTATTATTATAAATATAAACAAGATTAAATTATACACGGATGCCCTTTTGAGCAGTGTATTTACAAGAATACCGTTCAAAAAGCATTTATATACAATTTAAATTTTTTAAAACTATTTTTAAAAATATTAATTTAATAAGGATAATCTAATTATGATTTTTCAAGGGAAAAAAAACATTGTATAGGATTGAAGAACATTTATCCCTTGATTTGAATATTCATTCAATAAATATATAAACAATAAGATTGATAAATTTGGAATAAATTATATTATTTTTTTATTATTATTTATCATACTAGACCTGAAATAATAAAATCGTCCTATTTAGCTGGATCAGTTTTCATTCCCTCCCCCTTCTTGCCAAAAAAATAACATTTAAAATTTTATTCTCACCAGAGAACAAGTGTCCACGTTTTGATTTTCTTCCTTTTATCATTTTTATCATTTTTTGTTGTTGTGATTTTCTTCCTTTTATCAAATTAAAATGGTTTAATTCTACGATTGAACAGCTTTTAAGTTTACAGGAAACTGATTCTGCAATTATGCATGAGCAATTAGAGAAAGCTGGGGGAGAACTATATGCAGTTTTAAACTTAATATTTATAAAAAATCAATTTTACAATCTCACAGCCAAACGTAGCCAAACTTTATCATAGACAGATAGTGAACCCATTTCTGACACAAAAACCTTCGAACGTGGTCACATGCAACACGTAACCCAAATTAAGCGTTTAGAGCTCCTTTGAATAAGTGAAAAGTGATTTGGATGACATTAAAAATGCTTGGTCGCTGTTACAGTGATGTTTACAATCCCACCACCTATGTCCACCAGTAAATCAACATCTCATTTTCATTTATCTCGTAAGTGAATATATACAATCCATTAAAATATATATCTCATACATTTGGTTACATAAAATATACTCTTTACATGAGAAAAATAAAAGATATACTCTGTTCCATAAAATATACATCTTAACAGCATGTGAGAAAACATAACATTATCCAAATAAGAAATAAAAAAAATTGGTGTTGCACACAAATCCTATTTAACTATGATGAGATGAACCATGTAATATATATATATATATATACGCGAGTGATAATATGCGGTCGTGCGGTCGTGCGGTCGCGGTCGTGGGCCGTCCGATCGCGGGTCCATCGCATCCAACGGTCGACGTGATTCGCACCCGACCGTCCGATGTGATGGACCCGTGATCGACGGCCCGTGATCGCGGACGCACCGACCGCACGACCGCACGTAATCACTTCCCTATATATATATATATATATATATATATATATATATATATATATATATATATATATTGTATCTATACCATGTAGTTGCTACGTTACTAACACAACTAATTCAGTATATACTCTACCACGAAATATAACAAATATATATATACAGTCAATTCATACAAGTATGTACTTAATTTTTATGAAAAAAATATACTTCATTAGCCATACCTGCTTTTAAAAAAATATTAAAATGGGGCTGCCAAAAACACATCCAAGCTAAAAGCAAACAAAATTTTAAGAATAACTTTTATTGAGCAAGCATGGTACAGGTCCCAGCAGTTTTCTTATTTAGTTATCAAACATGGCCAAAAGGCTTGGGTTCCCTACTTCACCTTGAACAAAACATGGCAAAGTGGAATAACTTAAAACCAGGCTGAATATCAATCCCATTCTCTGGCTAGACAGTAGGTGAAAGCTTCACTTCCCAGTCCTACAAAATGGGCAAATATTAGGTTTTAGACCAAACCAGGGAAGTCAGTTCAGACAAATACTTCATCATGTTCATCAAACTAAAGACAATAACCACTCATCTAAGTAAACCTGTCAACGGATCAAATATTTAAGGATTTCCTAATCTAAACTATTTGAATACAAATATTAATATTTAAATTCTATTTACAATTGGAAATGGTCATTATGTCGATAATTGAAATGACTAAACGATGAATACTAGTTTGGGTGGTCAGGTGACATATTAGGGATAAGAAAAAAAAAATCAAATCGAGAGTTCAAGACTTCTAGTCTTCTTCAAAGATCATACAAAGATAATACAATAGTCATCTAAGTTTTTAAGATTATGGCTGATCATGCAAAATAAGTAAATTTAAACATTATAAAATGCAGACATACATAATATATTTTTTTGGAGAGGATACATTGTTATCCATATCCACACTCAGGATGTTTGAATATCAAATAATTTCTGATTTTTCATATACAAATGAGGAGCACACACATATATTTTTCTAGATAATTGACAGGCTTACAATAAAGTCATACATAGATAATGCGTTAACAAAAGTTCTTGTTGAACTACAAAAAAATATAAAAAGAAGAAAGATCTAACCTGATAAGTTGAAGATATGCTTATATTGTTCTAAAGAATCAACTCATCCTCACAATGACGAACGCACCATTCCTGCGAGTGGCCTGCGAGTAAACAAATTCATAAATCACTCACGCGTTCGTGATGAGAGAAAATTAAATCACTACCCCCACCTGGAACCCCACAATTCCATTGCCAAGATCCTCGTAGCACTTGTTACTTCAATCTCATGAAAAACAGTGTATGAAAGAACTCAAGAAACGTATACTAGGGAGCACAGAAATGACGTTTATTTTGATGGCTGATAAAATCAACATCAGGGTAGTGCACTTCACAGGTAATATTGATTTTGGTGTTCCAAATTCATCTGATTAAAATAGGGTGAATTGACTCATAAATGGTGACTTCTCATAACCCAATATTTGGCACGATCCTCTAATGAACCCAATATTTCATTAGAGCACTTTACCTTCTCCCAAAGTGCTCTAATGAACTAGACGACTCAAGTGAACTTCAAATTTTGGAAAAAAAAACACTGGCAAGGCAATACCAAACAATGAGTGAGTTCGTATATTTTGAAGAGGCAGTTGCTACGAGGACAATGGCAGGCATCTGTGTCTTACCAAATTCAAGATGCTTACATGAGCTCTACAGTGAGAGCAGAAGCACCCCCACCCCCATTGCACACACCAGCTACTCCATATTTACCATTTTTGTGCTTCAACACCTGTAAATCAATGGATATGCTAAACATCAGTGTTAATGAATAACAAGACCTGACCTGAAACAATCTCAAACAAGCATTTGGAGTGTGTAACAAATCAAAGAGTACTAACTAAACTTAAAAAATATCTATAAGACAATTGGTCTGTTTTACACCAAATATATATGCCATCATATACATAACTGAGGTTGTTTAAAAAACAAGATTATGATGAAAAGAAGAAAATCAATATCGTAGTTCGTCGATGTGCAGTCATTATAAGGATGGCTCCAAGAAGCAGGGAAGAACAAAGAGAAGTAGATGGCAACTAAAAATGGAGAAGGGGCAAAAATTTTAAAATTTATGATGAAGTTGAATGGTAAGAACATGCATGGTAAATCCCATCAGTAATGACCTATATAATAATTCTACTATTTACATGCTACATTAATTCAATTTTGATTCTATAATATTGTTTACATGTATGGCCAATAGATCCCCGTGGTCATTGCCAAAAGAACAAAACAGTTGGAATCAAGTTGTTCCATTTCTTATGGCTGTTAGACATTTTCTGTAAGTGAACAAGTATCAAATTTTATGAAAGTGTATCCTAGTGCAAAGGCCATTTTTATAATTCCATATAGGGATGACATCTAAATGTTGCAGATTCCCAAGTCAACAAATGAGACACAGATGCTTCTATTGAATGACAATACAAAGAACAGAACAGAGCATTAGTGTTAATTATTTTCTATGCCTGGCCATGGGGGGTAGTTTACCCATGTTCAGACTAAATGCTTTAATTCCGTACACCCATAGAAATCATTAACAGTTGTGGTGTTCAGAAGCCAACTAAATGCATTCTCAAACACACTACTGTCAGACATGAGATGAAGGAACACTTACCCCCAACAAAGTAACTATTATGCGGGCGCCACTGCAACCTAAAGGATGTCCCAAGGATACAGCACCACCATGCACATTGACCTTATCCTGGATAAACAAAAGGGAAGAAGATTAGTTATGTAAAAGAAAAATATTTTAAAAAATCTATGGACAATTACTGCCATGTAACAAGGTAACATTGTTGGAGATGTCACTGTTAGAGCATTAACAAGTAATGAAATTTTGGAGCAGGACTAGGATGCGTTTTCTCATAGAAAAAGATGAGAGGCTGCCATCTTGAAAGAGCATACCTAAATAGTAGCAAATATAAAGTGATTCAAAAGTAAGGTAGGCACTGGGTAATCATATTTGATAGTGTTTGATGACAAAGAGCAACAAGATGCATCCTTAGTTGGTAACTGTGGAAAACATATAGCTTTCCTGGACAAACGCTCCTCAGCATGACACCAACAATCCATTCTCATAATTCACACTCCGTTCTCATCATTGCTACTGGGAATATAGTGGTCACTGTCAGAAACCAAATTCTCTTATAAAGTTTGTTCCAACTTTTTGAAAGACTCGTTCATAGAACCACCAAAAGAAATCAAAGAGAAGTACATTATCCCATTCTTTTATTCAATTGGAGAATTTTCTCATCACCTTGTCATGTCAAAATCATAACGCATACATTCATAAAAATCATGTTGAATATTAGATTTAACTCTAAAAAATATGACATTCTTGAAGGGATGCTCACAGGGGAAAGCCCAAGCAGCTTCTGGTTTGCAAGGGCCACAACCTGCAACCAAGCATTCAAATAAATTAAGGGCTCCATTGAAATATACATGCACTTTGGGGAACTTTGATCCACTATTAAAATAAAACATATGAAAGCTCACAGAAAATGCTTCATTAATTTCATAATAATCAATTTGAGAAGCCTCCAATCCAGCATTTGAGATTGCTTTCGGTATTGCAAGTGCTGGGGCAGTTGTAAAGAGTTCAGGTGCCTGCATTGCCAAAATCTCATGTTAGCACTTAGCACTAGGTAAAACATAAATTAAGGGTCATCGAAGAATACTGTAAAACCCTTTAGATAGCATTAACCTCATATTCAAGGAGGCATTCAATTAACTTCTGATTTTGATTATTTTGAACATGAACCAAAATTTCTCTTTCTATTGCAATTTACCTGAGCCGCATCAGCATATCCTGTGATCTTAGCAATGACACGCAATCCCAGCTTTAGAGCCTTTTCTCCACTCACTAACACTAATGCAGCAGCCCCATCACTGTCCATGAAAGTGGTCAGTCAGACTAAAGAGCTTAAAGATGGCAAACCAACTGCCAAACACTCGAATAGATGCAACAGAAGAAGAAAAGAAAGCAACTTGTTTGAGTTGGTTCCTAGTAGAGTTCATTATATTTTGATTAGAAAGAATTGAATTAAACAAAGTATTGATAAAGAGGCCAAGATGGTGTAGACCTTATACTAGATGAATTTCCGGCAGTAACAGAGCCTCCAGTCTCCTTGAAACTTGGACGGAGCTTCTTTAATTTCATGGGATCAAACTGGCAAGGAAGAAAGCGAGATAAATGCACATGATACAAAACTACAATTTTAGATCAATGCTTTCATGCAAGCAATTAGATCAACTAGATGATCAGAAGCACAAAACATAATGGAGATGCCAGATATTGATAAAATGACAATTCACACAATTGGCAGATATAAAAGCCAATCGCAAGCAGCAACTGACCACACTCTGAATTACATTCTACATCAACATGTTCAAAGGAAATCAAAGGAGATGAAATTATGGTTGGTGATGACTTTAGATAATATGTTTTCCTCAGAAATCACACAGTCAGGACCAAGTTTTGTTAAGTGGAAAAGATGCAAAGTGAAAGTCATGATATTTCCAAAAACATAGGATAAAACTTCAGCAAAACGACACAAGTGAAAGAGGACACAAAATTACCATATCATTCATTCATCCCAATAAACTGTAAGAGCACACGAGTTGTAGAAATGAGTAATTGCTATGAAAAGTGTCAATACCTTGGCAAGGCTTTCATCCTTGTCAACAAATATAGCTGGTTTTCCTCTTCCACCAGGCACTTCAACCTACATGGAAAGTAATATAACAAAGGAGGTACAGCTTGTAACATCATGCACAAATAAAAAAAATTTAGAGTCGAGGTCCACCGGTACTATCTCCCATGCAAAGGCACCCCCATTCTGTGCAGCAATTCCACGCTCATTGCTTTGAATGGCATAAGAATCCTGCAGTATTCACATAATGTATGACAGTCAAGCAGCTTCCAGACAAACATTCAATATATATTAGAGACAAGATCAGTTTACAAATGGTATTTCCTACATGTATCCATGGTGCACACGGGATAGTGACAGAATTACTACTCAATACAAGCACTGAAACTGCTGTAAATTACAAAGAAAAATGACACAAATAGTTTCTAAAAAACTCAACAAAAGCCATGCAGCCTCCAATAGTATGGAAATTATGAATCTGTAAAATGTGTGTGGTGTTGTGTTGACTAACACAAGTTGCATAGTGCAAGAATAAAAACTTCCAAAAACATAAAATACATGTTCTTCTCTCATTATTGCATGTTGATCTGCACATAATTCACCACACATTCCCATTGCATAATCATTATAAACATCCCATAGACCATCTTTAAGCATTCCATCAACCACAGAATCATGTCCAAATCGAGACCCTTATCTGCATATACAGATGACATTTACACAATTAGTCAATATTGTTCACAATTAAGTAAAATTTTAATTAGTATTAACAGTGGTATCAATTATCAGCAATCAACAATATTAGTGTGCACACACAAACATGATGGCAATGGTGTTATTGTTACTGCAAGATAGTCATAAAGATTGGCAATCCAAGGCCACAATTAAAAAAAAAGATAAAATACTTGATTTACGAGGAATGTTTTGGACGCGGAAGAGTCAAGATGAAATTACTTCACGACACCCAATAAACATGAATTGGGACTTCAAATATTCATCTTCCAACTTAAAAAGACAAAATCCAGCATAACTCAATATGCCACATATTGAAAATATTAAGAAGTTACCAGTCATTACTGAAGCATCAAAGAAAGGGACACTGTCACCAAAGATCTTGCTAGTAACTTTATGAACTACAAGTTTTAGTAAAGGTTGAAAATCAGTGTTGTGTTCATTTTACGCTCCTTTCGAACTCTCATCTTAATTCTCCTTTGTTTTGTATTCTATTCAAGTATTTATTTTGTGTTGGTGTTACACTCCCTTTCAACCACCTCATGTAAAATATCGTTTTTGGTTTTGTGTTCTTCTCAAAATATTTCTTGTCATAGAAAATTATGCAAGAAAACAAAGGACTCATGACTAAACATGAATGACTTCTTTTGTAAAGGAAAAAACATTTACCTTGCTTCAGCCAGATATTTAGGTGCATTTGACATGCTTTCCATTCCACCAGCCACTACAATATCATTGACACCCAACTGAATGCTTTGGGCTGCAAACATTGTTGCTGCAAAAAGAATAGTAACCATGTTATGCTGTTTCCAGCTATTTAATAAACAACTTGTCTTATAAATTAAGAAGGTTACCACCTTTCATCCCTGAAGCACAGACTTTGTTAATAGTGGTGCAGACCACTGTATTTGGTATTCCTGCACCTAAAGCAGCCTGCCTGGCTGGAGCTTGCCCCAAGTTAGCACTCAAAACATTTCCAAAAAAGACTTCTTGCACAAGAGATGGATCAACATTGGCCCTTTTAAGAGCAGCTACAGGTATCATAATCTATTCAGTAAAATATTGCAAAAGTGCTATATTTCTGTCACAAAAGCAAATATACATTAAAAATAATACTGATAAAAAAGAGGGTTTCAAATACATACATTCAATGGCTATTGATCCAAGTTTTGTTGCCGAGAAGGATGAAAGGGAACCAAGAAAAGCACCCATTGGAGTACGTGCAACACCAACAACACATACATCTGTCCAAAAGTAATCAATGAAACTAATTAGACATGATAAAAATCTTCCACCCTTACATAATTTTCAACCTAGATATACATGCTGCAAGCCCCAATATTCGTCATACAGGATGATGATATGGATACGCATATAACCATGTGTGTGTAAGAACTAAGAGTTTGCTCATCAAAAAAGTTTTACGTATCCACATTCCCACACTGCACATAGTCTGCAGGTGGTAATACATCTCAATTTTTGGCATTTAAGGGGAACCTGCATTTGTTCTAATGTACTAATGCATTCCCACACGGCCACACTGCACATAGTCCTATGTCCTGTTAAGCCTTCGGAAGAAGCACCACATCCTATGAATGAAGAGAAAGATGTCCTAACCCACAAGAAAAGCCGGAGTTTCCCTTGAAGCTCTTGGCTGAAAGGGCAGTTAATAAATAGGAGGCTGACCGATTCTCTTCCTCACCACAAGCCCACAAAGGATGTCCTGAGAGTGAGTCGTCCTTTTTCTCTTTCTCTTTTTTTTTATCAAAGAACATTTTTGTATGTTGTGTTAACAAAGTCCTTTTTTTCTAATATCTGTGACCAAATGCAATTGTCATGTCATATATGCTTGTTAATATTTGTATATACGTACTGAAAATGCAATATGTATTCTATGAATAAAAATATAAGTTCTTCTATTAGTGTACTGTGGAGTAACAATTGAATTAAACATAATTTCTTCTACTAGTAGGCACAAGAATTGAATTATGTCCATGATGACAAAGATACCTCTGGGCTTCAAATTTTCAGACGAAGCGGCAGGAGACATGGTATGTGCCTTCATGAACCAAAAAAGCACAAGATCAATAAACCCAACAGATTCAGATAAGCAAAAGAAAATCATAGCTTATCAATCATATATCAGCAGCAGAACAGCAGGAAATCAGAACACACTTCCTATATGGTTAACAAGAAGCACGCCTGATGTAACAAAACAACCCCACTTCAATTTTCCCCAAATCATACTGTTTTTACAAAAAGAAATTTATTTTGAACATCTCCCACACCAACATGAAATTTTAAAAAAATTAAAAAACTTACTTTTAAAAAAAATCACAATTTTTAAAGATCCAAATTTACACAGTGATCATGAAAAATCTTCTACTTTGGTGCTGAATAATTATTATAGCATCTGGAAACATGTTTGGTTTATTCTTCCTTTGGGGAATCAACTTAACGCAAATGTGTTCCAAAGGCCCCAAATGGTTGCAACCTTTTAAGAATGCTAAAAGCAGTTTTTAGTTACAATTGGTAAAAAATGAGCTTTTCATAAAGAATAAAGTTAAGAACAGTCCCGTGGACAGTCCGCAAATGTTTTGATATTTTAAAAATAGAAAACTTCATCTAATGAGGTATATACTTTGATGAAAAGATTATATTGCTCCATAATGAATTGAATGAACCCTTTTTTAGCAAATATAAAAAATAATATTGAAGTACATACCTCGCTGAAAGGCTATGGAGGTATATGTACAATCCGCGCATACTACATGTAAGAGCATCTCTAATCATATACCCAAATCTTTACTCAAATTTAAATTTGAGTAAAAATCAACCAAAACCCTCTCCAACCATTTACCCATACATATACCAGCTTTTACTCAAATCTTTACCCAAATCAAGGGAGACTCAAATTTTTAACATTTTCTTTTCCTTTATCTCCACATTTTCTTCCAATATAACATTTTTTTCCCTTCAAGTCCACATTTAGTTGAATTATATTAGATGTTTTTCCACCCCCTAAAATTTTCACCCCCTCTTAAAAAAAAAGAAGTCGTCTTCATTATTAAGTCTGTATCTTTATGTTTTAACGTTTTATTTTTACTCCAATAAAAAAAATATTATTTTTACTTTTATTTTCAAATAATTGGATGATAATAATTTAAAATTTAAATATCTTGAAGGAAGAAAAATTGAGTAGTAAAAATGTTTGGGGAAAGGATTTTGAAAATGTTTATAGAAAATAATTAGAAGATTATATGAATTTTTTAAAAGATTTGAGTAAAATACAAAGTGATGGTTGGAGACACGTCATATTAAATCAAGATTTTACTAAAAGTTTAAGTGAAATTTGAGTATAGGTTTGAGTGAAAGCTGGAGATGGCCTAATAGCTCTCTTTCATAAATCTAACAAAAGTATTCTTCCTCTGCTTTCAAAGCAGAACTGAAAAGTGGCTTATAAAACAAATTTCCGAGTCTCTACCTAAATTTTTGTATAAAAAAAAAAAAAAAAACAAACAACTCCAAAAAATCTAAAAAAATCAAAGTTTGAAGTTTTGGATGCCATAAAAATCTCATTTTTCTGCAGGTCATCAAAATTAAACAACAAACAGAGCTCAAATCCAACGAAGATCCACCTTCAACTTCCAAAAGAAAGAGAGAAGAATTATTTCTGAATCAACGAATTCGTTCAAACTAAAAATCGAGACAAAGCCCAAGACTTGTCAAGAATCAGAAGCAGGAGATCATAAACGTGAAAAAGCAGTGTTGATCTTTAAAAAGGACAAGGAAAACAAAGAGAGAGAACAAAAAAGATCGACAATTTACAATTCAAATCGGTTGAATTTTAGGTTTACATTGAATTCTTCCGATTAAAAAAAGGAGAAGAAGAAGAGCTTAAAAAGGTATACCTTCTTCAGAGACCGCGCGAGAGACAGAGAGAGAGAGAGATATATACAATCAAATAAACTTTTTTGTTTAAATAGTGCCCGACATAGAGATCTGGTCATCAATATCGGCGGTTCAGGTTAAAACTAAAATTGAAATTATGTTTTTTTTTAATTGAAAGATTGAAATGACGTTGGATTTGTGTTTGTTATTTCAAGGGTAATTAGTACTTTTAACTCCAAGAAAATAAAAATTACAAAAATAGTCATACCTCTCGAATATTAGCAAACACTAGCCCCGTTGAAGTTTATAAGGGAGACGGATTATATATATTCCGTCTCCCGTGTTACCCTCATCAAAGGATAATAGGGGCGGCTTACACGCGAGCTGGCATATATATATGTCGTTCCGTCTCATATGCGACGGCATATATATATGTCTCGTACGAAACGGCATATATATATGCCGTCTCACGGTCACAGGACATATAATTCCCGTCCCCATTGCAGAGTCCATTTTTTCTCCCCCTTTCTCTTTCTTTCACCCACTCAGCCGCTGCCAAGCCCGAAAAATCATCAAATGCTACTTTTAATCCAAAGGTAAACATGAAAACCCTAAATATTTTTAAATTTATTTATTTATTTATCAATTCTTTTGATTTTATTGATTTGGACTTTTGTTTTATATCAAAACCCTAAATGTTGAATGTGGAATATATTTATTTATTATTGACATATTGAATGTATGATATTTTATTAAGTTAAAATGTTAATATTATTTTGTTTTTTGTTCCCCCCAAATTTTCTATTTGTCAAAATAAACTTTTAAATCTTAAAAAAATTTGTCAAGAAAAATTTGATTGTCATGTATAAAAACTTTTAAAAAAATTCAAATGCCTTAAGAGAAAATACAATGTGGCCTCATATGAAACATTTTTAAAAATTCAGAGGGCTTTGAGGAAATATACTTTGTATGTGTTGCATGAATGTTACAGTGTTTAATATGTATGTGTTGGATGCAATTTTTTATTATCAATTTAGAAATATATTTACTAAGTTAAATAATTTATGGTTTAGATAGTAAAGAAATCCGATGTCCCGTTAATGTACTCTTTTAATGGGAAGATTGTTCAACGTGAAGAATCTTCATTTTATGAAGGTGGTACCAGGAAAACCACCATCATAAATAAGAAGATTTCTTATGTGGATTTATTCCAAATGATGTACCATTTGACGGGAACTGATCCAAGCTATTACAAATTATCTATGAGTGTTGTGCATCCCACTCACGACGAAAAGAGTTTGGGTGCCCCTCTTGAAGATGATATGGGTGTGAAAGTGATGATAATGTTGTATCCAAATCACGTGCATGTCATTCAATTATAGTTGGAGAAGGAAGAGATCATACAAAGAGGTCGTGGTGCAAGGAATTATAATGCAGAAGATTCATATCCATCCAAAAAAAAATGTCCAACCAGAATACAAATGTTGGTATAAATTGTTAAATTGAATATCATATGATGATAAATGTTAAATTGTTTGAGTATATATTAATTTGTGTTCAGGGATCACAGGTGATGGACATACATGAGTGGCATGGACCCGTCGTGAATGATTTGCTGTATTTTCAGAGATTTCATTGGTCTCATCATGGATTTCTGGGAAAGGTAATGATGGGTGGGGACGTATAATTGTTGTGGCACGTGATTATGCAGAGGCAATATTGGGGTCATCGAGTACCTCCAGTGCAGATATGATAGTGCATTTGGACAAGGAACTGATACTGAATTCACTATTGATGACTTCTTTGGTGATGTACGACTGGAGCCAGAATTGGATGAGCAGTCACCACAACCAGCTCCAATTTCATATCAAGCTTCACAGATGACACTCCAAACATATGTCCGTGGATCACGCAGGATTTGGTGCACTTCTACTACTTCCAGTCGGAGATCGGGTGAATCATTTACCACTCCGGTTCAATCAGCTGCGCCATCTTCTATAGCCACAGACATACCCTCTTCATCAGTATCTCCTGCTCCAAGGAAAGCCAAAAAGAAAGGGTTCCTAAAGTTTTTTGGATGACTGTATATATGGGACTTAATATATGTTTATATAAATGAATTTTCATGCACAAACAGTAATGAAATTATTGTAATTTATAGAACTTGTGTTTTATTTCATTTAAGTTGTTTTATTTTAAGCAGTATTTTTATACGTGTTCATATATGTTCAAGCAGGATTATACAACAAATGCAGTTTGAACAAAAACACAAAAGAGAAAAAAAATGTAAGGCAAGTCTAAAGGAGACGGCGTATATATACGTCTCCTTTGGATTATATGCCGTCTCCTTTGGATTTTCCTCTCTGAGGAAATTTCAAGAGGGCGACGGCGTATATATACGCCGTCTCATATGTTAATTCAGGGTTTATACGGGAGACGACATATATATATACCGTTTCCCGTATAAACTTTAAAAAAAAATGGCCAGCGCTGACCGGGTTAACGGGCTAGTTTTTACTAATATTCGAGGGTCAGAGTTATTTTTGCAAATATTCATTTTGGTGGGGTTAAAAATGCTAATTACCCATATTTTAAAGGGTGGGTTGTGTGAATGGAGCAGATACAAATTCCATGGGTCATATCTATATTAGATATTCAAAAAAAAAATTTGTATTCAATAGATATGCTTAAATCAAATATATGTATATGATTCCAAAATCTGGATTCAAGTTCAAATAATTATCTAAAATATTTAAAAAATAAAAATAATATATATCTAACATATGAAATATGTAAAAAAATCTATTTATTACCTAATATAAAACATAAAATTATAAAAATTATAAGTATATTTGGTTTAAAGTATAATAAATAATAAAAGAAAACTCATACTAAACCTAAAAATATAAAATATTAGTATAATAAATAAAAATATAAAATAAATTCAAGAGTAAAAAGTCTTAAAATATTTTATGAGTTTTGATTTAGTACAAGGACCGGTCAATCCAGTCAATCAATTGTTGATCTCCAATGAAATCGATCTCAATGGTTATTATACTATTACGTTTTGAGTGGACTAGAATTTAGAGTCCGTTTAACGGAGCGGTTTGGGCGCGATGGAGACGGTGAACGCTAGCATACGCAGATGTTGAAACAAACAAACCTTCTTCAACTTGCGTTGATAACTCAATAGTTCCTTGTAGTAAACTGCGTTCAAAAGGGTTTTCTTGTGTTCTTCGTCTCCGCAAAAACACCGCTTCCCCCCATACACCCCCCCCCCCATGCATCGCCAACACCTGCAGACGCCAATCCAAACAGACCTTTACCCTTGTTTGGATGCAGTGTAACCCAGAATAAATTATGGAATAAGGCAGAATATGCTAAATAAGGTGTTGGGATGCCTTGAATACCCAGTTATAAGTTATGCAAGAATAAAATGATATAAAGTGGTATATGAATTTCAATCAACATTTTGAATTAAAGTTATTTTATCCAAAAAATATGTAGGCCCACTATCAAATCAACTGTTATCATTTTTTATAAATCACATGTTTTTATCTGCACTTTATTAACATTTTATTCAAACAACAAAAACTTTATTATTATATTTTTTAACGAGAATAATTCAATATAATCAAACACAAAATCATTTACTTCACTGTTATGCTCAGTTATGCTATTATAATTCATGCTTAGTTATGCTAGTATAATTGTATACTCCAAAATATCATCAGTGCCAAAAGAAAGAGCCCGTCATTAGTGACGTCGAAGGAGAACATCAATCTGGACCGCATAAATGATGGAATGTTGGGATGAACGGTGTGTGATCCATTATCGCAACTGCACTTCGGTGTTGCCTTTTCAAAAAAAAGATTTACAAAGTTACACGTCACTAATAAATGTCAGATTCTAGAGATTCGCAACCAAAGATAGCTCTGTCCACGTCAGCATGCACGTGCGTGCACGAAAAAAAAAGTACGGCCTGTCATTATCCCAAAATGAATATATCCAATAAAATATATATATTTATATTCGTTACCCGTCGTAGAAGTATAGTGCGGTCAGGTTTTACTTCGATCAATTGATCAAATTGTATAATTAATTATTGGATATAAGTATCATTTTATTATTGAATGCTGATGATGTTTATCAAATTCAGATTTAACTGGATCCAATGAAAGAGCGATACATATATCCAACAATTAATTGTGCAGTTTAATTCAAAGATTGTGTTGTTTGGTTTATAGAATGTTTAGTTAGATACTCACTAGACTGACTGAAATCAATTCTAACTAAATCGGGATTATAAATAATGTAGCAACTGTCTATGACTATCCCATCAGCAATCGGGGCATATTTTGATTTTTAAAAAATATATAATATTATGAAAAATATATATACTTTCTTACTATGTTATATGGAATCATCAGATAAAAAACGTAAAAATTTACTAATGAGATATGCACTTTATCTGAAAAAATATATACATCGTTGAATGATTATGGAAGTACATGGATTATCCTCGCATAGAATATAAAAACACACAAATTATAACTCGAGCTTTACCAAAAATAAATTAGACACCAGCAAACAATTTTTCTTAATTTTCAATCATTTATTACGTTTCATTTTTTACATAGTTCCATTTAAGTATTAAACTCAGTTTCCATAAATGTACATCCATGTGAAACCATTCATGTTAAACTACATTTCATCACATACCAAAATCTGAAATACATGATGTACTTCTAAATAAATAACACGAGGTACTTATACACTTTGAATCTCAAACCCGACTCACATCTCCATCAGACCAAGGTGATCGGCTTTAGTATAACATTTAAATAATCATACTGTCCGAATAGGGTCCGATCAGGTTACCCACATAACCCATCCCATTGCCATCTCTAAAAACAATCCTACAAAATTGGGAAACTTGGAAAGGCATGGGCTCCTCTATGTTTGAACAACTAGAACAACATGAGCTTTACCAGAAACAATTCCCCTCACACAGTTCTTGACCTCTTCTTATGTCTGGATTCATGACTCATCAAAGAATTCAAGATCCTCTCTATCGATGAAACGCGATCCGATTCCAAGCCCTTCTCCCCATCAATCTCGTCTGCGCTTCTTCCACACTCCCCCGCATTCAATTCCTTCTCGGTCTCAGGTGCGACAACCTCCCATTCGACGCCCATTGCCTCAGCCTGATCCGCGAACAAGACCTTCGAAATTCTCGACCCACAGATCCGTTTATACGTCTCGTAATCACCCGCCCGAGTGTTGCCCCCCTCCAACACCTTCAAAAGCGGATGCAGCACTGCCACGACGTTGTTTGACTTCTCCAAACTGTTCTTCACCTTGAAAAACTCTGCGACGAGCTCTTCCTTGCTGAACTGAACCAGAGCTGCAGTTTTATCCAAGAAGCAGATCATCGTGACGGAGTCCATACCGAAGGACTTTCTCATGTATTCCTTTAGCTCAATTGGTTTTAGATTTGATGGGAATCCCCAGATGACGACGATGTTCTTCAAGACGAGCTTTGGGTATTTGCTGTAGCTCGGGTCAAGGATCACAGTGTCCGTGCTTAGATTGAGGATTGTGCTTCCACACCGGGTAGTGTGTATGAGATTCATGTGGTTTTGGAGCTTCTCGTGCTCAGCGAGATTGGCGGGTGCTGAATGGAGTTTGAAATCGATGCCTAGCTGACTGCATGACTGGGCGAAAATGCATCCCGTCATGAAAGCGTCGTAGCCGGCTTCGTGCTTGGCGCCTGAATTGGACCTGTGAAGGTTAAGAATCAAAGATCGCGTTTGGAAACAATTTGACAAAGAGCTTGTCAGTTGAAGAAGCTTTGGAAATTAGCTTTCCATGAATCGTGCTTTTGTTAGATTCCCAAAAGGCTTTATTTTCTTTTTTTATAGCTTGCATTTTGAAGGGAGTTTGGAAAAACCTTTTTTTTTTTTTACTTAAATCAGCTCTTGAAAACAATTTTCAGTAAGCACACTTTTGGAAAATTGTTTTTATAATTAAAAGAAGCGGGGACCATTGGAGATTTGAAAACGAGTTTGGATTAAGTATAAGAAGACTCTCCAACAAATGCTGCCAAAAATTTGTGCTACCGAAAATTTGTTTTTCACTCTCTCTGACAGTTGGGATCACTCGGGGTGTTTGAAAACAGGTTTGGATTAAATATGATTCCTTCAAAAGCAGAACTTTCAAAAGCTGCCTAAACTTATATCTAAACACTATTTTCTTTGAATGAATGGTGCTATAAAAGTAAAAGATTTAGAAAAATACCCTGCTTCATCTGTCTGAACCTCAACTTTCACGTATGGGCGTGAAACTGATAAAGTAATCTTCGAATCACAAGCAACATGTGGGCATACCAGTGCAAAAGCTGAAGAAAGTGATTTACTATTTCTCTTCATGAGATTCTGACTGATGAGGTCGGTCTTTAGGAGGTGTTTTGTGTCGATGATGTGTGGGAAGATTTTGTGCACCCGGTTTGAGAATTCGGCTATTGTGGGAGGAAGAGGACCGAAGAATTTACTATATATATGTGCAACATCTGCATGCCACAACAAAGAATGTTGAGAAGCATTCACGTGATTATATATCAAGCTAATGAATTTTTTTAAGAGAAAGGATTGGAGACTCTTATTAAAAGAAACCCAATTTTTTCGGGGAAAATATACCTAGAAAACAGTTGTGACCAACAACCAATTTTTGTTCTGAAGCAATTAGGTCTACAACATGACGGAATGCAACAGCTGATTGTACCTTTGCTTCTCTTTCTTTTCGCAAGTCTTCCAACACCTCTTCCTGTGGAGTAAAAGCCAAGACCAGGAAAAACAAGCTATATTTCTTAACATGTTCCAGACTAATCAATTTACAAAGTTGTGGATACATTATTAAAAGAATGCTTTAAATGAATAGATACCTAGAATTCAAGATGACTCTATTTATCAATTTTCTTCCCAAGGCAGCATTTGGAAACGAGTTTGAAAGCTTTTAGAGAACCTGCACTTGCAAGAACCGTACTCAATCCAAATTCGTTTCCAAGCGCTCCCAATGATCCCAGTTTTTTTTTATAAAGAAAAAAACAAATTTTCATTATAAAAAATAATTCACAAAATCTAACAAAACTATGTTTCCTAAAAAAATAATTGAAAAGCTGCTTTGAGTGAAAAGTAGTTATTCAAACTCATTTCCAAACTCAGCCTAAGGAAATCACAGGCAGCCAGTAATACATTATAATAACTATACCCTATAAAAATGTTATAAATGGATATAAGCCTAGAATTCAAGATGATTCATGACTATTACTAAGATCTTGCATTTATCAGATTTATTCAAAGAAAATCACTGGCACCCAAGAAAAAATTATATCTGAACTCTGTAAATCTCCACATCCACTACCATCAACCCAACTATAGAGAGAATATAAGTAAGAGTACTATAATGAAGTCATTTCGCACCATGGATGACAACTATTAGGCTACTGGCTTATCCCCCCCATTTCATTCCTAGAAATCAAACACAATGTTTTGTATATAATATCTAATTTGGAAAAAAGTTAAGCCATGAAGCCTCGAGGCATAATAATCATAAGCAGGTACAATAAGATTGTTAAAGATTAGAAGTTTATCATTCCATACCATGAGTAATGCTTTGTCATTTTCAGAATCTGTATACACTACTTTCTTCTTTCCTGAGATTTCACCATCCGTGTGGATGAATGTTAGATCTTTGAAATGCTTCCGTATGACCTGTATATTTCAAAATTCATCCATGAAGAGCACATTAAAGCTGCAAACACCAACATACAAAATGTAAAATAAGACAGAGGTGTGTGTTTCTGAAATTACAAACTAGTTACAATTCATATCCGAGCAAAACACATTTAAATAAATAAAGTAAGATGGTCATTTTCTTTGGAGAATAGCCCACACTACAAATATTTCATAAACTATTTATACAGTGATGACTCGCATGATCATAGTCCAAAAAAGTTGAAAACATTAAATTTATTGAGGTTTGCATTCTTTTTGATAAAATATCATGATTATAATACAATGGAATCATCAAGAAAGAAATATATACCAATTTGATCAGTCTCAACTGGTGAGAACTGAATCCATCTAGTACAACAGCTGGTCGCATCTTGTAAAAATCAGTTTGAAGTTTGAGCTTAGAATCTTCAGAACTTCTGTCGAAGTTATTCTCCCCACTAGAGCTCTGTGCTATCCAATCTCGCCATTCAGAAAATTGGATCTTCATCCTCTCAGTGAAAAAGACATCTGAAGTACTCGAAAATGATATATCTCCATCTCCAGCTTCTTCTGAATAGCATAAATATTTATGAAACTTGTCCTCAAGCGTTGAATATAAGCTGCGCACTTCAACTTCTTGTGCTCTAGATATATATGATATTCCTGCAATACACCCAATTCAATATATTACATAAGGAAGTGAATGAACATAACACCAACTGTTATCGTGGTACTCGGTATAGTAATTTTGAACAGAAACTCTTCCAAAAGAAATGATCAAATAACCAATCACAAGTAGCCAAGCTTTGTTATAGAAATCAATAACCATGTTTTCCACAAAATTTTCTTTCATGTCTCATAAAATTCTTATTACATGATTCAATAGCACAAGAGACCATTGCACCCCAAATTGATATCATGTGTTTCTAATCTATCCTTGACCTGAACAGCCAAGCTTATTCCAATTGGGCAAACATGTGTCCGTATTGACATGATTATCAGACAGGAAAAATAACACAACTTATACATTACAAAAAACAATCAACTCTTCATTTTTAAAGCAAATATAATATGTTCTAATCATAAGTTATCCGTAGCTACACAAATTACGACCACAATAAAATGCAGGACAAGCATTGATGAGACACGCACATGGGATAAAATAAACACCTTCATATATGCAAGTATTGAAATCAAACTGGTGTTTCGCCAAGAAATTCATTGAACTCGTTTGGCAGAGGAACTCATAAGAGGATCCATCAACTGGGAGCTCCTTTCGAGGAAATATATAAAAATTATGCCTGCAAAACACAAGAGAGCAAAGAAAACGATCAACCAATTCACAACATAGTCCATGCTTCACCGTTTAAACAGATAGAAGAACAACATTTCATCACACAATGAACAGAATAACCAGAAATTCGAGTTGAATAGCACCACCAAACTCATAAAAGACACAACTTCATACCACAACATTTTCCATGCTTTATCATTAAAATACCACAAATAGACTTTTCAGAACAAATGAACCAGATGGAAAAACAGCAATTCATTAGCCGTTTAACAGAAAAAAACAGAAATTCGAGCTGAATAGCACAACCAAACTTGTAAAAAAACACAACTTTATTCGTCCAGTGAGTCCCCAAAGCAACTTTTGATACATTTCATCATCTAACGAACAGAAAAACAGAAATTTGAGTTGATTAGCACAACCAATGTCCCAAAATCAAGTTTATTTGCATCGTCCATGGACAGAATAACTGAAATTCGATTTGAATAGCACAACAAAATTCATAAAAGACAACTTTATTTGTCCAATGAATCCCCAAAGCAACTTTTGATACATTTCATCACCCAATGAACAAAAAAACAGAAATTCGAGTTCAAAAGCAAAACCAAACTCATGAAAGACACAATTTTATTCATCCAATGAATCCAAACGCAACTTTTGATACATTTCATCATCTAACACAACCAAACTTGTAAAAGAAAGAAATTATTCGTCCAATGAGTCCCAAAGCAACCTTTAATACATTACATAATCCAATGACAGAAAAACAGATATTCGAGTTGAATAGCACAACAAAACTATAAAGACTTCATCCGTCCAATGAATCCCCAAAGCAACCTTTGATACATTTCATCATCCAATGTACAGAAAAACAGAAATTCAAAATGAACGGCCCAACAAAACTCGTAAATACACAACTTTATTCGTCCAATGAGTCTCAAAAGCAACTTTTGATGAAAGCTCTTACGGGTGGGCGATGAAGGAGTCCTTCGAAGGCTCCCACCGGAAGGGGCAGACGCCGAACTGGACGACGGCGAACCTCTCGGCGGAGTCCTTCACCTTCAGATACCCCACGTCGGGTCCGTCGAACTCGAATGCCTCCCTCCACGGTGCGCTCATCAGCCCCGTCATCTCCAGATCCACCGACACGAAATCCGAGGCCCTCACCAACCGCCGGAGCTCCTCCAGCGCCGCCGCGAAGTTCTCCCTCGTCACCCTCTTCACCGCCGCTCCTCCGCCGGATGAGGCGCCGGCGGTGCTGAGGTGGCGGGGGCGGAGGGTTAGGGCTTTACGGATTTCCCTGAACAGACATGGTTTCCTCATTTTTTTGGTTTTTTTTTCCCTTCCGTCATGATACGTTGTTTTGAAGGGGGAAGGGAAAAAAAGGTCCACTTGATGACGTTCGTCTGATTGAAATCCAACACTAATCAGTTATTACCAGAACATGAAGGGGGTTGGCCGGGTGGGGCTGTTTGGGCAGTGGAATAGTTGTGAATAAGCTGCAAAATATGTTTGTTTGCAAAGAATAGATAGGATTTAGGGTTTAGCTATGTTTGAATAGATAGGAAAAAATTAATATTCATATTCCATATCCTTTCATCCAAACTATTTTACTATTATACAAATAACATAAATTCATTATTATATTTTTTATAACAATGAGTAAAAACACAACCAAACATAAAATAATTTTTGTTGTATACATAATTATTATATAATATAGATAAATAATGAATCATTTTTCAGTTTGGTTGTGTTTTTCATTATTTTAACTAAGAAATATAAAATAAAAATTTTGTTGTTTGATTCATCATTAATAAATTGTAGATAAAAAATGAATAAAATATAATGATTTCTAAAAAACGATTTAACATATGAGTCCTCCCATTCATAAAACGTGATATAATGACAAATAATTTAACATATAAATACCTTTAAAAAAAAACATATAGGTACATTTTATGTAGTAGAATAGATTAAATATAATAACAAACCAATATCTCTAATATAATTATACATATTTATTTTAACAGATAAATAGATTTTGTAGGCCTATTCACCCCCTCCACCTTATTTCCCTTATATTCCGTTGCACAAACCAGAGTCCATACAAAAGCAAAAGATCCAATAACAAGGAAAAGACCACAAGAGCAAGATTTCTTTCTTTTTTCTTTTTTTTGGTGCTCCTCAGATTAGATACAACCTTCACAGAGAGCAAGATTAAAATAAAATAAAATAAAAATCACAAGAAACACAGTTGAGAAGCTCAAAAAGGATACGCTATGAAACTAGGAGCACTTGGTAAAGAAAGGATACCTCTACAAATCAGTATATGTTATCCTATCTTGATTCTACAATATTACCTGTACAGATATTTCCTTTTCTCTAAAAACATAATCAGCTAATCGATGATTATCGCATAGAGCGATCTTTATAGCATCAAACATCCATATAAACAAAATCCCCCCCCCCCCCCAACAAAAAAAAACTCCCTGTTATTGAGATCAAGATGGATTTTGAATGGTTTTGCTTCTTCGCATGGGAAGCTTCATAATTGCAATGATCTTCCCCAGCATTATCAAAGAAGCCCCGCCGCCTAAGTACATGATGTTCGTCTGCCTGTTCATGGTCACCGGTGTCTTCGCAGAGCTCGTTTGGTGCGCTTTCACTATGAAGAGCAAAGAATGAAATATCTCTCATTCACGTCTTCCCCTCTTGAATGAAATTAAAATGTGTTTTGTGACTGACTTCTGTTCTTAAACAAGTAGTATAGCCTTTTTTGGTGATGTCTAACACTGAGTTGCTGTGGTAACATATTGTTGAAGGGTTGAAGAATCTTATGTTGTATACATTGTTTCCCTTGATGGATAAAAAAGTCATTTGAGATTTGTATTGTACAACATTGGATTTATTCATCTTTTGAAGGAAATGTTTCGTCCATCAAAAACATTTATCAATAAATGTCAAATGTTGTTATATAAAGTTCATTCTATGGTTAGCAAATTAAGGGTTTTTAACTTTTTTGTGGACGCGTCATTCACCCATACACATATTTTCATCAATACGTGTATGGATGAATAAAACTCATTCGTTTTGGATTTTAATTAACAATTTTTTAATGTAGAATATCTAGTCATAATTTTTATTTAACATCTGTGTTTGTAATGTGTCTCATTTTTCTTCTACTTCTATTTGATCCCCCAATTAAATCCAACATTTTTCTTCTATTTAACAATTTTTTAATGTAGAATATCTAGTCATAATTTTTATTTAACATCTGTGTTTGTAATGTGTCTCATTTTTCTTCTACTTCTATTTGATCCCCCAATTAAATCCAACATATCATATCTCATAGATTTGTTTTTTTTATCATGCAACACATATCCAAGACGAGTTTTCAAAGCTAAAATACAATTGCCTTATTACAAAACCAAACACTAACCAACAACACACAACAAGTGCTCATAACCAACCTTAGCAACCATGGTCCCAACTATTACAAAACTTGACCTATTGTTGTTAGGCAAAAAAGATAGAAGGTACTACAAAGTGGTTGGGAGCAGGAAGAATTATGCGTGCATGCATGCTTGTATCTCGTGCACAATATTTTTCGATGAAGTCCATCCTTTCACGAAGTTGTATCTCATTGATACTTCCTTGTTTCAGAATCAATGTACATCTATATGATTGTATACTTTGCAGACAGATTGATATGCTTGCAAAACATTCAGACATATAGTCCTCAAGGATCATGATGTAATTTATTTATCTAAAGCATATAAGAATCTTTTGATACATATTTATTAGTTAGAGGAGCAAATTGATAGATATTTTGTGTCTTATGCAACCCAAAAACACTAAAGACAGACTAATGATGGCAGAATAAGAAAAATACAACCAAACATAAATTGTCTTGATAGCTGCCATGAAAACTATCTATTCTAGAGGACAATCTATCCTGGATAAGACTGTGACTCACCCCTAATGGGGGTTAAAAGCATGGGAGGTGGAGGGTGGGTGCAATAGCAAACTCATTGTGGCAAGAGGGTTATGTCACAAAAGAAATGTTGGCACTGAAATGGGTGGTCTTGGATTGTGTGACATGGGGTCAGGGTTTCCCCATCTTGAGGCAGTGATTGGGATACATCACACATGCAAAGCTATTGGAACTCTTGATGGAGGAGACAGAGAAAATTGACGCATTAAAGGAAGATACAAGTTCCAATCCTTCTCTATGAGGGGTCTGAGAAATGATTGTGTAGGGAATAATGTCAAAGAAAAATGTATGCATATATTTCACGAGTAGCACACAAAGCTTAATATGAAAAAACTATGACCAGGAAAAAAGAAATGAGAGGGTACCTTAGCAGAGTGCGTCTATTCCTGGAAGATACAGAGCTCTCTTTCATCAAATTTCAGTCAGAACACATCGGAAAGTCAGATTGATCCGGACAGCCTTTGCTTTCGCACGTTTGGGCACCGAATGGACCCAATCTCGCTGGGTATAGCCTCTCATCACCAACAATGATCCATGCTTCAACATGAATTGGTGCTGATTTGGGTGTTTGGTTTTCAATCCTTTGCTTGTACTAGCTGGTGCTTTCTCTGCTCAGACAAATAATGAATAGTGTTTTTGTCAGGAAAACTGACATCTCAAGCATATTATTTGATGTTTAATTTTTGGGCGTGGATACACTCAAGACTTTCTGCAGATGCCAGCAGTATATGAAATTTCTTATAAAGTATATGCTCTACTATTGCAGTACATACTCAATTACGGAAAATGCAAATATGTATGCAACCAATTCATTCGAATATGTACTTCACTTTTTGTGAAGTATGCACTTCATTACATAATTATATACTTCAAAAAAAATTTCAAAACGTGTTTTTTCTCCAAAAGTGACTGCAAGCATGACTGTGTAACATTTTCCTTAGTTTTTCGGCAAACTTGTAGAGGTTCCAGTGATAAACGTTGTCCTACCTTGGGATGTTTTGCTTGGCTTCTTCCTTAATAGGAATTCCCTTTCACAACCAAAGGAGACCGATGCAATTTCTGGAGTAGGTCCATAAAGTTTCTCATCATCAGCATGCCAGCCCACACAGTCAGAGCCGCATTTGTATCTATTCAAGAGCAAGCTATTAAAGCTACTCCCTGGGAGAGCTTCATGGACCTGTAAATGCGAATATATTGAATCACTTGAAAAAGAATATGAAACATTACTTGTGCAGATCATAGAACCAAACATGCCACTGATATATTCAGATGAGTATTCTTACTTCCTCCAAGATGGCTTTAAGCGGAGGGAAATCATCCCATGAATATGCATGGGGCTGATATCCACTATACTTCAATTCTGGCAGCCCTTCACTTGCAACATAGCATGTATCTCTTGGCTGAAGGGAAAGCTATATCATTAATATGGGAGAAAAAGGGGATAAAATTTGCAAAATGAAAAAATTGACTTCCATTTTGACATATAGATGATTCCATAAAACCAACTTCACCTGCAATACAATCTGGTTTGATAAAAATGTTAACTAAAAAATTTCGTTACAAAATAGAAAGACTTCACTTAACCTATATTTTTTAAGAGTTTAGTGGTTCAAGTGACATTTGCAATTTACAATTCACATTTCTGAACAAGAAATTTGAATTTCTAGCATCATCCAAGGAAAATGCTAAGCATTCACAACTGTTTCACATTCTGGGGCTTTTATTTCAATTTGAAAACATTTACATGGACATTTTATGAATATTATATCAACATAAAAGATATATGAGTATATTTCTATTCATCTAATGATTGAATTAGTCAAGCTGCACATTTTTCTAATCATTTAGAAGAGAAGGTCATCCACAGTATTAGATATAAAAGCATGATAGGAATACTACTTGTCCTTGTAATAAACATCACACTGTAGAGGTTGTGAGTGGAAAATGCATGGGAAGGTAGACGCATGACACAACATCTGAAGGAGTACTTACAGTCATACAATTATCAATACAACACATGGAGAGAAAAATACAACCTCAACTCATCATCAGATCACCATTCTGCAGAGATAATTTGCTTCACGAACATACATAATATTAGATTCATAGTGAAAATGTGAAACCCAACTGAACCCCCCCCCCCCCCCCCCCCCACACACACACACACACGCACTGCATTTAGTCCAGCAAGACACACACACACTTTGCATTCGGCCCAGTGAGCTAAATAACAACACACTCGGGGTTGACTCTTTGGCAATAGCCATGGTCTACTTCCAATAGGTCTCGAGTTCAAATTCCCCCGGACTTACCTAATGCACAAGGAATGGTTGAAAGTGCGTCTGCATGTACACGTACCAATGTGCAGCCATGTGTAGGGCACATGGTTACACAAGCTGCAATGTGGAAGACCAGAAACCTTCAAGCGCTTCGAACCCCATTCGAGCAGGGCTCGTTCCAGACTTTAGACATTTGAACCACGTTCTTCGAAAACTTGAAGTCTAGGATGAACCCCATTCAAACATGGTTTTCGTTCCCAGGCTTCAGGCGTTCAAATGGGAACGAGGTTCGTCCCAACCTTCAAGCGTCCGAACCTCATTTCAATGAGGTTCATATTCTAAAATTTTATTAAAAATATAAACAATAGCCTTTCAAACTTCCGTTCAAATGGCTACTGCACACAATGTGCAGCCACATGTACAGTGCATGCGTCCGCATGTATCTTATGTGAACCCAACTGCATATACACACATTCATTTTGAACATTGACATGGGTTTGTGAGTGATTCTTGTGAAAAAAAAAAGAAGAAAAACGTTGGTTTTGTTTTCAATAAAAATTCAAATTTACTTTGTTAAAAAAAAAAATTTATTATATTTGATGTTATCCATTTATTATTTTAAAATGGGATTTAATTTTTTTTGAGAAGTTGTTGTGATCTATCCGTTGCAGAGAAACCACTTTACAACCATCCTACAATTGTGATTTTTTGTTAATAACAACCGATCCTAAAAAAGAGGGGTTTGTTGACAGCAACTCTTCCCACTACGTGTGTGTTTCACTCATTTAAAAGGAGAGGATCTAGAGAGAGAGAAAAAAAAAACAATCACAACCTGATCATATCCAGTCCAATCACTCCAGAAAATATTCCACGAAATCCATTATCTTATCCACTCTACAATCTGCATACGGAGGATCCAAAAGCTTCTCTTTTACTTTTGGGGCAATTGAAGGAATATCATTTGGGTTCAACTCCAACTCCTGCGCGCACCAGGAAGTGGACAGAGAAGCTGGGCTGGTTGTATCTTGCGGAACAGCACGCCAGAGAAACCTTGTGCGAAGGGAGCGAATTCTGTTTTGAAGACAACGTCTTCACGTGCCTCTAATCCAGGCTTCTCTCTTCCTTGTTTTAAAATTTAAATATGAATTTCTGTTTTATTGATTTGGTTTTATCGTTTTAGATCCATTTTTTTCAACAATTTTCAGAACAGAACTCCTAGGATCTAAAATGAATCAAAATGATGATAAACCTGAAAAATTTTCTGGGACTCATTTTAAAAGATGGCAACTACGTATGCATTATTGGCTTAACCAGTTAGGTCTCTTATATGCAATTAATTATTAAATCATCTCTTGAGCAAGAAAATGTTTCTGCTATTTCTGTTGATCAAGATGAATCTGCTAAAACTGAAACTTTTGTTGTCACTAAATCTTCCACCTCCACTACACAAAAGGACAGCACTATTATTTCCAAATATCCTGAGAAAACTCCTGCTGAAATTGATTATTTATGTCGTGGAAAAATTCTGAATTGTTTGTCTGATGATTTGTTTGATATTTATTATCCTATAGAAACTGCTCGTGAACTTTGGGATTTATTAGAACAAAAATATGGTGTTCAAAATGATAGTGTTGGAAGGTACTCTTTCACTAAATAGTTGGAGTTTAAAATGGTAGACAACAAACCTATTTCTTCACAGATTAATGAATATCAAGCCCTGATTCAAGATATAAAAACAAAAGGCTTTAATTTAGAAGAGAATGCTATTGCCAGTGCCTTGATTGATAAGCTTCCACCTTCATGGAATGATTTTAAAAGGGGATTAAAACATAGGCAAGAAATGTTGTCTCTGCCCTCTCTCCTAGGTGCCCTTAGGATTGAAAACTCTCATAGGGAAATGGAAATTCACAGCAAGCCCATAGAGTCTATCCCTCAGACTAATCTAGTGGAAAATAAAAAATTTAAGCCCAAACACAAACCTTTCAAGAAAAATTTTAAGAACTTCTCAAAGCCACCAAACTTTAAACAGAAATCAAATTTTAACAAGGATCTGAGAAGGCCTGCGTGTTATGTGTGCGGCAAACAAGGACACCTTGCGAAATCTTGCTATCACAGAAAAGATTTGAAGAAGAATTTTGATAAAAGTTCTACCGCAACACATCGGAAACCCCCAATCCTCAAGTGAATATGATGACTGTGGGGGCAGGCTCTTCTAGTGGCTCTTTTGAGATGTTTGTATCCTTTTCCCTTGAGGTCAATAATGCTAGTCTTTTTTCTGATTGGTTAATTGATACAGGAGCTAATGTACATGTTTGTTTTGATCGCTCCTTGTATTCAACCTACCAAGAAGTTGATGGAAGACAATACCTCTACAAGTGCGGTATGTAAATTCACTTCCGGGAAATGCAAGTGCGGCACGAGTAGTTGGTATTGGACGAATCAACCTAAAATTCACTTCCGGGAAGACAATACCTCTACATAATGTGCACCACGTGCCGGACACCAGGAGAAACTTAGTTTCAGGGTTTTTGTTAAGTGAAGCAGGTTATAAAATAGTTTTGGAGTCCAATAAAGTTGTAGTGTCTAAGTTTGGAACCTTTATTGGTAAAGGTTATGTTAGTGAAGGTCTCTTTAAATTGAATGTTATTAACTCTTCTTTTTGTGGAATTTCATCTTCTTCTGTTGCTCTTAATGTTGAATCTTGTGATGTTTGGCATGCTAGACTTGGATATGTAAATTTAAATACTTTAAGAAGAATGATGAATATGAATTTAATTCCAAAATCTAAATTAGAGTCTAATAAAAAATGTGAAATTTGTGTTCAAGCTAAACTTCCTAAATAACCTTTTAAATCAATTGAAAGGTGTAGTGAACTTTTAGAGCTTATTCATGCTGATGTTTGTGATATGCATGGTGTATTGACTAGAGATAATATGCGTTTCTTTATCACTTTTATTGATGATTGTTCAAGATTTTGTTTTGTTTATTTGTTGAAATCTAAAGATGAACAATTTGAAAAATTTAAGGTGTTCAAAAATCAAGCTGAAAATCAACTTGAAAAAGGCATTAAGAAAATAAGATCAGATAGGGGAGGTGAATACACCTCAAATGAAATTAAAGCTTATTGTGAAGAGCATGGGATAATCCATGAGACCACAACACCTTATTCTCCCCAATCAAATGGAATAGCTGAAAGAAAAAATAGAACTTTAATAGACATGGTTAATTCTATGCTTGTGGAATCTGGATTAAGTAATCGTTTGTGGGGGGATGCTTTAATGACTGCTAATTATGTGTTGAATAGAATTCCTTTTAAAAACTTAGATAAAACACCATATGACATATGGCATAAGAAAAGACCTTATATGAATGCTTTAAAGGTATGGGGATGTTTAGCAAAAGTGAAAATTCCTGAGAATAAGAAAAGAAAACTTGGGCCTAAAACAGTAGACACTGTTTTTATAGGCTATGTTGAACATAGCAATGCAAATAAATTTCTTGTAATAAAATCTGAAATTAATGACATTAGGGTAAACTCCTTTCTAGAAATAAGACCTGTTGATGCTGTGTACTTTGAAAATATTTTTCCTTTGAAAAATAAAATTTCTAGATCAGTTAGTGAGACTCCTAATAATGTAGCCTTGTGTAATATTCCTTCATTAGAAGAGTATTCTTTTCCTGTATTAGAAGAACCTAATGATATATCTAATGAACTTGGAAGAGGAAAAAGATTAAGGTATGAGAAAAGATGAACCTAAAACTTATCAAGATGCCATTAAATCTATAGATGTAGAAATTTGGAAAAAAGCTATTAATAGTGAAATAGAATCTATAATGAACAACCATACTTGGATTCTCACTGATTTACCCCCTGGAACTAAAACAATTGGTTGTAAGTGGATTTCAAAAGGAAGTTAAAAGCTAATGATACTATAGATAAACATAAGGCTAGACTTGTAGCTAAAGGGTATAGTCAAAAAGAAGGAATGGATTATTTTGATACATATTCACCTGTTACTAAGGTTACTTCTATTAGGATGCTTATTGCATTAGCTTCTATTCATAATTTAGAAATTCATCAAATGGATGTTAAAACGGCGTTTCTTAATGGTGATTTAAATGAAGAAATTTATATGGACCAGCCAGAGGGTTTTGTAGTGCCTGGTCAAGAACACAAAGTTTGTAAATTAGTGAAATCATTATATGGATTAAAACAAGCTCCTAAACAATGGCATGAAAAATTTGATAGTATTATCCTTTCAGCTGGATTTAAAATAAATGGTTCTGATAAATGCATATATTATAAGGAGTATGATAATGCATGTGTGCTGTTATGTCTTTATGTTGATGACATTCTCATTTTTGGATCAAATGCATGCATAATTAGTGAAGTTAAATTATTTTTATCTACTCACTTTGATATGAGGACTTAGGTCCTGCTGATATGATACTTGGAATAAAATTGAGTAGAACTAATGATGGTATAGTTATGCCTCAAATCACATTATGTAAATAAAATTTTAAAGAAATTTGGTTATTTTGAATGTAAGCCTGTAGCTACACCATATGATCCAAATCATCATTTATGTGTACATACTGGTGAACCTAAGAACCAAGAAAAATATGCTCAGATTATTGGAAGTTTGTTATACCTAGCAAACTGCTCTAGGACTGATATATCCTATGCAGTAGGAAGGTTGAGTAGATATACTCAAAACCCTAGTATTAACATTGGAAGGCTATAGAGAGGTTATTTAAATACCTTAAAGGTACATATAATTTTGGTTTACATTTCACTGGTTACCCATCTGTGTTGGAAGGATATACTGATGCTAATTGGGTTTCAGACTCAGATGAATCCAAATTCACTAGTGGCTATGTTTTTCTATTAGGTGGTGCAGCTATATGTTGGAAATCTACAAAACAATCTGTTAGGGCTAGATCTACTATGCAAGCTGAATTCATAGCATTAGATTTAGCTAGTAGTCAGGCCGAATGGCTTAGGGATTTACTTTTGGATATTCCTTTCATTAAAAAGCCTTTACATCATATATCAATTCATTGTGATAATAAAGCTGCAATTGATAAGGCTAAACAATCTAATGATCCAGGTGGCAAGAGATTTATGAGATTAAGATATAAAGATGTGAGAGACTTGATAACTCATGGAGTAATATCATTAGATTATCTGAAGTCTGTAGAAAATATAGCTGATCCTTTAACAAAAGGTCTCGCCAAAAAGCTAGTTATTTCTTTATCGAGGGGGATGGGTCTTAAGCCCACAATATAAGTCAACACAGTGGAACCCTACCTCACCAAGTGGAGATCCCATGAAGGAGGTTCAAAGGGAAAACGAACTGTTGGGTGACTATGAGGAGCATTAACCTTAGGAGTACATCTCCAATTCCATCCCTATGATGACAATGCTCAATCTGTGGCGGTCTAGTAAGAGTTTAATTAAAACTATGAATGAGTTCAAGGTCTTAATATTTTTAGGCAGGGTATGGGTCCGTTGCAGTATACCCTTGGAGAACTCAACTATGTGAGTGTGATCATTGCGGCTGCGATCTATGAGAATAAGGGCTATCTCTAGAGCACTCATGAAACAAGATACAAGTGCATGGCCGTAACGCGCACCCGATATCGAACCCAATTAAATTCCACTACTATGTTGTGCAACATATTGAAATTTGATTTAAGGAGTCTAGTTCAAGGCCTAGTTCACTATGACTCTTCAAATGGAAATATGTTGTCACTAGGTGAAGGTTCAAGCCATGAAAGCACCTTTATTGAAAGCATAGTATAAATTGCCTCAATTGTTTATTTTTGTTAAATTTGAATTTTGTGGGGGATTGTGAAAAAAAAAGAAGAAAAACATTGGTTTTGTTTTCAATAAAAATTCAAATTTACTTTGTTAAAAAAAATTATTATATGTGATGTTATCCATTTATTATTTTAAAATGGGATTTAAATTTTTTTGAGAAGTTGTTTTGATCTATCCGTTTGCAGAGAAACCACTTCACAACCATCCTACAATTGTGATTTTTTGTTAATAACAATCTATCCTAAAAAAGAGGGGTTTGTTGATAGCAACTCTTCCCACTACGTGTGTGTTTCACTCATTTAAAAGGAGAGGATCTAGAGAAAAAAAAAAAACAATCACAACCTTATCATATCCAGTCCAATCACTCCAGAAAATATTCCATGAAATCCATTATCCTATCCACTCTACAACTGCATACGGAAAGCTTCTCTTTTACTTTTGGGGCAATTGAAGGAATATCATTTGGGTTCAACTCCAACTCTTGCGCGCACCAGGAAGTGGACAGAGAAGCTGGGCTGGTTGTATCTTGCGGAACAACATGCCAGAGAAACCCTGTGCGGAGGGGGCGAATTCTGTTATGAAGACAGCGTCTTCACGTGCCTCTAGTCCAAGCTTCTCTCTACCTTGTTTTAAAATTTAAATCTGAATTTTTGTTTTATTGATTTGGTTTTATCATTTTAGATCTATTTTTTTCAACAATTCTTCCATCTGAGGTTTTTTTTCAACTTGGCCCTTCCGAAGAAAAGAAGTATGAAAGTTCTTATGAGTAAATTGTAAATTGACCCATGCATTAATTGATATTACCTAAAAGATCCCCATTTGACTGAAATTTTGCAACATCTAATCTCCCCCAAATCAATAATTTCACCCATCAGACCAATTGATCAAGAAAGAAAAACCCAATTTTTTTTTGTTGATCAAGGCAAACATCAACAGAAAACACAAACAAAAACAAAGAAAGAGAGAGTTATCAATTGAATCGGAGAGAGAGAGAGAGAGACCTGAACGCAGGACCGGCCGAAGACGCGAATGGAGGGTCGGGACCAAGGGATCCGCTTGTCGAGGTAGTCGAACCACTCCCATGAACGGTCCGGCGAGAGGAACCTCGCCACGTAGACGACATCGCTGCCGTCGCCCAGATCGACCACCGTCCGGTTCTTCTTCAGGTGGTCTTGATTAGGGTTTGTGATTGTAGTGTTCCTGAAGCCTGACCCAGCTAGCCTTCCCAATCTCATCGGTTCTTCAAAGTTCAAACGAAGAGTTTGGGTTGGGGGAGTGGGTTGGAATTAATGAGGATTTCTTGAATCAGGGCCGTCCAATCGGTGTTCCTTTTCATCTCATCTGACGTAGAAGACACAAGTTTGAAAATTAAGATTCTCAATTCAAACAAGTTTAGACTTGTTTAAACACATTTTACCTACTTTTAAAATATAACATTTTTACACTAAGGGTTGGTTTAGCAAAGGGATAAATGTTGGGATAAGGGGTAATTATAGGAATAAATAAGTGAAGGAATAACTTATTTTCATACGATGTAAAAAATAATTAGGATAATATGTGGACAGTTGTCCTGATTTTCAAATAGAAATGATGATATTTTGTTCCACCTAAAGGTTGGGCTAGCAATTATTCCTATTTTTTATCCCAATTTTGACAAATGTAAATATGAACAAAATTGGTGGACTTTTTATCCCTAAAATTAGGACAATTTATCCTCAAAACTTTATCTCCTTGCCAAATTAGCCTTAAGTGTTTTGTTTAGAAAGACACTTTGAAAAGTAGTATTGCGCTTTATACATGATTTTTTAACATGTAATTACGAATGCTATTTTTTAATTAATCAAATAATCACATTTGCTACTGATAACAGAAATTGTTTTTATTGAAAAAAAAACCCACAGTGTTGTAATAATAATAATGAGGGCAGATTTTCAATTAAGTGGACTTGTTTGATAATTTATTTGAAGCTTTTACTTTTAAAGAAGCTAAAAACAACCCAAAATGGATTGTCAGTCGGTGTCTTAAGCTGTAAGTAACTTTTTAATGAAGTTTACTTCATAAAATGCATTTGGTAACGTGTTTGAGTTTTCTACTTAATTAAAAAGTAAATCACCCTCAAATTCTGTTATTAAATGCCTCCTTGAGAAAAACCCATTTGAAAGTATGATTTTGTATATAAATTAATTTAATAATAAATTCTAATTAATAGAACACTCATTTTTTTGTTATAAAAGTATATTTTTATTATAGGTGAATTCATGTTTTAATTAAATATGTTTTTTCGAACCTTTTAATGATTTCAATTTTCCCACTACATAATCCATCCAAACGCAACTCCGATTTAAAACACAAGTACACTAAAATTAGGGCTGGAAAAAAGACTAGATGTAATATTATCTATAAAAAATGTGTTGGCACATATTTATTTTTTGTGTAATATTTCCTTTTAACGTATGTGATACTAATAAATAATGTAAATAAGTAGTGAAGACTCCATATTCATTAGTTACTTTCAAGCCTATGCTTGAGCTAAATCCTGGCTTCGCCATTGGATATGGGTGCTATGGGGTCACGAAGATTTTATAAATCTGATTGGAATTTCAAAAGCATTATTTAGACAAATTTTTAAACATGCAGAGATTTGCAAAGATTACATGTGAAAGGGACATTAGGATGTAAAAGTAAAACACTGATTGGATTAGCGTTTTACGTTTAAATAGGAAAATTCACTCAAAACAAAAATCCAAATGGTTGCTTAATCTATCCAATCTAATGTAGAAAAAAATAGACAAAAAAATAGATTTTACTTTTAAAAATGATTTTTTAGAAACCCAATAAAAATATATATCATAAAAGTTAATTTTAGATGCTGTTTTAGATAATAAAAATAAAGAAATTCATTATCAAATATTGTCTTTAATGTGTTCTTGTTTTGGATGGATTTATTTTATAATAACACGAGAAATATTGATCACATTTGATCAGTTTGTCAATAGACTTTTATATATATGGACTCACTTATATATATTATATTATATCATAATAAGTAAAATTAAATTAAAATTATATACATAATTAAAAACAATATGAGAAATCTTATTAAATAAGTTATATATAAATTTCATAGTCTCTGACCACTACAATTGATAGTATACTAAAAGCATCTCATGTGACCATCTTTAGTTTTCCAATGACATATCCATCTCCAAAACTCCCCAAAGCTTTCTTAATTTTCATCACTTTCAAATGGTACTTTTTTGCAGCTGCAGATGCCTCAGTTCCCTTGAACTGGGAATGTGATGGTAACTGTGAATTCATGCACTCTGATTGCATTATTTTGTCATATATAGATACACATATTGCATCACTAAATGCATTTTTGTTTACATCCATTTGTACCATTTTTGTTTTGCTGGGTATGTGAATAGAGAGATAAGAATCAAATTAAAGACAACTATGGAAAGTAACCTCAGCAATAGCTTAAGAAAACCTGAATGCATAAAATCATACACAAATCCTGAGCATCAAGTAACTTATGACCTGTTGAAACTTGCAAGATTTTGTATATATGTGGATTGTTTACATAAATCCCCTTAAAAAATATATATAATCCTGCAATAATATGTACCTAGTGTTAAAATAATTATGTAAACCTCCATGTACGCAACATTATGAAAATATATATATAAGCAAGTGCAAATAATTCCTTCGAGAGCGTTTGGAAATACAATTTGGGTGATTATATTTTTCGAAGGTAAAAAATTGTAGACATGTTTCTAAATGTCGAAGAATGATTATATTGAAAAACATGATCAGATTTTGAATTATGAATGCCACTTCCAAGCAGAGTTTAAAAAGCAAAAATATATTTTTTTGATAATTTAATTTCAATAGTGAAAAAAAAATGTTCTAGGAATGAAACTGTGTATTTTCCAAATGCATCATTGTAAGAGGACAAATATAAATATAACCATTGATAAAATGTACTATTAATAACCTACACTTGATGGTTAATTGGCTGGCTGGAGTCATGGTTTTGCTTCTCTAGAATCTTCAAACTTTCCTAGTGCATTAGTTTTTTGGGTGATCATGTGAAACAAACAAACAAACAAATTAAGTCCTAAAATTTTCATGAAGCACAAAAAGAGGGCTTCCAGTAATATCTGCCTTTTAAATAAGAAATTGGAACATTAAACTAAAATAAAACTGTGTTAATATAATTAATGGTAATATTTAGATATGCATGCATGTGTTGTCACCCACCAAAAAAAACTCAGATTTTCCACTTCATCATTCATTTCTTGTGAGCCCCTACTAAAAATATCCTCTGAAAAACAAACAAAGCCCTCTATGAAAGGCTTCTTGTGCATATAAGGAAAGACTTACCTCTGATGAAGAAGGAAGAAGTGAAGACAACTGAGGCCTGGGAAAAGAAAGTTAGGGCTCAAGAAGAAACCCTAGATGATGACAGATAGATGAGAAAGCACATGCCCCACACAGCAAAACCTTTTTTTTGCTTGTGTTGGCTTGTGCTCTCTCTCTTCTGTCAACATATACAATTCCCTCCAAAATAATCCTGTATAAAAAAAAAACAAAGGACATTATTATTAACAATACATGCATTTGCAATGGAGACTATACATGCATTTGCAATGGAGACTATGTATGGAAATACATTCATGCATATATGGTGGTTTTATGTATGAATGGGGGGCTATACAATAACTTGCCTGGTTATTTGGTAGAATTTAAAGACTAGCTCTCCATGTGTATGGTTGTCATTGGCATTTTGCATATCGAGGAGAAATTTAAGGAGTGCTATTGATTGATATTGCCATTGTAGGAAAAAAAATACAAAACAAAAGGATGAATATTTGGAATCAAGGAATATTCATTATATGAGCTTTGTTAGAGAGAATAGATAGAAAGAACAGAATTTTCAAATCATGCAAAACATGCTAATTAAGTACATAAATACCTTATTGATTCTTTCTAAAATAATTAAATGGTATTTTCAAGGAGATAAAAAATAAAAATGGAGGTGGGTTATGAATTTTTTTTTTTGTGTGATAATTCTGTTAAAGAAAATCAACAAGAAAAAAATGATCTAACCAAAATAAAAATAAATAAAAAAAGACCATGTTCACATGATTTTTTTTTCAGAAAATTGAAAAACTATGGCATGCAATGCCATCTCCATATCTTAATAAAAAAAATTTAGAATATATCATGCAAAAAAGACATTTTTTTTTAAAAAATTTAGAATATATCATGCAAAAAAGACATTTTTTTTTTAAAAAAATGTACTCTCAATAAATCGCAAGACCACCAAAAGAAACCTCAAAAAGGTTCTTTACATCAACCACACAACAACAAATAAAAAATTTATTTGAATAACCATGACATAAAAACCAGAAATAAGAATCATAAATCAATAAACATGACAAACACCAAAGAAAAAAAAAATTACAATGAAAAAAAAAAGCAAACAAAAACTACCACAAAAAAGAGAGGAGCATGATATATTTCATGCATTGAGAAACATAAATGAAATGAAACAGTAAAAAATGTGTGCTCCACTGCTTATGAAAGCCTAGGCCACCGGCTAGGTGGCTACAACCGGTTTATTACAGACTACAACCGGTCATAGGTTCCTCCAAACTTAGCTGGTGTAATTAATGGCCTGAAAATATACTGAACAAAAAAATAAAATAAAAAATGTTACATTCAAAGGTCCAAAAACGGTTACTTTGCAAAGACTGAACTGTGTCTTTGTAAGAACTATAAAAGGTCCTTAAAATAATAGTAATTATAAAGGGAGAAAGCCAAATAACCCCCTGTGAACTGTTTGAAATCTATATAACCCCCTAGTTTTTTCTAAAGTAGATGTAACCCCCTGGAAACATCTCAGTAAATCCAAATAATTCCCTGAGTTAAATTTTCGTTGACAGACAATAAATGTTTTGTGAATATTTTGTTTTGTTGATCCTGACTGAAAACACACTATACCAAAATACCCCTATAATTTATTAAAAGTATGGAAAACCCTTCTGCACATGATGATTTTATTCATCTGGATAGATTATAAAACCTTATACAGAGAGGTAAAATCGTCATTTACGTATGATTTTTTTGCATTTCAACACATTATAGGTGATTTCTGATATACTATATTTTCAATCAGGGTTAATCAAACAGAATATTTACAGAATAATCCTAATCTGTTAAGGAAAATTATACTCATAGGACTATTTGGATTTACATATATATGTGTTTTTATTGGGGGTTTATATGAACTTTAGGAAAAGTCAGGGGGCTATATGATTTGAAACAATTCACAGGGGTTTATTTGGAGTTTCCCAATTATAAATCTGTTTTAATGAGTGATGTTTCAATGATTTATTTATGACCGGCTGTGGCAGGTGGACCTATGTCGTGGGTTATTTCAGACCGTTCGATTAGATGGCTGACACTTGATCAACGACAGGATTCTTTTTTCTATTTTGGGTAACTCGAAAGAGAAATTTTGAGCAATGGTGACCGTTGGATGAAGAAGGGATCGCTAGGAGGGTGTATAAAGATAGGAGGATAGTGGTATAAGTTATTCTAAATAGATAATCATTGTAGTATAAATAATTATACAAGTAATATAAATTATTTTCTATTTGATTATATTTTTAATAATTTTTTTTGTTTAATCATGAATAAATTGTTAATAAAAGATGAATAAAATATAAATAATAATTTATAAAAAAAATAAAAAATGATATGATATTACCTTATTTTCATATATTCTAACAAAATTATATCCACTTACACAGAGTTTTATACCACAGAGTCAACAATTGTACCTATTGCAAAGTGGTTCTACTTCTATAATAATTGATTGCAAACATGTTTTGTTTTTTCAACTTTTAACTTTTGATTCTCATATTCAAATGCACCGAAACAACATTCACGGAAAAATTCATTGTTAAAACAATGCCTTTTAAGTCTCACTTGCAATCCAGTGGTTGTCCAATGAACTACATATTCCTTCAATAAAGCGTATATCAGGCGTGGTGGGGGACTGCATGTGGGACTATATCTAACGTTTTCTTGTATAAAAAGTTGAATGAGAATAACTTAATGTAGTTTTTCTATTCAAATTGTATGGATAAAGACAGCACAACATACATATTTTTCTCCAATACATAATGTTTTCCATTCAATTCTCCAATACACTATAAGATGATAAAAATGCTGACATATTTTTCTTGTCAATATCATGATTAGAATATAGTCTGTCTCTGTAAACTTGAACAATCAATTTTTTGCAATGGCCCATCTTGGCCTAATTACTGATAGGAAAATTGTGCTTCTAGTGAATCTTTTTTGTGAACAGATACTTCCACAGACCATTTGTTTGTCATCACCACCTACATTTTATATGAATCCTAACTCCATCACTGCATGTATACAATTTATCTGAACTTTTGACCCAAGTGTGCAGTTCTGAATTTTTCTGATTGGCTGGATCAATAAACTCCCCTCTCTTTTTCTCTTTGGAAAGAATCAGATACAGTGATGATTACCAAGGAAGGCAGAGAGTTTTATTGTGATAGTACTTAATAGTCAATGCCAAATGAAGATGCAACACCAATTTTTGATAGAACCCTTTAGAACCCTTTAGAAGTCTTTTTCTCTTTGGAAAGAATCAGATACAGTGATGATAAACAAGGAAGGCAGGGAGTCTTATTGTGACAGTACTTAAATTAATGGTCAATGCCAAGTGAAGATGCAACACCAATTTTTGGTAGAACCCTTTAGAAGTCTTGTTTGAAATTGTTACAGGTGTAACAGGAGTACATAGCAGGCCTGAATATTTAAATTCACTGCTGAAACACCAACAAGAGATAATGTGCATTTTGGTGCCAATCCAAACGTTATTACAAGTTGGGAATGGAAATCCCAGATGTGGAATTTGACACACATATTACAGTATCAATACATGTAAAAATATCTTGTAAAACCAAGATTGAAGAAGGATTACTCAGAAGTCAGAATAGATATACACAAGCACACAAATTAGTACTCTTCAAACATACACAGGCGCACAGATCTTTTCATTCCACGCTTTGCGTAACAATTTTTCTGCACGACGATCTCTTCTGCTGAACTGCAAAAGAAACTAACAAAATTTAAGCCACTAGGGTAATAGGGTTGTTGCATTGCAATTGAAAGAAAGAATAATAATCTTGACTGCTGAAACAATTTATTATTTTTGGATGTTTCAATTGCTTACACCCCCCCCCCCCCCCCCCATGTGGGGTGAACATAAGCAAGGATCAAGGAAGAATACAAGAGAATAGTAAAAAAAACAAAAAACTGTTTGTTTTGATAGAATTAACATTGATAGCTATGTTTGGATAAGCTGGGTTAAAGCCTGATAATTATTCTCAGAAAAGTCTGGAATTACTTATCAGAGTTTAATGATTTATCTATGCCAATGGATAAAAATATCATTCCCTGTCATTTTAAAAAAAAAATCTCACATAATACTCCATGCATATATTTCAAAAATTGTCACGTCTGTCATATCACACACACATCTCTCATACTTATTCCCAAACATAAATAATTTATACAGGGGTATAATTATCATTTAAAAAGTCTTAAATTCTTATATATCTCTTCTTATCCTTACTTTATTCAAGGTGAAACAAACAACAAAAAGATCGCTTTTACATTTTCCAATGAGAATAACAAAAAAAAAACAACCAAACAAAAATTTATTTATTTAACATGTATTATTATCTATCTCAGTATAGCTATTAAGTCCGAATAACCTTATGTCATTCCCAAACAAGGGGTTAGATAACATATACTAGATGCAAATCTTAGCACATCTTAAGACGAGTTTGCTTCTCTGTGACTAGTATGATCATGCAAGATAGATGGCTCTGCTGACTGGTAAGCAATGTGTAGTGTATCCTAATTTCCATCACAAACTGTTTGTTTTGGGTAAATAAAAAATAGATTAGGACAGCAAAACATATTTAAGTGTAACAGCGGTCGATATAAAAGGTTTTAATTTTACATAAATTTGAAGGAAATGGAAGAAAATGATGGAATTTTAGAGGAAAAATTATGAAAAGTAAATTATCTTTTTAATTAATTTTCATTGTGTTTGTGCATACAGTGAAAAGTCATAAAATCATTTTTCATTATATTTTTTCAAACTCTCACTAATAGAAATCTAATAACACAAAATATACAAGAGAGTGATGGAATTTTTTGTTTTTTAACCACTTCGTCCATTCTTTTTTTCTTATATTTTGACTGGTTGGGCATATATAAATAAGGGGTGTTCTAGTAATCTGTAAGTCCAGCTTCCCAAACGTCAATGTAATCACCAAACAGCCCATATTTTGTGATGAATAACAATCGTAACGTAGTTAGGCATGTCAATCGGACGGATACGGATAGGCTCATATCCATATCCATATCCGTATCCGAATTGAATATCCAAAAAAATATCCGTATCCTATATCCGCCGGATATTCCAAAACACATATTCGTATCCGATCCGAAAATCCGAATACGGATTCGGATAATATCCGAAATATCCGAACCAGAAATTTTTTAAAAAATTATATAAAATCTTAAGTTCTAATATGGTTAAATAGGTAACCACCAAAGACATAAAAACACAAATCCTAATATAGTTAAACAAATATTCAACATGGTTAAATAGGTTTGTGTTTTACTCTAAATCATGAGTCATTTGATTTTCATCTAAATGTTAAAAATAATTCTAACATATATAAATAAAATAACAGTTCAGATACGGATATTTTTCGGATTGGATATAGACAATATCCGATCCAATCCGAAAATTTTCAGATACAGATAATTTGATTCGGATACGGATATCAGATATTTTCCACATTTTCAGATACGGATTCAGATTGGATACAGATATTTTTCAGATAATTGACAGACTTAAACGTAGTCACATGAAGATTTGGTTTTCAATACCCGCGTATGACAAACGTCGCATTTGGGACCCCATATCCAAACGCTAACTTAGTATGACACAGACACTACACTAAGGGCCGGAGGAGATGCCTAACATAATTAATTAATCAATATCAGTCAACAAAAACGTGTTCTGTCTGTATCGGACGCCTAATTAGCTCAATATTAAATAGATCTGAACAATCACGTAGAATTTATTCATCTTAGAGCTTCCGTTTGATAAAAAAAATTAAATTATTTTAATATTTATGACTATTTTAGCATAAATAAGAATAAAAGATTTTGTGTTTGATTGTATTTTGAATTATTCTCGTTGGAAAACATAATAATAAAATTTTTATTGTTTAGATAAAATGTTAATAAATTGTGGTCAAAGATTTATAAACTGTGTAAAATATGATGATATTTGATTTGACAGTGAACATATATATTCTTTAGATTGAAATAACATGAAATAATTTAATTTCAGAGATTTAATGAAATTTATATACCAGCTTAGTCTGACATACAAATTCTCATTTATTCCAACCATCCAAACAACATTAAACCCTTTGTTCCACAATATCCTTGGTTACCCCCTCCTTTTATTCTCCAACCGAACATGCCATTATAATAATTAAGGTTGGCCATCTTTTTTTAATACAAATAATAAATCTTAAGAAGCTTTTAGAGCAGGTTGTTTGGGACCGCTCTCTCTTTCTTATCACAGTCTTCCCCAATTTGATTCGAAGCAACCAGCTCGAGCTCGGCGTTAGGATTTTTCACCATTTATTTTACAGGTTAGTTCTTTCTTCTGGGTAATCCCAAAAGTCGTCTCTCGATCACATACGAGTGGTGATATCCAGACCCAACTCATATACCCCATTCACATATCCCATAAGGTGTCATTAACTTATTAGTTGGCCTGTTGACTTTTGAAAATTGATAAAATGACAAAATACAGATATGCCATTTATTAAAAATATATCCAATTAACTCAAATCCCTATTTTTTCTCTTATTAATATTTCACATTAATTTGAATTTGCATAATTTAAAATTTATCTATTTTAAAAAATATATCTCTCTAAAAAAATTTTATTTCAAAATTTGAATTTTTAAAATTTTATGAATTTTACACCAAAATTTATCTAACTTACACAAAAATCACATAAATTGTTTTTCATCAAAATTACACCAAAATTACCTATATAACACACAAAAAAAAACGCTCTAGTTTTATTTTATGATTATAACTGTTACAGAATGTAACAGTGTTGCACAAATATAACAAATACAAATCATTATATGTATGCGATTGAATGTTACATTTACAAATGCAACAATAATATACATTTACGAATGTAACAGAATGTAACAGTGTTGCATAAATAACATTATATCGTTCCAAGACTGTTACATTTCAATGTAAATACAAAAACAATACACACATTTATTTAAGACTGTTACATTTCAAATGTAACAAAATAACAAAAAATTGTGTATTGCTTAAATGTGTCTCTTTCGAATCAAATCACAATATTCATTAACTCTTATATTTATAAATATAAATGTAACAGTATTAATCAATACACAGTTTTCACAATGTAAATACAACAAAACGATATCTGACCTCACTTGGAGGGGATGACAACGGCGACGACGGAAGAGGCCGCTGATTGGGCGCCGATTTCGTCCAATCGGACGTTTATAAAGAAAAGAAAAGGAAAAAAAATAAAATAATGTATTTGAATTGATGTGACCCCAAAAACTGAAAACCGCTTTTGGGGTTTGTTGCTAAACATAGATGAAAAGGAGATGAGTTTTGATTTAATATAAAGTAAGTGAAACCCTCTCTTTTGGCATGTTAGAAAGGAGAAATACAGGGTGACCTGGCTGTGCCCAAATTTTAAGAACAAGGAAAAGGAGAAGTGACAAGGATGGTCATTTGGATGATTTATTTTACAAGAGAGGGAGAGGAGTTGAAACAGTGGGTAAACAGTGATTTTCAAGAGAGTACATGAAGGGGGACTTGGCTGTTTTGGATAAGAGGAGGAGAATGGACTGTTTCGGGGGAGTTTATTTGGTTATATAAGGGGAGGTCGACTGTTTTAATGAAAGAAGTCAACGAAGTTTGTTTTTTTTGTTTTGAGTAATAAAAGAGAAGAGAGTGTGAGAGTGTGAGTGGAGTATAAAGAAAAAAAAAAGAGTGAGAGAGGGGGGAAGAAGAAGAAGTTGATAAAAGAGTTCCATTGCCGGCTGAAGTTTTTTTTTTGTTTTGATTAAGGTGAAGACGATGAAGACTTAAAAAGAAATTTATTGATTTGTTTAATCTGAATTTTTTATTATAAAATTTGAGTGAGGTGAATTTTTAAAGATTTAATAAAGAACAAATCACAAAAAAATCGGTAAATCATAACCGAAAATCACTTTATAAGGAAATAATAAAAATGAATATAATGGGTAATGTCTTGATGCCGCCACCTCATGAGACCTATTTGGGGCCTGTGAAATTGGGGCCTTGGAATCATTATTGATCACATACACTGGTTTGTAGGTTATATGCACTTTAAAAATACAATTTTTCTTTTATAATCAAAGTGCATATGACCTCAAATACAGAGTACATGGCATTTTGGGCGATTTTTGAGGTGATATGTATCTTTTTCTCTCTTTTTTTAGCCCATTTTCTTTGTTTTTTTTTTTTTGAAATGGTTGTTTTTGTTGGTTTGGTTTGTAAGACTCCCTCTCTCTGTGTTTAAAATATCGATACATCAATTTTAGCAAGTAAAACGCTAAAATTGAATCGTGAGATTATCGTGAATTTGTGACGATGTCATGCTAACATCATCGATAAATTTTCGTTATATCGGTGGTATATCTATAAACCTACATACAATTTTTTTTTAATAAAAAAAACCCTCTCCCCATTTTTTTTGTTTTGAAATTTAACCTTTCACTTTCCCTATCCTATAAATACATTTCCAAACTTTCATTTTCATCACAACAAAACAATCTTCTTCTTTATTACTCAATTTCTTCTACACACTTTCTACTTCTTACATTTAACAAACAAATTCTCCCAAAACCCTCCTAAATGCCCCAAAAATTAATTTGACATTATTGTTCTTCATTTTTCTGTTTTTTTCACATTTTTTCTTATTTTATCTGTTATGTTTTCATTTTCCCCATTTTTTGACAAAAAAATAAATAAATAATAACCAAATCGATATATCGATCAATATATTGATTTATCGATTGATATTGGGGGTATTTCGATATATCGAAAATATCGATATTTTAAACATTGCTCCCTCTTTGGGGGTAAGTTGGTTCTAAGCATTTGTAAAATGGTCTTTGATGCACTTAGTTTTTTTTAGCTTCACTTTTAGGGTCCGTTTGGAAATACAGATTGAAAAGTAGCTTTTGTAATAAAGCTGCTTTTTAAGATGATTTTGACATTGACTTTTATTGGGATGTTTTTTTTTAATTCAAAAAATAATATTTGAAAGAAGTTGATGTTTGACAGAGAAAGTTGCTTTTCAATTCAAAAAATTGATTCTGACAAAAAAAACAATGTTTCTGGGCTTTTTAAAACACATGCAAAAATTAAAAGGAATCCAGCTTCTGATTCTGAATTAATCCGCCCCATTTGCTGCACGATTTAAGCTTTTCAGCTTTTCAAAAAGCGGAATCCACCAAATGCGCAACCAAACGGAGCCTTAGTCTTGGGTCATATTCATATTTATTTGAAGGTCATACGATCAAGAAGTACATATTGCCTCAATCGAAAGGTTGTTCCTAAAAGTTTGGCTAAAACATGGCTGGATGTAACATTTTTCATATGAAATAGATGTGCCCATGTCGGAATATATATCAGAATCCAAAAACCCAAAATTCAAATTAAATGCATATTTTTTAGATAATTGATGTGCCTCAAGTTAACTTGACTATTTTTAGAAGCCTAAAATGAAAAGATGTTACATAGGGAGATAACTTAGCTAGGTATTCTTTCTTACGCCACTAATCCTACCTTATTTATTAACCCTAGCACTCCATGTTGAGAAATCAACTGGGTGTTCATTAAATATAGTTTAATATGATATTTTGTGTGACACATCTTTAGTCCCATATTTAAAAAATAAAAGAATGGAAATAGTATTTAATAGCTTTTACAGCTATCTTAAATGAATATGTTAGGAATGGATTTATTAAGATTCATTTATTAATGGCCTTGGGCCATTGGACCTATTGAATTGAGACTAAAAAAATACAAGGATGTCAATCCATTGATGGTTGAGACACTTTTTGGTTTTGTTTATTTGTTTTTTCTAATCCACCGTTTGATCGAGGAAAAACCTCCTCCCTCTGTCCTGTATTAAATCAGTTGCCTATATATATATATACACATTGAATGAAAATAATTGCATAGGTCTGAAAATAATAACAATTGCTTAGTTCATTACTTTAGATGAAACTTGTAGTCTGCAGAAATCTCTGCTTTTGTTTACCACTGCAATAGTACATGGAAAATCCAATTTTGTAATCTGAACATGTTTCAGTCATAGCATATAACTTACACTTTGACATGTGGTGGGTTATCATGATCCATGAATACTTTCAATATCAAATTATATTGATCATGACTGAAAGTGATTGCTAAACGAAGTATCCTGTGCAGGAGGGAAAGAAGACTGGAGGGCAAACCATGGATACATGGGTGGTTTGATCTTATAAAATTGGTTCTGTTAAGTGTGGAGTTGGCAGCACTCAAGAAGGAAATGGAGAGAATGAAGAGGGAGCTGGTGGGTATGTGATGCAGCGTGAGGGGTCACGCTCTTCTGCTGACTAGATCGACCCTCAGGGATGCAAGATCTGCAGGCTCCAACAAGATTGTTGATTCTTCAATAGAAGGATACCAGAGATGTTGGGCTTCAAAAACCTGTTGATTTCCTAAGAAATACCAGATAATTGGTGATTCTATGTAATTGTTAGTACTCCTAACAAAATACAATAGATAAATAAAATAAACTTCAAAATTCCATAATCCAATTGTCAATTGGTTTACATGCTTATTTATAGAGTGAAGAATCCCAACAAACTAGGATTTCAACTAATAATATAAATCTTAGACCTAAAAACAAATCTTCTAATCAATATTTAAATTTGAATTCAAATATATGATTAGAGATTCAGATCTAAATATAATAACTAATTAAATCAAATTCTAAAAACTGCCTAATATAGCAAATTAACTTTCAACTGTCGATTTGAATTCCAAGACGATCTCAGAACGCTCCGAAATTTGGCATAGTGGCATTGCCACTACTCCTATAGGGCTCGGCGATACGAACGCGTGGACATATTATAATAGCGATTCTGATCTACGGTTTGAAAGTTATGACCGTTTGAAATTACGGCGTCCCTGAACGATCACGGTGTCTCTGTTTTCGCTGATCCATTGATCTCGGCCGTCCATATAATGTGTGGCCATGATGTCTACATCATCATCCCCAGGCTGGAGAGAATTCACCCTCGAATTAAGATCCTCATCGGAACTGTCACCATGAACTTCAAATATGGACGAATCTTTTAGGGTGCCGCATCACATCCATCCAATCGGACCAATACTCACAAATCCAACTTTGAATCAATAACTTTCTGAGAAGGGATGGTGGATCAGACAAAATGAATGAGGGAAAGAATGGATCCACAAAATAATGGTAGGGTGGATGAAATGCTTCATGTAATAGCTTTTTTGATGGTGAAGCGATATGAGTGAATTGAAAGGGGTCTAGCGGGAACGATTTGGATGAAACTCCAGTCACGTAAAATACGTGATGTTGATAATTTTGGTGGTGAAAAGGCTATGATGAGAGGCAGTAGATAAAGAAAGGATGTGATCATTATTACCAAATATTTGAGGGGGACTCTTAGACTCAATCTCCTCCATCTCTTCATCAAAGACAGATGGAAAGTCTTTTTCTCGATCTCTGTATAAAAGATATGGGAAGTCTCACATCTTCAATCTCCTCATCAAAAATAGGTGGGAAGTTCTCATCTTCAACCCCTTCGTCTTCATCGAAAATAGATTTTACCTCTTCATCTTCATCGAAGATAGGTTTTGCCTATTCAATTTCATCATCTTCATCTTCATCTTCATCGAAGGTAGGTGGACGGATCGTCTGTTCGAACGAGTTATCGAAATCTCCTCCAATGGAATCATCCGCCTCAGATTGCGTGGTTGGAGATTGTGGAACCGGTGATCGTTGTCGTCAAGTTGGAGACCCTTTTCGGCGTTGCATCAACGCCATCATCGTCTCCATCGGCCTCAAATTTTTCGTTCATGCGCCTATTAGTTGCTGCTGTAGCGGCGGCGATGGTTTGTTGTAACTCCTCATGGTTGTAGGCGTCTCTAAAAGGACGTCTTCTCGGTGGCATATTCTTCTCTCTTTTTTTTCTTTTTTTTTAGAACGATGCGCCGACGATCAACGCAAGCTCTGATACCAATTGATGCAGCGTGAGGGGTCACGCTTTTCTGCTGACTCGATCGACCCTCAGGGATGCAAGATCTGCAGGCTCCAACAAGGCTGTTGATTCTTCAATAGAAGGATACCAGAGATGTTGGGCTTTAAAAACCTGTAGATTTCCTAAAAATACCAGATAATTGGTGATTTTATGTAATTGTTAGTACTCCTAACAAAATACAATAGATAAATAAAATAAACTTCAAAATTCCATAATCCAATTGTCAATTGGTTTACATGCTTATTATAGAGTGGAGAATCTCAACAAACTAGGATCTCAACTAATTATATAAATCTTAGACTAACAAACAAATCTCCTAATCAATATTTAAATTTGAATTCAAATATTCAGATCTAAATATAATAACTAATTAAATCAAATTCTAAAAACTGCCTAAAATAGCAAATTAACTTTCAACCGTCTATTTGACTTTCAAGACAATATCAAAACACTCCAAAATTTGGCATGGTGGCATTGCCACTACTCCTGTAGGCTCGGCGATACGAACGCGTGGACATATTATAATAGCGATTTGATCTACGATTTAAAAGTTATGGCCGTTTGAAGTTACGGCGCCCCCGAACGATCACGATGTCTCTGTTTTCGCTGATCCATATAATGTGTGGCCATAATGTCTGCATCAGTATGCAGCCTCTCATAAGACATGCCCATCGAGTGAGGGATACTGACGAGGCCACTATGATCTGGGTGAGGGAAGTGAAGGAAGCTGCACTCGACATCAAAGGCATCATTGACGAGTTCTCTCATGATCTCATCTGGTTGGCAAGCACAGGGGTGGTGTATCTGGTTCTATGAAGAAATATATCAATCACTTGAAGAATGTCTTCACTTGGATTCGTATATCTAAAGAACTAAAGGATGTTAGAGTTTAGTTAGAAGACATGCAGCAGAGGAAAATTCAATACAATGTTGTAGATATGCGAGGAGGAGAAATGGAAGATGATACAGAAATACTGCGGCATCGTGCATCAGTTACTCAAATTGATCATAACGATGAGTTTATTTTGGCATTCAAGAGAACAAAAATACGCTGATTGAATGGTTGACCAACGATGAGGAAACCAATTGCAGGGTGATTGCAATGCAAGGAATGGGTGGATTGGGCAAGACCATGCCGGTAGCCCAAGTCTACAACAATAATGCAGTAAAGAGGCACTTTGAATATAGTTCATGGATATCCGTCTCCAAGAAATATGTCATTGATGGTATTCTGGAAAGCATAATGATTCAATTCTTCGGGAAGTTACATAAGAAAGAATGGAGCAGATCCAGAAAATCCATGACCATATGAAGCTGAAAAGATGTCTGATTGTGTTTGATGATGTATGGACAATAGATGGTTGGGATGATATTCGTGATATTTTTCCGGTTAATATGTGCAAAAGCAAAATAGTATACACAACCCGTGATTACACAGTAGCTTCCTCGCTAGCATCAAAATCTTTTGTTTTCAAACTACAACCCTTAAAGGAAGATGAGGCATGGGCCCTATTCTGTAGGAGGACATTCGATGGGACTTGCCCTGGTGAGTTGGAGGACTTGGCAAGAAAACATGTCAAAAAATGTGATGGTTTGCATCTTGCGATCATTGTGCTATGTGGACTCATGTATTCAAAAAATTCAGTCTCCTATTGGGGCAAGGTTCTCAGTAGCTTTGAGTCTTGGTTGTTGACAGAGAATAAAAGACATCTTGAGGCTTAGCTTTGAAGATTTGCCATACCAATTCAAAAAATGTTTCTTATACTGTTGTTTATTTCCAGAGGACTATTTGATCCACAAAGAGAAGATTATTGGATTGTGGATAGCAGAAGGATTCATTGAAGGTAAAAAAGGGATGACAATGGAGGAGGTTGCAGAACATCACCTTGACCACCTCATTTAACGAAGCTTGCTTCTCGCTGTTGACACAGGATTAGATGATGTTCCAAAAAATAACTATGGTGTATATAATCGATTGGCATTCAATAGGCAAGCTTTTTTTGAAGAAACTGAAGTATTCAGAATGCATGATTTGTGGAAATCAATGATGTGTTCAAGAGGGGATGCCTGTATATATGGGCTAGAGATTGGAGCCTCGGTTCATCCTTCTCTTGCTGCAATAGAAAGTCCCATGAAGATTGGCCAGTGTCAAGAGTGTGTGTTGGCCTTATATTCTTAGGATTTGTGTCATGGAACTGTAAGATTTGCAGCCTGTCTTATACTGATAATTTGTGTCATGGAACTGTAATGAAATATGTGGTTTTCTTATAATGAACATCATGAACATATATATGTAGTTTGTTTATCTATCTCCTACTGTCTTAATTATATGTTTTATTTTACAATTTTTGTGATATTCACTGCTAGGGCTCATATTATGTTTTTGCTCTGTTTTTCTTGTTACAATACATATGGTGGTGTTCACTGCTAGGACCTGTTCATCTAATCAAGTTGTTAAGCGCTGGTAAAGCGAAGATCATCTGTAGTCTCTATTTCTACAATTTATCATTTGTAATTTATTATGCACTTTGTCATTCTCTTTTTTGTTAGAAATAAGAGAGAGAAAAATAATAATGAAACCTTAAAACTCTTATTTTATTAGAGAGGGACTAAAGCCTTTTATATAATAGTACAAGGTGGTGTTACACGTGTAACACATTAACAAACTAATATCATAACAAACTAAGATAATAACAAATCTAATATCTTTAACACCCTCTCCTAAACTCTGAAGGGTTGTACCCTTAGAGTTTACACAAAAAATGATAAACTAAAATCCTAACAAACAACTCCAATAAATATCCCTAATATTTATTCAACACCCCTCCCAAACTTTGAAGAATACTTTTCGGTCACCATCTGTCTTTTGGAATCCATCACTTTGCTCTCGCTCGTTGAGTCAGTCGGAGTCGCTCCCGCTCTTTGAGTTAGAGAGTCGCTCCCACTCTTTGAGTCAGTCGGAGTCGCTCCCGCTCGTTGAGTCAGTCAGAGTCGCTCCCGCTTATTGAGTCAGTCGGAGTCGTTGGTCCACTAGAATAGATGGTGCATGTAGGGCTCGCGGAGGCGTGAGGAGAGGCTGTGATCGTAGAGGCTCAAGGAGAGGCTGTGAATGCAGATGCTCACACAGAGGGCACAGACGAACGTGGACAGGCAGCCGAGACAGCACGTGGACAATGATGGTGGAGATTCTTTAACACCCTCTCCCAAACTTTGAAGGGTGGAACCCTTAGAGTTTGCATAAAAATTGGACGACGGAGGGGACAGTGAGAGACGACCAGTGGCGGTTGGTGCAGACCCCAACGGAGAAGAAGAAGTAGAAGAAACGCGACGCGGATGGCGACGCAAACGGTGCAAACTAGCGCAAGAAGAGAGGCGCGCTGACAGAGAAAAAGAATAAAGAAAACGACAGTGCACAAATACAACGACGGCTCACGAAAAATGAAGGTGCGCGAGGACGACAACGCACGAAAACGATGGTGCGCGGGAATAACGAAGCATGGAGACAACGGTGCACGAAAAACAACGGCGCACGAAAACGACGGTGCGCGAATACGATAGCGCACAGAGGCAGCGATGCTGCATAAAAACGACGCCACTTGGCGAACGACGATGACGACAGTAGTTCTCAAAGGAAGAAAAGGATCCAAGAAAGAAAAGAAACGATGATGTTGAAACTGATGAAAATCAAAAGAAAATGGGAAAAGACACATACGGATGCGTAGAGAATGAAAAACTGAACAAAGTGAGTACCTGGATGACTAGATTCGGAGTCCGAACGAAGTCGTAACGATCCAGGAAAGAAACTCAACATAACGAAGCCGGCGGCAGACGAAAGGCACATGACGGTGGCCGGACGAAATGTCGACGGCGGCTTGGTAATCTGATCCGGGACGGTGGGCCAGGCTGACGGATCTGGACTGGCGGGTTGACGGGCCGGATCGCCCACTATTGGATCCGGGTAGACAACTTTAGGATCCGAGTCCGCATGGGCCAAGCGATTCCGTGCACGATAGTGCAGATTTGCGCTATCGTGCACCGGAATTTTTTTTTTTTAATAATGAAAACCCTATTCAAATAGCGCAGACGACTACAATGGTTGATTGGCGGATCCGGTTGGGGGATCTAATTGGACGGCCAAGTCACGCGTTGACTTATCACACGGTCTTCACAGTTCACGCTGGCTCACACAATCTCATGTGGATTCTCCACGTCACGTACGATTCTTCTTATTCTTCATGCGGGGCCACGCGGAGTATTCAGTGGATTAGTCACATACGGATTCAACAGATGACGGGCGCACGATTGGAGCGACGGGCTCAGGCACGTGATGGGCGCGATGATGACGGCAGAGATGAGCACAAAGACAACGGTAGAAGATGATAAATTTTTGTGGATCTAGGGTTTATGGCTCTGATACCATGTTAGATATAAGAGAAAGAAAAATAATAATGAAACCCTAAAACTCTTGTTTTATTAGAGAGTGATTAAAGTCCATTCCTTTATATAATAGTACAAAATGGTGTTACACGTGTAACACACTAACAAACTAATATCATAACAAACTAAGATAATAACAAATCTAATATCTTTAACAACCAATACTCCTCTGCAAGACTATTTCTTTCCTCTTTCTTTAGTTTGAAAAGTTGGTTTTAATTTCAATAACTATACTTTTTTCTTGGTGCAAGCCTTTTTTTATTGAAGCTTTAATTTGAGCAAGCTGGGGTTCATCGATGGATCATGGATCATCTAATCATTCATGTGGGGGATAACTTACTCAGCTAAAGTTGCCTTCATGTTTGCTTCAGATCAAGAGAGCTTGCAATATTCATTTAAAGTAGCGTCATGTTGCATCATTTATGTAATGCTTAATATTTAGATTGTGTGGTTATCAATGATGTGTGTTCCAGGGGATGGATGTATAAGATATTTCAATTATTTCTAGACTTAGTTCATCTCTCTCTTTCTGCAAATAAAAGTTCGATGAAGATTGGTAAGTATCAATACTGTGGAAAAGGTGCATCACTGTACTGTAAGATTAGTACTCTTTTGTGTACCATTGATTTGTGTCATAAAACTTTTAAGTTTGAGATCTGTGTGGCTTTCTTATGATGAACATATTTGCATCATTTTTCAGTGGTTCAATGTATAATTGATTCTTTGTGCAATATGGTGACATTCACTATCAGGACTCCTCATGTCCTGTTTTTCTCAAACAATTAGTCCTAGGAAATACAAAATGCAAATACAAAGAGAAATGCAGAGATCCTCCTCTTCGTTCTTGTAATGCCATCGAGATGTTAATGCAATATCTTCAAATGGATGAATGTTAATGGGATAATAAAATAACAAATATCTTCCTCTAATATTGTACAATACAGAAGAGCAGCAAAACCAAAACTCCCAATATAGGGTACAATCTCTCAGTATGCAGTAGCTGAAGTGATTGAAGATGGAACATCAACCCCTGGACCCTCAGCTCCACAACTCCACCCGACTCAACTTCACATAGCCTGACAACTCTCTGTGATCAGGCAGTTGTTCGAGGAAAGAAAGAATCACCTTCTGCTGCTTTCTTTCCTCACTCAGTGACCGGCAAAGGGAGAATCCCGAGATAGTGCAAAAATGGCTATATTTGACAAGTTGATCATCCAAAAGAATAAAAAAAAATGATCTTGTGTAGTTTTCAAGTCTGCAAGGCTTCCCATTGATAATTACCTGGAGATGTTGATAATTACCTGGAGATGTCCCCAGGAACAATTGCTCCTTCTATTTTATGTTTTTTCCTATTCAAATGTATGGATAAGAACCTATTTCCATTCAATAGCCTGACCTGATGTTCCCTTCCATCCATTTCCAAATCCCAATCCATTATAAGATAAAAAAATGGTTTACATTTTTCTTGCCCCTATCATGATGAGAATATAGCTGTCACTATAAAAATGAATGTCACAAACTCTTTTGATTTTCTCGTTATCAAGCTTAATCAAATTTTTGTAATGGCCATCTTGGCCTAATTTTCTGAGGGGGAAATTGTCCTTCTGCTGAATCTTTTTCTCTTGGAAGAATCAGATACAATAATAATTACTAAGGAAGACACAGTTTTATTGTGATAGTACTTAAATTGATAGTCAATGCCAAGTAAAGATATAACACCCCATTTTTACTTAATACGTTGATGACATTCATAACCATGATAGAGCTCTTTCCTAAGTTTTGAAAGTGTAACAGAAAGCACATAAAAGGCCTGAATCTTTAAATTCACTACTGTAACACTAACAAGAGATGATGTACATTTTGGTGCCAATCCAAACTTTATTACAAGTTGGGAATGGGAATCCAGATGTGGAATTTGATATGTATTGATACATGTAAAAAGATCACGTACAACCAAGATTGAAATAAGAATACTCAGAATATTTATACACAGGCACACAAATTAGTACTCTTCAAACATACTATTCACTAGATCTTTTCATTCCACGTTTTGCGTAACAACGTTTCTGCACGACGATCTGTTCTGCTGAACTGCAAAACAAATTAACAAAACATAAGCCACTAGGATTGTTGCATTGTAATTGAAGGAACAATAAACATGACTGCTGAAACTTCTTTTTATTTTTGGATGTTCCAATTGCTGGAATTGTTTATTTTCAGTAAGATCAGATTGCACATACTAGATGCAAATCTTAGCACATAAAAAATTGCATCTACCAATCCAAAACGCAAGTTTGTTTCTCTGACTAGTATGATTTAGGCATGCAAGATGGATGGCTCTGCTGCTGACTGATAAGCAGTGTATAGTGTATCCTAATTTCCATCACAAACTGTTTGTTCTGCATAAATAAATAAATAAACCAATAGTCTTGCCTAATTATGCTAGCATAAGCTTGAATAATTCCAAAGGGAGCTGGAAAATCCAACAAACACAAAAACAATGATGAGAGAGTAAGAAAAATATAACCAAACAGAATTATCTATCCTAGAATTATAACGGATTCAAAAGCAGACTGTATGATGGAATATACTATTCTTAACACTGTATGATGGAATTAAATATTCTTAACACTGTATGATGGAATTATGAAGCTAAGTCGGATAGAAATCGCATTAGCTCTCTTAAGGGGAATAATGGAATCAGAAACTATGAAACTCATTGTATTAATGGAATTATATTTCCCATATGAATACACACACAATCCAAGCATACCATATACAGGATTTATAGCAGATACTATATAAACCAAGCAACTTTCCAAACCAACCAAACAAAACACATGCACATAACTACAAAATCAAACAATCCATCAAAGCAAGCTCACCTCAAACAATCTTCACCTCATTCAGAGGACTCGACACCACGCTCTCCTCGCACTCTGCGATGATCTCCCTTGCATTCAGAGGCAGCAGACTACACGAAAACGAGGGGCACGGCTTCTCCCTGGCCACGACGGGAACCTCAGCCTCACAATTCAGTATCTGCAACACCCGTCTCATCGAAGGCCTCTCCCCACAATCTGGGCTTGCGCAGCTCAGCCCAACAAGCAATAGCCTCATTGCCTCCCCCGCATTGAACTCGCCCCCCAACCGTGGATCGATCGCCTCAATGAGCCTCTCCTTTGACCGAAGCCCCCACACCCAATCCACCAAATTGACCGTGGCATTGCTCCACGGCCCCTCCTTATCGATCGGCCTCCTCCCTGTGGCAACCTCGAGGCACACCACGCCAAAGCTAAAGACATCGGTCTTCTCTGTGGCCTTCCCGTACTGCAAGTACTCCGGCGCGAGGTACCCCATCGTGCCCGCAGTGAGGGTCGACACCGGGCTCTTGTCGTGGTCGGTGAGCCTCGCGAGCCCGAAGTCCCCCAACCTCGGCTCGAACCTTGCATCGAGCAATACATTGCTCGTCTTCACGTCGCGGTGCACCACCTGCTGCTCGCATTCCTGGTGGAGGTACATCAGCACCGACGCGACACCGACGACAACATTGTACCTGCGCCGCCAATCGAGCACTTGCGGGGCTGAATGCAGGGCCTGGTCGAGGTTGCCGTTCGGCATGTACTCGTACACGAGGAGGAGCTCGCCACGGTCCGCGCACCACCCGAGGAGGCGCACGAGGTTCTTGTGGCGCAGACACGCGATGATCGAGAGCTCTGCCATGAATTCTCGCTTCCCCTGGTGCGCGTGCTTTGAGCGCTTCACGGCGAAGGGGGGCACATCCAGGTCCGATGATGGAGGCGCGGTGGCCCTGTATATAAACATCTCAAATCAGATATCAACTTATCTGATCCGAAAAATATCTGAATGAATGCCGCATATATTACAAAATTATATATATACTCGTACAATATCTTGTTCAAAATTGTTTTCTTGTATGATTAATCACAAGCATAGTATATGAAAGAAAGAATAAATCTAAAAATCGCAATTTTAATTCCTACCCAAATTAGTAATCAAATTTAAACACGTTAATTATTCAAAAAATTACCTGTATACGGTGCCGAATGCGCCGCTCCCGATGACCCGGCTGAGGTGGAAGTCCTTGGTGGCCGAGCGGAGCTCCTTGTAAGTGAACTCCCTCGGCCCTTTCAAGAGCTCGAGCGGCTCGAAAGCCTCCTCGCACTTCGACAACCACCACCGCTTGATCGCGAACATCGCGAACGCGATCAAGACCGACAAGACAAAGAAGGCGGACCCTCCGATCCCGAGCCCCAGACCGAGCTTCGGGTGCGAATTCGACTCCGAATTCAAATCGGGTCCCGGCAGAATCAGAGTCCAAGGCGGCGGAGGCGGCGATGGCGGGGCGGAGACGTTCGACCCAAACGTGCGGAAACTCCAATTGTCGATCACGTGGAGCTCGGTTGAGCCGGCGGTGGACCCGGCGAAGCCGACGAACATGGACTCCTTGAAGAACCTTGAGAGGTCGATCTTGACATTCAAGACTGGATTTTTAGGCCGTATCGTGGAGTAACTCAACCAGACCGAGAAGGTCTTCGCGTCGTCGTCGTATCGAATCCACGCATTGATGTGGTTCCCGAGCCTGAGATCGATCCCGTGCGGCACGAGCTCGGAAGACTTGAAGGAGACGAGGCTGCCGATGTCGAGGCCGACGTGGTTGGAGCCCGGGTCGAAGAATTGGGGGTCGGCGCGGGTGTCGAATTCGACGGCGATGAAATTTGGGTCGAAAGCGGAGGAGTTGGTGAGACCCAAGAAAGGGCCGGAGGCGCCGAGGGACCAAGTTTGGGAGGCGAAGAGGAAGGCGAAGCCGTCACCGGAGATGGCGGGGGTGGGGTTGGGGAGGGAGAAGGTGAACGTGGTGGCGAAGGAGGGGGAGGGGGGGATGGGGAGGTTGAAGAGGGCGGCGCCGCGGGAGGAGCAGGGGACGGGGGATTGGTGGGTGAGGCCGACGGAGCCGTCGCGGAGGTAGGAGTCGCCGAGGAGGGTGAGGTTGCGGAGGGAGAGGGAGGGGAAGGCGAACGAGAAGTCCGCGGTGGTGGAGGGGGCGAAGGCGAGGGTGAGGAGGAGGAGGAGGAGGGGAATGGTGTGTTGTGATGACATTGAGGGTTCTTGGGTGTTCTTGAGATGAGATTCTTGGAAAAAAAAAAGAAAGCTTTGAATGAAATTATGAATGAAGGTGAAATGTGAGTTTGATTTAAAGGGTTGGAAGGTTTGAAAGGATAGGGTTTGTTTTTTGTTGGGAGTTCTTGAGATGAGATTCTTGAAAGAAAAAAAAAAGGAAAGATTTGAATGAAATGAAATGAAATGGGTTTGATTTAAATGATGGGGTTTGGTTTTTGTTGGGAGTTCTTGAGATGAGGTTCTTGAAATGAAGAAAGATTGGAATTAATTAGAAATGAAAGTTCGTTTGGGGGGGGGGGGGGGGGGGGGGGGGGGGGTTTCTTGGGAGTTCTTGAGATGAGATTCTTGAAAGAAAGAAAGATTGAATGAATGGGAAATGAAAAGGGGGTTTGATTTTTTTTTGTTTGTTTTTGTATTAACGGATAGGAGGGTTTGAAAAGATTTGGCTTTGCAACGGTAATGTTTGAGTGCTGTTTTTTATTAGGGCAATTAACAAAAATAGCCCCGCTGAAATGAATATTTACAAAAATAGCATAGGTCGGCGAATATTTGCAAAAAATAACACTGATACTGTTCCAAACTGGAGGCGCCATATATATATGACGCCTCCTTTGTATTTTCATACCCCAAATTTTAACATTTTTTACACTGGAGGCGCCATATATATATGACGCCTCCAGTTTTTTTCCCAAAATAAAAGAGGCGCCATATATATATGGCGCCTCCTTTTCAAAAACCAGAACGGCCCCAATACAAAGGAAGCGCTGTATATATACGGCGCCTCCTGGAGGCGCCATATATATATAGCGCCTCCTTTGTAATGACTCTACCTGAGAACCCATCCCACCCCATCTCTCTCTCTCTCACGTCTATTTCTTTCATCTACCCGAAAATCACCCCCCCTTCTCACTCTCTCTCCCTCTCACCTATTTCCCCATAAAAACCAAACCCTCCCCCAACTCCATCCATTAACAAACATTCAGCAAGTACATTCAATCTAAAAAGGTAATGAACACCTCTCCATCCCCCCCCTATTTTTTTTGACATTTGATTGATGTGAATTTTGACCTAATGTCGAATTCTTTTTTATTTTATAAAAAAAATATTTAATGTTGTTTTATTTTCTTGACATTTTAATTGATGTGGATTTTGACATAATATTGTTTTTTTTGTTTAAATAAATGTGTTATATATTATTATATGATAATGTGTTTTGAATTATTGAATGTCATGAGATTTTCTTAGATGGGAAAGAAATCTGAAGTTCCGTTGATCTATTCTTTTAACGGGAGAATCGTAAAACATGGAGAAACTTCATTATATGAAGGTGGTTCTAGGAAAGGCACGATCATACATAAAAAAAATTCATATGTTGATTTGCTACAAATGATGTATCAACTAACGGAAACTGATCCAAGCCGTTATACATTATGTATGAGTGCGATGCATCCCACACGTCCTGGAATGAGTTGTGGTCTCCCTATCGAGGATGATATGGGTGTGAAGATGATGATGGACTTGTATCCAAAGCACGTACACGGCATCGAGTTATGGTTGGAGAAGGAAGCGATCATACAAAGGGGTCGTTGTGCAAGGCCCTATAATGGGGACGACTCATATCCCTCTCTTGTTCGTGATCCATACCAATCTTCGTTATCATCATTTGTACCAAATACTCAAGAGGATATATTTGGTACAACATCAACAAACGTGCATGAGAGTGCACATGGAAGACCATTGTAAGTATTGTGTGTATATTAAATTTGAGCGATTATTGATTGATATTATCATGCATAATATAGTGGCCTTTTTAGGTCCCCATATCATGACTTCGACTTGGATGATATTCATGAAGAAGCTAATGAAGAAGAGCAAATTGATGAAGATGAAGAAGTACATGAAGAAGATGGTGAGGAACATTGGGTTGGTGGAGATGACACTGAGGAGGACAATAATGTGGAAACACTTTCGAATTTGGAGTATAATCTTCAACAAATGTACCCAATCAATCAGCTTATGGAGCGGGCAGTGGCAGAAGATGTTCATCCATGTATCTATGAGATCGGTTCTTCTTCCTGTGAGGATATTGCTACCGGACAACTCTTCGCAAATAAAAAAGCACTCATTAAAAAAGCACCATTAGAGGTCCTCATACATGCTTAGATCCACTCCTCAGTTCTAATCACAGACAGTTCAGTTCCGATTATATCTCACAACTTATCATGCCTACAATCCGCCATAATTTGAAGATCAGTCCTATTGAGATTGTTGACAGGATACGTGCCGATCATCACTACACAATCTCATATTCCAAGGCACACCGTACTGGAAGAGAACGGTGAGGCATATCACACCACCACCACCCCCACGACGCCCTCCAGGCTACATTGCACAAGTTCCGGTAAATTTTTATTTCTATATTTTTATTTTAACTTTAAACTATCTCTAATTTTTATACTTTTCATTACAAGGTGACAATTGCACACGATATCAATGAGGTGCTTGCACGGGGAGCAGTATTGTATCCTGATTCTAGCGAGGCGGGGCGCATAGCAGCGGTTACACGAGACCTTGCAGAGGCGATGGTGGAGGATAGAGAACAATCACACGATCAGAGCTCCTACATTGCATCAATGTATGATCGCATCTACGATGACGTGTCAGGGGCTGATTTCAGTGAGTCTGAGCCCATGTTCACCTTTGAGGAGCTATTCAGTTATTTGGTACACCTTGAACATGATGTACATGACCAGTCACACCAGCCAGATAATATTCCACAGCATATTCCACATGTGCCACACAGGTCATCGATGTCCACGAGACCGTTGCAGACATATGTACATGGACCATGCAGATTATTTGGAATTTCTGGAGTTGCACGTCGATCCGATGAGTTCACCACACCAGCTCAGCCAATGATACCATCATCTCAACCCACTGATGCACCTTCTTCTTCAGCACCACCAGCTCCTAGGAAAACTAAATTAAATGTATGGAAAAAAGTGTTTGGATGATTGTTAAGCAAAACTTTTGTATGTTGATAAATGTAAACGTTTTTTTGTACTTTTAGTTTGTTTACTAAAAATATTGTATGTTGTTAAATATAAACTGTTTTATTTACAGGTCTATTTAATATAAAAAATACAAGTGTTACTAGCTAGGCAGGGGTGGGATCAGTACAAAGGAGACGCCATATATATACGGCGCCTCCTTTGGAATCGGTTTTTGAAAAGGAGGCGTCATATATATACGGCGCCTCCTTTGGAATCAGTTTTTGACAAGGAGGCGCCATATATATATGGCGCCTCCAGTGTAAAAAATGTTAAAATTTGGGGTATGAAAATACAAAGGAGACGCCATATATATATGGCGCCTCCAGTTTGGAACAGTATAAGTGCTATTTTTTGCAAATATTCGCCGACCTATGCTATTTTTGTAAATATTCGTTTCAGCGGGGCTATTTTTGTTAATTACCCTTTTTATTATTATTATTTTTGTTTGGTCTAAAGGTGCGCGGGGTTATTGATCGGATGGCTGACATATTTTGTCATTACATGTGCGTTTGTCGTTTTTTTTCTTTCATATCTACCCTTAGAATAACATCGTTTTATAAAACTATCCCTGGTGAATAATTATTTTCAATAATATTCCTTGATTTAAATTGTGTATAAATGCTTTGCTGAGGGGTATTATTATAAAATTTAAAGTATTTATATTGTGCATAAATACCACTAAAAAAAGTGTGGATGTACAGTTTAATCATTTTTAAGACTATTTGAAGGGTAAGAGAGTTTCAAAGGGGGGTATATTGATAATATAAAGTTTTTAAGGGATATATATGTAAATATCCTCTTTTTTTGAAAAATAATATATAGTTATATAGTGAAATACCTTATATATAATTTCATGAGAATGAAAGAAATCTGTCAACTAAATAAAATAGAGATATGTATGCACATCAACATGATCTAATCCATTTGGTTGCGCGTTTGGGCGGATTCCGCTTTTTGAAAAGCTGAAAATCCCCAAACGCGCGACCAAACGAGTCAGATTCCGGCGGAATCAAAAGCTGGATTCCTTTTAATTTCTCTATCGAAATCCGTGTTTTTAAAATCTCAAAAAGAACGATTTTTTATCGAAATCGATTTTTTGAATTGAAAAGCAATTTTTTCTACCAAACATTAAACTCCTTCCAAATATTGATTCCTGAATTAAAAAAAAAAGCATCTAAAAAAAGTCAAGGTCTAAAATCATCTTAAAAAGCAGCTTTATTCTAAAATCTACTTTTCAATCTGTGTTTTCAAACGGAGCCAAAAGGCATCACCTTCCGTCCCACACAGCTTGGTCTGTTGGTCAAGGACACCCTCTTCTCAATGTGACAGAAGGTTAAATCTTGCTGGGCGAGAAAGTACAAGATGTATTTTAGCCATTTTGGGCTGTATCAAGGCTTTACGCCCTGTTTGTGGCCCATGTGACGGACCTAATACTTGTAATGTTAGTTAACAAAGGGACTCTGTAGTTCCCTGAGAGCCTTTCTACCAAAAGAAAAGAAAAGAAAACCACCTCCATAATCAAAATGCAACCACCAGCAATTGTACCCAAGAACAAAAAAAAACACAAAAACAACAAAGAAAACAAAATCCCCATCAAACCCATCAAACCCCAACATAACCCAAACCCAAACTCATCCCAAGCACCCCAAATTTCACTTATAGGTTGGTGGAGGCCCATAAGCCTCATACCCGTCCGGCCCCGGCCCATGCGACGGGCCCACACCGGGCACATTCACATACCCCCCTCCTCCGCCTCCGCCTCCGCCTCCGCCTCCGCCGCCATAAAACTGTTCCCAAACAGGCCCATAACCCCCAAACTCATGGGCCGGATGCCCACTCAAGGACCTCAGAGGCCCATGAGCCCTCCTGGGCGGAGGCGGTGGCGGAGGTGGGTGGAGGAGGCTAAGGCCATGTGGGTCCCCCCGGACAGAGCCCCGGAGATCCCCCTCGACCTCTCGGTAACGACGGAGGTAGAGGGAGAGGGGGTCGACGTAGTCGTCGAAGCCGAGCTTTGACATGGCCCAGAGGACGTCCTCGGCGGTGACGGTCTTGCGCTGCTCGGACTGGCAGCGGTCGTTGGCCTCTCCCGTGATGAAGCTGATGTACTCGGAGACGCACTCCTGGATGGTCTCCTTGGCGTCGTCGGAGATCTTCGCGTGCGCGGGCAGGACCTTGCGCATGATGCGTATCACGTTCGCTATGGGCATGAACCTGTCTTGCTCGCGCACGCACGTCGACGCGCCGTTGTTGTTGTTGCTGCTGCTGTCGTTGTTGTTGGTGATCTCTGATGGAGGGGTCGATTGGACGTCGAGTTCTATAAGAATGTATTGGTTTGGTTAGTGTGATGTATATTGAGTGCAAGGATCTAATCTATCTATATTCTATGTAGAGGATAGAGACACATAGATACAACGAAATATAGATTCGCACCTGGGATGTTTCTACAGATAGTGAGTATAACTCATATGGCCAGTGGCGGAGCCAGAAATTTTTTTAAAGGGGGGCTTTACACGAAGTACAAAAAAATTCATTATTTATGTATATATCTTTTATATAAAATTAATTTTAAACAGTGACATTCATAAAAATTATCATACTACTTAGGAAAATTGTATTTGGAATCATTCATTCACGTATTCATTCCTAAATATATCAATTTAACACAAAATGTACCTGAACTGGATTATTTGAAAAGAAAGATTCATATTCTCAACTAGAATTACCAAATCGATTTTTAATAGTATGCATAATAAGGGTTTATATATGCATAATAAGGATTTATATATAAAATAGAGAGAATGAATAACAATGTACGAGTGAATAACATACATAGAGTGTATAATCATGTGTAAAAAGTATTTCACATGGTAAGCGATAAAAAAGATATTAAAGAATTTAGAAAAAAAATATAATCACCACTTAAGGGTGTTTTGATATATTAAAAAATTTGAGAGACCTAAATAAAATAAAATGTTTTTTTTTAACAATATTTGAGTTTATTTTCCCAAGCATTTTTATTATGATTCAATAAATATATATATCCATATTAAACTCTGATTCTCAATTGTTCTTGTTTTTTACTATATAAAAAAAATGTTGATACACAATGTTTTTATTTCAGCCCCACTTCCAGTCATATATACGTTGATAGAAAATTATCAAAGCATATACTCGCTTTAACGAAGAAGATGTTTCGATAACTTTTTTTTACATTTCCTATAAATGCATTCATGCAATTCATTATAGTACATACTTCATTTTTTATATAAACATACACCTCATTAGATTAGATATACTAATTTTAAAAAATTCAAAACATTTGTAGACTGAATTTAGGACTGAAAAAAAGACTGGATTAAATATTATCACAAAAAAAAAAATACAAGGAGGGGCTTGAGCCCCCCCCCTTGTCCCTACATAGCTCCGGCCCTGCATATGGCCTGTTGTATTAGGGGGAATAAAATAGAGGTTGTCTCTAGGGGAGATGGCCGAGTGGTTACAATCAGTCAGCCATATATAAAATACATTTTATTTCATATAACAATATTTACTACAATGAAAGAATACGACATATATATTTTATTTTATATTACAAAATTTATCTGCAATGCAATAGACGAGCAAAACTTAAAAAAAAATGAAAACAGTTGACGTATCATTTTCTAATCAAAATTGCATGGAACTCTAAAATATATCTTTTGATGTGTAAGTGACTCGGGAGATACATACGAGTGTAAATTTGTTTATAGAGTAATAATAATGATAATAATATATTTAATATGTCATGTCTTATAGTTCTTATCTTATAAATCCATTCATTTTCCTGGCTCGTTGAACGATCATGATTCATGAAGACCCTCATGAATCAATGACTAAGGGTGTGTTTCATATTCTAATTTGAAATGATTTTAGTTTTTTTTTAAATTAAAAGTCAGATTACCAAAAATCTCAGTTTATATGAAAAACAACATTTTAATTTTGTTAAAGTATTTTGTCTCTCAATTTGTGTTTCATAAAGTAACATTTATCATTACATCTTAAAAAATCATGTATAAAACAGTTAAAAGCTAAACAAAAAAATTTAAAACTGTATTTTGGCACTCTAATCATGATTAACTAGCCAAATTAAGTACATGCAAATGTTGACAAAGAAAGGCATTCAAGGAAATTCCATATATACCCCCCTGCGTGCATGCACCGATGCACGCGTCCTATACTCCCTATGGCATTAAATGATTGCCATGCAAAACTTACGACGCCACCTTTTAATTACAGATATAAAAATGGAAAGGGAAAATCCATATAACCCCTTCTAAACTGTCCAAAATCCATATGAACCCTGACTTTTCTTAAAGTCCATGCACCCCATGATAACACCTATATAAAACAAAATAGCCCCATGAAGTAAAAATTTTGTTGACGGATTATGATTATGCTGCGAATATTCTATTTGATTAACCCTCGTTAAAAATATAATATACTAAATATCATCTACAATGTGTTAAAAATGTAAAAAATATTTTATAAATGATCATTTTTTTCTTTTAATAGAGTTTTATAATCTATCCAAAATAGTAAAATTGTCATTTGCATATGGTTTTTGGCATTTTTAACAAATTATAGGCGATTTTTGGGATATTATATTTTCAGTCATGGTTAACCAGACATAATATTCACTGAATATTAATTTTCTACCAATGAAAATTTAACTCAGGGGGTATTTGAATTTACACAAGTGTTTTCAGGGAGATATATGGACTTCATGAAAAGTCAGGGGATTACATGGATTTCAGGCAGTTTACAGGGGGTTATTTGGATTTTCCCAAATGAATAATATTACATTCGTATAGCAAGTTTTAAGAAATAATTTTAAGGGTTTTTTTGCATGTATACCATAAAAAAATATGGTATTTATTTTTATACCACTAAAAATACCGTATTTATTTTTATACCATTAGTTAATGTAACAATGTGCCCCTCTTTTATCATTTTTAATCAAAATGAATCTTAACTATAGTTAATTTTTTAACCAAGAAGTAAAACTGACAAAAATAACTTTAACACATAATATTTTTTGTCATAATGTAAATAATTAAACATAATAACCTAATTAATTTTATGTTCTTTCTAAATCAATAGTGAGTCATTCAATCTTATCTCTTCTTTCCTTTTATTCTAATCAAGATCTATTTTCTTGTAAAATTTGTATTTTGTAATATAAAGTTGTTCTCAAAATAATTTTATTTCATTTTACTAATGTAAATATTAATAATTATCATATTTTTTCTAATAAATAGTTTGTATGATTAATTTTTATATTTTTGATTTTTAATGAAATTTATCGTTTTCATGTTAAAATTAATATTTTTTATTTTTATAAATATTGTATTTGATAAGGTTAAATATACAAAATAAATAAATCAAAGGTAATTTAGTATTTTCTTCAAGACTTTAACGGTTTTAATGAAAATTTGGATGGAAGTTAACTAGGATGGTAATATGCATAAGTTTACATATTTCAATGGTATAAAAATAAATATGATAAATATGTTATTTGGAGTGGTATAAAATTAAATAGCTTGTTTTTAGATAGTATACATGTAAAAAACCCTAATTTTAATTTTAGTCAAATTCATATGCATTATACACACACACACCTTCTTTACTTTATACCACACACCCCCCTTTACTTTATGTGGTTAAAAAGAGATTGAGTAAGCGACCATTGGTTAAGTCGGTAAACACCTTATATAAACACCTTATGTGAAAGAAAAGGAAATGAGCAGCTAGGAAATTAATTAAATCTTATCCCTAGCTAGCTAGAAAATCATGGTTCAGTAAAAAAAAAAAATTAAAAACCTAACAGTTATAATATACAAGAATTTGTGGAAACTCCATAGGGGTTATATCGATTTTGTAATTCTACATGGGTTAAAGTTATATAATAAGTTACAGGCAGTCTAGGTGGACAATCTATACACTAACATAACAATAAGGATAAGCTATATATTTTTAAATTTATTAAAAATGAGTCCATTCAATTTGTTATAGAGCGATATATACTATTCATCATCATTAAACTTATTATTTTAAAAAATTAAAACATGTAAAGATTATATGTGAGATTGTCCCTGATATTATTAAAAAAAATAAGAAACGAGCATGGTACACCCTGTGAGTAAATGCATTTATATGAAAACTTCGTAGACTAAACGTGAGTATGAAAAAAAAACTGTGTATGAAAGCTCAAATATTAAATGTACTATATTCATCCAGGTCCAGATCAGAAGATCCGTTCCCCACTCATCCGTAGCTCAAACAAGCTCCAAATAAAATCACTCACAACATCAACCCTACAAATTAAAGATTTTCTTTTTCAAAAAAAAGGAGAAACTAAATAGATCAATCTGATTAAAGGATGAGCAATGCAGGTTGTTCTTATTTTTTATAGATTGGCGTCCCCAAGATCTGATCCTTGATCATCTAAATAGGTTTTCATTAACAGGTTAAAGAAGCTCTAATGAACATTTATAACTAAAGCACAAAAAGTAGTATATATATACATTACCAGAGCTGGTCCTCTTCAACCTGTTCTGGTAACCCTGATAGCCCCCACCATTCTCCATCTCTCTCTCTCTCTCTCTCTCTCTCTCTCTCTCTCTCTCTGTAGTGTTTTGTGTTGTGTTTTTGGGGGAGCTGTAGAGGAGGGTGTACTTAAAGAATTACAGGTGGAGTCCACGTGGCAGGGGAGGCGGTGAAAACGAAGAGGGAGAGCTACTGCATGGGGTGGTGGAGACCGGCTGTTGCCGGTGGAGTTTTGACTAATTAACGTCGGTTTCTTTTCTTTTCTTCTCTCCTCTTTTTCAAAAAAGAGGCTAGTGCAGTTTTTACACTTGGATAACCTCCCTCTTCACAAGAGTTATTAATGTTGCTCGAATTACTAAAATGGTCATCAAAACAAAGTAAAGGCATTGATGATGTAATTTTGGGGAGTACGGATGAAGTCAAGCCTGGTTCATCAGTAATTTCATAACCTCTGAATTGAATTACATGTATATGAATTGAACTGTATAACAATTGACTGTGCAGTTGGATATTAATAGTATTGATATAGTATCCAAGCCTGATTGAATTCGGATCCAATTTTGAGTGTTGATAGACAGATTCCATGTTTCAAAAGCGAAAGATTTTCATATTTCACAATCATGAATCCAAACATATTTTCAGTATTTAACTCTTTAAAGCACCATTTTATTTAGGTAAAAAAAAACCTTTAGTGATTGAAAAACTAACAAAATAATGTTTTTTAAAAGCTAAGTTCGAGACGCAAGATTTTAAGAATGTCAAGGTTTCAACCACGCATCTAAATCTATTTTGTGGCCTAAAAGCAGTTATCCAATGACTAGTGAAGTATGAATTGTGATAATACAATATATATTCTACTAATGCAGGCCTGGATCATCGATAATTTCACAACCTATTAATTGAATTACATGGTATATGAATTAAACTGTAGAAAGAGTGACCCTGTGAGTGCAATTCGATATTGATAGTATTGATAGTATCTAGACTTGACTGGATCTGGACCCAATTTTGGGCGTTGATAGACAGATTACATGTTTCAAAAGCGAAGATTCACAATCATGAATTCAAACACATTTTCAGTATCTAACTCTTCAAAGCACCTTTTTATTTAGGTAAAAAAAAACTTTAGTGATTGAAAAGTTAACAAAACAATGTTTTTTAAAAGCCGAGCTCAAAATGTAAGATTTTAATAATGTCAAGGTTTCAGTCATGCATCCAAATCCATTTTCCAGCCTAAAAGCGGTTATCCAGCTGACTAGTGAAGTGTATATTGTGATAATACAATATATATTATTTACCTCAAAAAATATATATATTCTACTAATGCACTGTATAAAATATTACTTGTTTTATTCTTTCAAGAAAAATATATGTATTAATTCATCTAGGTATATATTACACTTTTTGTAACAACATGTATTTCATTATTAATACTCTAAACAAAAATCATAGCATCGGGGGCTCCAGCTAGGGATGCACACTGGGATTGACATCATTTTCCTATAGTTTAGTTTTTTTTAAGAGAGTGTATACTGAAGAATAGAGTCACTGTGAACCTAAATGATATAAAACTGTTTTGAGGATGTATTTAGAAGGATATGTGATTAAAAAGTGAAGATACACTGTCATAGTGGAGTGTGTGTTCAATTAAAATTTTATTTAAAAAAAAAAATTATGTACTGATTTATCTAAACATATTTTTACTTTTCATGATAAAATATAATTCATTACACAAGTATATATTTAAATATATAAAATAAAGGTGCTACGTACAATAAACAAACGGGTCTAGACATGTCATTTTCCATTAGAGTTTACATGCAGCTAAACCAATCATTCTCACAACAAAACCTAATCAAACCTTTCAAAATCCACCCCCACCACCTCCATCACTTCCTGTGATTTCTCCTTCACTTAAACAAGTTCATGGCACGTGCCCCGCCCCACAGAAAAGGTCATCCAACACTAAACTCTAAAAAATAAAAGTTGGTTAAATGAAGCCAAGGAAACAATATTTGCTTCAAGAGACAAAATGCTTTAATTAAATTTCACAAATCGCCACATATTTCTCTTTCAATTTGTCATTGTTTGGCTGATGCACCACACGTGCTTGTCCATCCATAACAGCAGTTCCATGTAGGGTTGATTTTAAAAAGAATAGTCTATTTTACAATCTCATCTATTTTGCAATCTTAACTACCACTCAGAAACGATCCTCAACCATTAATATATTTCACTAGTGGAGTGTATACTGTTATAATATAATATATACTCCATTGGTGTATGAAAAGTTAATTTTTTAACTGTTACAAATAAAATATGTACTAAGTTATCTAGATAAATACTTAATTTTTTATTAATAATTTGGATTTTATTAGACAAATATATATTTGAAAGGAAAAATCAAAACAATCGGAGCTCTACATTGGCTGCATCAATTTTCCTTTTTAAAATAGTGGGTTATGGTGAAGAGAAACAATTTTTTTGGTATTTTTTGCATATGAACCCCTGAAAAAATATCATTTTATCAAAATACCCCTGCTGAATTAATATTTTGCATAAAATAATCTCCCTTCTTGTGGATAGGTTACCAGACTGGCCTTAAATGTAATTTCCAAAGCAACATATTTCCCAGCGTTCAGAACGTGAGCTTTAGTCAACCATAAAAACACTTCACATTTCCCTCCAACTATAATTTTTCCAAGGCAACATCATTCCCAGAGTTACAAAACATAAACTTTCCCAACTAACCTTAAAAAACACTTTCACATGAACCAATCTGCGAAGTTCATGACTGAGTGTTGGTATAGCAAAATTCACTCAGTTCTGCTTCACAAACCTGCCCTCTGATTCCAGTTCTATGAAAATATATACACATTCCCAACCACCATCCAAAACATCGTGTTCAGGTCAGTTTCAGTTTTTAGAACTCTTTCAGTCTTTTTGAAGGCATCCCCTGAAAACTCGCATCCTCTGTGCACCTCTCCAACAAGCTCCCTCCTTTACTACTGGACACCAGTCCAGGGGTGTTGAGGTTCACCAACCCATCGTGCCTGACGAAATTTGTTGACACTGCGACAGTGTTAACTTCGGATCTCGGGAGGGACGCTCTCTCGAGGACCACGTACTGCCCGCAGCACGAATCTCGCTCTGCCATGTCTCGGAGCTTGCTAATGACGGCATCCTTGTCGTGGCGGAAGCTAGTTGTTGAGAGCTGTGAATGAATTGTAAAGTTAATGCTAAAAAAAAATTGCTTTCTTTAAATAAATGAGGGTAACTTTGGAAGGCCTTAAAATGTTGGAAATATTTAATTTGTTTGCAGTTAACTACAAGTTTAAAATATTTTCCTGGTTAAAATATTTTCCTATCAGCAAGAGTAAATCTCAAAATAGAACTTCAGACTAGTTTGATAAGGGATAATGGATATGTGGAGCAATAAATTGTTGGAGAATAACTTACCACATTTGTTACCAAAAACAATCTGAAATAAAGCGGGGACAGTTGTTGTGATTTTGAAATGAAGATGAAGATTCTAGAATTCAAAATCGGGTATGGGAAAGAAAGAGGTCTTTTTGGTTCCTTTTTTTTGGCACACATCTAAGTCCTAGTATCTCCAACTGATGTGAAAACAAAAAAGAGGACTGACAATTCCATTCATGCCAAACTTATTTGAGAAATGAATACAAGATTTGAAAGCATGAGCGACAAGGTGATTGGAGTATCACATGAAGCTGGAAAATTGCATGAATCATATTCTTGATTTGAATGAAATAACCATCCAAGGGAATGGATCTCAGAGTTTTTACCTGGAAATTTACAGACCATTCTATTGTGCTCCAAGGGCAACCGCAACCCTCCCCAAAGTTAAGTTTCAGCAGCATTTTAAAAGGTCTCGCTCTCGTTGTCTCTCTGAAATATATATTTTTTTCTTTAAAAAAAGATGAAATAGTTGACAGTGATATTTCATAAAAATATCATGTCAAGCAAAACTTGGATTAATAAAAAATACCTTTTCAAACAGAATGGTTGCTTGTCTAATAGGCAACTTTCAAGTCAGGCCTCTCTGGAAAGGAAACCTAATTATGAACATAAGACCATTTTTCAGAGAGAGGCATAAGGAGGCTTTCAAAAAGAATACAGTACGGCTTAATGCATGTATCATGTACAAACATATTATGATGCAAACAACAACACATGATCTTGACAAAGGAAAGTATGGTTTCTCAGTTGCAAGAATGTATTCTAATTAGATCTACTGTGCGCTTGGGAACTTCCAAATTTTGGAAGGTGCATTAAGCGATGTGACAACCAATAAAAGCCAAAAACAAATATTAAATTGTATGGTCACCACTTTATAAAGTATCGAGAACATAACAAAGTAACAACAGATTCAATATAATTTACACAAAATCCTAGTCTATATCTCACCTCGACTGATTCAACATATGGCAAAATAACCTTTTGTCCATGTACACTACCAATCCTGAGTGCCCATTTCACATATTTATTTTCTGTTAAAAAAAGGAAAAGAGTAAGTAAAGAAGGGCAAATTGTATTATATACAACTAACCAAAGTTTCAGTAGAAACTTAAGTATGCATTGATCAGGGGAAAAAGGTAAATCATATTCTATTAATTAATCATAGTTTCAGTAGAAGTTTACTCTCTTAACTAATCAGTGTTTCAGTAGAAGTTTATGCATATATTTGATCTGGGAAAAAAAGGAAAATCAATTTCCATGTAATTAGTCAGGATTTCAGTAGAAGTTTATGCAAAAAAGATGATGCAAAGAGAACAACATCAACAACTCTAAAACACTAAATAAGGAAGAAAAAAAAAGAGTGAGATAGTGCAATCTTACTTCTAGGCTTTTGAGCAAGGCTGAGTTGGATGAGATCAATGTGGACATATGGAGGAATCTTCATATTTAGATATTGCATGACACCTGCCATGACCTGTTCTTGTTCTAGTTAACATCTACACTGTGGAAACATGGCAAATCGAAGTACATGACTTCTGGAATTTAACATTAAATGTTCAGTACAAGGCAGCATGTGTCATAAGCAGATTTCTATAGCATCATGCAGAAACATAATCACTTATAGCTCAAATCCACCAATATAGCATCATTGAAACTGAATCACTTGCTAAATCTACCATTAAATTTTACCATCTATTTAGAACATTAATTTACAACACCCAACATTCTCCCAGTCTCTGTGTTACGAGACCAATATCCTCTGCCAACTCCTTCAAAAAATCTTTCCCTTTGATTGGTGGTAATCACAACAAAATACAACTGGGTGTTCCACCACATTTCCAAAATGTTTCCGTACTAACTGCAAAATTTATTGGCTCATCTTATATTGAACTCCAGACTGCAAATTTTATGCATCAACCCAAAAGTTTCCTCCAAGCCATAACCTTTTAACATAAATGACCTTCAAGATCCTGTAATGTTCTTAATGAAAGTTCATAAATCACAATTTCTTGCAAACATGAACTAATGGTTCTCCAATACATACTCTTGATATTTAGTTATTTAACTAAATTTCTTAGCTAGCCATACTTTCAACAAAACTAAAAAAGGGAAGAAGAAGAGAAATAATACCATATCTACACGTCCATTAATCACTAGACTTGCTTTCTTGTCCTTTGGAGTCTGCTGAAAATACAATGGATGTCAGTTCCTGCACAAAGCCTGTATCCAGTGTGTGGGGCAGAATTTGCAGAGACAGGACGAAGAGTTAAATTGATTAAAAATTATACCTTATTCTTTTCCCTTCATTCAGATAATACATTTCTGCCACAAAAGTTTCACATACATATAAAATAGAAGCATAAACATGAAGCCAAAGTAATCCCCATGATTAAAAATTTAACAATATAGGAGTCTGTTGAAGCCAAAGTAATGATTGTGTTTTGTTGGCAAAGTATAAAACAAGTTTGCAAGTCATATATTGTATTAGTCTTTGTATGTTCTTAATCATTTATTAATATCCCATTAAACCCCTTAATCACACTCTCTCAAATTGACATAGAAGATGCATAAAGAACAAATGAAGACTCTGCACATACTCTAGTCCAGTCAATAGAACTCACTCAGGTAATCAGTTGCCCTATTACGTCATCATTTTAAGAATAAGTTCAAAAAATCATATCCCTGTCCAAACATATGTTCCCCAAAAAACTGTACTTAGTACAACCCATAATCGGATATCAAATGCCACACACAATCCTTCGTGGCTAGCCCAATCAGTATCTTGACACATTTGTGTAATGCAAAAGCATACATCCAGCATATCTCATGTTTGGATAGAAAATGGTTGCTGATTAAAAAGCTTGGGCTACCCAGAAAACCTAGAAGAAAATTTTAAAGTATGTTGGAAAGTACCTGAAGGTTTACAATGACAACCCTTCCCCCTCCACGGATACATCTTAAAGGCAAGTTGCATGCCGGAGTAATCTGCAAACTGCATATGGTAAGCAGATGTATCACCATTTAGAAAACATGAATAAGAGATTAATACAAAAGCAACCCACAAACATTATCAGCACACTTTCACAAGTCAGATGCAGTACAATCTCTAAAAGATTAGTTATGTTCCATAGATTAACAAAATTATTGATTAATCTTCAATATTCTCTCTAGGCATTCTTAATAATTAAAGGAACCAAATTATGCTAGAAACATTGTACCTAGTTCCTAGACATAATATAACATCAGCAACTTTGCATTGTTCTTCTGCAGGGATCATATCCTTCTCCTGTAAAGCATCCTACAAAAAAAAAAAGGATTTTAAGAAATGATACAATTTTAAGATGTATGAAATGCAATATTTTCAAAAGAATAAACGAAATACTCGCATAACTATCCAAGTTGGCAGCTACCTCCCAATCAAGAACTGAGTCCTTAAGCTTGGCTCGACATTTTAGATCAGAGCAGCGTCGTGCTGTCTCCTTCATCCCAACTGTTTCTACCTCAAAATCTCGAACATATCTTCATCAACCAAGCAGTTTTACTTAATGAGAACAAAATGTGACAAAAAAGACTACCAGACATTGATAGTGTGTTATCAAGCTTGTGCTGAAAAGAACCAAAAACCCATTTAAGGATCCTTGAAAATGTGTGGCAAATAGTTTTATGTAAGGAGTGAACAAGTGATGGTGGATTAAATGACCCCACGTATTCATTCCACTAAGAAGAATAGATAAATGGTTGCATTTATATCATCCAAACAATTCCAAGTGAAGTAATCCTCAAAATTTTGAATCTTCTGCACTCATTAGGAACACCTAATTCATGAATTGAATGATCACATCTTGTATATGCAATGTTAATCCTCAGAAGGAATCATCCAGCGCATTCATTAGAATTATTCCATTGGATGAGTACACCAGTGGCCATTAAGGGCATAAATTAAATCCAATCATATGTTGAGGTTTTTGAGGTCACTGCAACTACATGTTTTCTTCCACAATATCAAATATAGTGATTGAAAGTCAGAATCATACTCAATTCCACATGATGGGCAAAATTCTTTGAAGGAATTTCCATGCAGCTCAGCAAGTTTCTCCCTTGGTATTCCGGATCGAAGATGGAGACTATCCACATTCTGGCATATGCAGTTTTTGAATTACATTATGAAACCAGGATTAGGATGCCACTAGTACAAAAAGTTTGATAAACTATATTCAGCATACAAAATTCAAGATAATAACTCCACAAATAAGAAAGCAACATGTAATGCACGAGAAAGTAAGCACAATTACTTGTCATTCATAATGTCAATCTGGTTATTTAAAATTTCATTATATAGTGTAATTATTCAAAAAAAAAAGAAAAAAAGGAAGCAGCACCACCTAAGTTGGACTTTGCCAGGAGCAACCATCTCTTTAGTTAGACTGTTCAAGACCCTGTCAACTCAATGGCATCCATGTCAGCATGCCATATGGAGAAAGTCAGGCTCCTCTATAAAATCAGATAGGCTATGTGGAGCAAATTTCCTGTATTGTTATTAGCAATATTTTTTCCAGGTCATTTTGAAGTAAAATATTTCTGCTGTTAACATCTGTCAGGCTCTTATAAATTGTAATATGAAAAATTTATCTCCACCAAGTTCAAAAGCCCTTAAGGACCTTTGAAAATCTTCAAATATGCTGACTTCATATGTTGACATACACCGGTTGCGTGGCAGATGTAGACTCCTATAAACACCATGTGACTGGTTGAAACAAGTCAGACATGCATTGCTTTTGTATCACAGGTGCTACCGATTGTTATAAATATAGTTTTCAAATGATTTACTGATATTTTTACATCTAAGCTAACACTATAAATTATTCATATAAGGAGTGTATCGCAATGATGGCAGAAAGCAGTTTTATATTATAACACATGACTGTTTCAAGAATAATTATTCACATACCTGGCTTATCACAAACTTCAAGATTCCAGATCTTTCCAGTTCGACTAAAGCCATATGAGTCAGACTAGGCATTGCGCGATGAAATGGCAATGATGCATCAGGCAAACGCTTGCCCTCACGCTGCAGCATGAATGGATTAATTGATAAACCATCTGGAGGCTAACAATAACTCTGAAAACATATATCAGTCCAAAATACGATATATGGAAAAAAGGTGGCAACTTATACCTCAACATGCAGATAATTAATGACCCATTTTCATATTATGAAACATAAATCAAGAATTAAAATAGATGTACAACACTATACCTCTAATTTGGAGTACAATACAAAATGATGTAACTACAAAAAACTTTTGGGCATTAATTTTATCTCATTCCATGCTCCGGTGTCCATCTAACCACAGAAATAAATTACAACTTTCAGAGAAAATGGTAAAATCTGTATTAATGACAAAGCCTCTGCGTGTTCAACATGTGACAAAAAAAAGTAGATGATTAAAATATAAATGAAAGAGCAACATAATTTTATCAAGTCCTAAGCTGTCAACCATTCACTACTGCATAAATGACATGAATATGTGAATCAGATTTATCCACAAATATGGAATGTCAAACAGTCAAGAACCATAGCATTTGATGCACTGAACAGGTATAGTTACTGAAACTGTAAAAAGATGTCTTCATGGATTTATGGTCTTCCACATATTATATGAATAGTTAATATGATATTAATATTTTCTGTCTGATATAATCATCCAGTTATGCAGGAACACATATGTTAAATGTCTAGTACTAATCATACACTACTGCAAACCCTGTAAGAGAGCCGCCCTTGCCACAAATCATCTAATTTAGTACAGATTTAAATGTTTAAATATATCTATTACTTATGTTGATCTATATTTGCATACTAATAGTTCATCAACTGACTCTTTGTTTGCAACAAAAAGGTTGTGCATTCAGTCACAGCTCTAATCATGAGGAAAAGAATGGGAGATGAAGTAATAAATCCATGGACCTAGAAGATACGAATCCCAGTGACTTGACATGCCCAATTCCTCATCTTCTACTGTACCCATTCTGTTTACCATGTTTTAATAAAAATTTGCGGCATGATTGAGAATTGAAATCACTATTGAAAGAAGTAGCACTGTAGAGAAGAGATATTAATCTTCCATGTTTGGACATATATTCATCCATATTTGATTATGCATTGGAAAAATAGACGGGAAATTTAGTGGGCGAACATGCCTGTATCTCAGTCTAAAAAAACCTTTATAGCCACTACTGATCCAATGATAAAAAATAAAAATAAAAAACACACGCTTGTTCAACCTGAGTTATGGATGATATCTCACTAACCTGAAGTGTCCAAATACCTTTAGGTCCCCGAAAATCAGGAATCCCACAGGCTGTAGATATCCCAGCGCCCGTAAATACCACTAGATGTTTACTCTGCAAAAAAATAGTAAAAATAAAATCAAGACATTGCCAAATGCCACAAACTAAATGCACTGTAGAAAACAAAATGTTAGATTGATCATATATGTCAAATGGAATCCAAACTTCAGTGCTCGAAAAATCTTGACCTTATGAATAATCATCGCTAGCTCTTGAATCTGCAATGCAAATGAATAAACCGGATCAGTCAAGAAAAGGAAATTATGCCCTATTAAACAAAAGAATACAAACGATTCAGTTCCTTCTTTTTCTGACTGTTTTTCATCTAATTTTTTTTTGTCTCTTGATGGTATTTTTAGCTAATCTTCGCTGAATAACATGTAATGAACAAGTGTGGCCGCATTCGATAAAGGGGTTACACCGCCTCACAATTTAATCAATCAAAGTTACACTGACACGCCATAATTCGCTATCGGAGACATATTATGAAACATAATTCGTCAATTACTAAAAAAAACAATAGAAGCTGCAAACTCAAAACAATGATAACAATAAATTGGTGTGGTTTGATATAACAGTCAGAACAAAAAAGATAACTTTCAGAATGCAAGCCAAAACTTCTTCTTTCACCAATTATTATTAATAAAATATAGAAGGAAAACCTAGCGGACATAAATTAAACGATTTGATGCAACAATAACAATGTCCAGAATCCAGATTCCATACATAAAAATCAACACCATGAAAACGAAATTTAAAACGCGACTAGAAATCAAAACACATTAATCACAGACAAACAAGCACATCTATATGATTTATCATGAACCCATCATGCAGAATCACCCATTACACACATACACACAAACATGTCCAAAGCAATTTCAATCAAAACCCAAACTTTATACCCAAGATCGCAATAAAAACAGAAACTTTAAACAACCCAACATTCCAAACCCCCCCCCCCCCCCCCCCAAAAAAAAAAAAGGACCCACCTTTCCCTGTAAAATATGGGGAGGATCGAAAACCTCAGACATCCCAACTGTTCCCACATCCTCTCTGTATGACAGCTTCTGTGCGTAACCCAAAGACATGATGGTGGTGTCTCTCTCTTTCTCTCTCTCTAAATAAAGCTATAAAGCTATGGCTTCCTCCCCCCAGTATGGTATGGGTTCTCTCTCTCCCAACACCCCTCCCACCAAAAGACCAAAATGCCCATGTTTTGGGAGTCATCTTTAAAGGGGATCAATGTACATGTTTGGGAGAAAATTGAGAGATTCTTGGGTTGGGTCACTGTATCGATATAGGACCGTTGGATCGGATTCTGACGATGGAGGGATTACTTTTATTTATTTATTTTTGGTGCGGATCACGTGCAGAGCAAGTTCAGTTCACCGTTTTTGTGAGAGATGAGTAATGGCTCTATCCCCACCAAACAATTTTTCAATCCCACCGATAAAAAAAAAAAAAAAAAAAATGGTGTTTGTCTTTAATGTCAAGAGTTTTGGGCGACCGTGCTTCGACGACCGGAATTCATGAATTATATCTACTTATTTTTTGCAAATAAATTTTTGGATTTATCCTTACCAATTCTTTCATCCAAACAACAACTAGATTAAAAAAAATGAATGCATAATTCAAATTTTTATAGAAAAATATCTTATTAGACAAATATATATCTTTTTAAACTTCGGATTTGTTTTGTTACACCAGTTGATTCAAACACATTTTATATTTGATTATTTTCAGTAAAAAAAATTGTTCTTCTACATTTAAGATTTTATTCTCCCTATCTTATATATGAAAGATTCGTCGATATGTTTTCAAAATTAATTTTATTACAAATCCTGGAACGGTCGCGCGACATACTCATGTTGGTGGGGAACAAGGTTTTTTTTTTTATTATTGCATATGTTTTGAAATATTTTTTTATATTTCTGTTTTTTAAGATGATTTTAAACTATTTTTTTTAATGTTTTTTTTTATGCATATTTGGAAGGATTTTAATGTTGTGTTGTTTTTCAATTCATTGAAAAAAATCATTGTATATGCTTCGTCCGACCCATTTTTATAAAAGCATCCAACCCAATCGTAACCAAACGGACCCAAAAGTCTCATTATGTGTAAACTTATTTTCAACTTCGTAATTTATATACGAGACAAAAAATAAAATTGTATATTTTTATATATTTCCTATAAATGTAACATTATCCGTTTTTTATAAAAGTATGTATCATAATTTAATATAAATAAAATTGTATGTAACTTCAATTTAACTTCAATGACCTTCCTCGACATGTACAATTAATTCGCTAAGAGATGCTGGATGGATTTCAAATCTAACCTCTCGGCACTGTGAATTTGTCAATGAGTAACATAACATCTATGTCATGAGGTAGCATCTCGGTATAAAACAAAGTTTATCTAAAATAATGGTTGAAGTGCATGGTTAAAAAATTGAGATTTTCAAAGGCAATAGTTTTCCAATAAGAAACTTTTAATGGGATTTTAAGAAACTCAAACCCGTCTCATATCTTCATCATATTGTGACAGACCGAGTTCAAGTTTTGGGGATCAAATCTGACCCAATATGATTGTTTCAATTTTTTTAGGGAAATTTTTTAAAATAACCCTCTTAAAAAAGAAGAATTTCACTTTTGACCCTAGGATCAATTTATTTGTAAAACTAGCACTGGGATTGTTTTGACCCCGGTCAGCGCGCCATTATATATTGGCACCGCGGAGACGTGATTGTAAATCACGTTTCCACCGTTTCGAACCCGCGTGCATTGACACGCACTGCGCTCGCGGGTTCATGCATGTCTCCCCCTTGTGAGGGAGACATGCATCGTGCATGGACCCTCGCGCGCACGTTGTGCGCGCCAGCGGGGGTTTAATTAATTTTAAAAAAAAAATTTAATTTTTATAAAATTAACCAAGTCACATATTGGAAATTAAAATCGATTTAATAAGGCTAAACTTTGATTTAAAATTAAAATTAAGTTTAAAATTTTAAATTCAAATTAAATTTAAAATTTAATATTTAGATAATATTTAAATTTTGATTTGATAAAACAACCATTTAAAAAAATCAACAAGAGGAAATATCAATTTATAAAAATTTAATTTTATAAGACAACCATTTATATAAAAAAGAAAAAACAAGAGGAAACAATAATATCCATTCCCATTTAGCAGATGATCCATTCCCAAATACAAATAATACTCATCGTAATTTTTTTCTCTCTTTCAAAATAATATTTGGTTAAAGATAATCTAAGAAAGATTAGACCTAACTTTGATATAAAATTAAGATCAAGTTTAAATTTTATAATTTATATCAGATTTAAAATTTAAAATTTAGATAATATTTAAAATTTAATTTAATAAAACTATCATTTATAAAAAAAATTACATGCAAATATATATAAATGGCTGCTTTGTAAAATTAAATTTGAAATATTACTGTTTTTTGTTTTTAATATAAATGGTTGTCTTATAAAATTAAATTTTTATAAATTGTTATTTCCTCTTGTCGATTTTTTTTATAAATGGTTGTTTTATCAAATCAAATTTTAAATATTATCTGAATATTAAATTTAAAATTGAATTTAAAATTTTAAAATTAATTTTAATTTTAAATCAAAGTTAAGCCTTATTAAATCAATTTTAATTTCCAATATATGACTTGGTTAATTTTATAAAACTTAATTTAAAAAAAAAATTAATCAAACTCCCGCTCGCGCGCACAGCGCATACGTCTCTCCCACAGCCTCCCCCTGTGGGAGAGACATGCATGAATGTGATTCACAATTACGTCTTCATTGTGACAATATATAGACAGCGCGCAACGTAGGTGCGCTGACCGGGGTCAATACAATCAAAGGGCCAATTTTACAAATAAATTGACCCTGGGGTTAAAAGTGAAATTCTTTTTTTAAAGAGGGTAATTTTTGAAAAAAAAATTTATTTTTTTAATCTCATTTTGCTCAATTTTCAAATTTGACATGCACATGGAATGTAATATTTGGTGTATGTGGGGGGGGGGGGGGGATTAAAGCAACCCCACTCACACAAAAAGACTTTTTATGGGGGTGGGGTTGCAACAACAAAGAAAAGAAAAAAAGAGAAAATGGAGAAAGAGAGTTATGGGCTGGGGGACAAGAGAGGTCGGTGGAGGTGATGGGCGGAAGAGGTTGATGATGACGGTGGCAGAGAAGAGGGAGAAGAAGAAGATGAAGATGAAGAGAGAGAGTCTCTCTCTCCCCCTCTCTATTGGCGACCTCCACCCTCTCCCTCTCTTTCTCTTCTCTATCTCTCTCTACTTATCTCTCGTCTTCTCTCTCCCCTCCCCCTCCTCTCACCACCCTCTGGCACTCACCGACGTTTTCATTCTCCTCCGTTCATCACCTCCACTACCCTCCCCCTCTCCCCGCTTCTCTCTACTCTCATTTTCTTCCATGTTGCAACCACACCCCCAAAAGACACACTTCCAAAAGAATCCTTTTTGGGGGTGGGATTGCAACCTCATGGGGTTGTTTTGACCAACCCCTATTTGATACTCTATTTTATTTCATTTTATCAATCGAAAATTATTTCTCGTTGATTAGTCAATTCACTTATAGAAAAATAGAGCCTACCCAACATTCAAGAGCTGCAAATGAGACAGAATCAACTAACACAAGTTGAGTGGGTCACCAATCTTACATCATTGACCTTGGTCCAATTGGTTAACAACAACCTGGGGGTGATTCCTCCACTAAAGGTAAAACATGTGCCTTTTCTTTTTTAAATTGTCCAATGCATGAAGTTGTAAGTTTGATTCATTAACACACGAAGGTTCCACTTCAATTGAAAGTTTTATTGAAGTAACCCAAGAAAAAGGCTCCCTAAACATGAAATATTTGGTTACATAGAAGTTGAAACCATGCATCAGGCTATCACATTTGTTTTAATATTTTTTATGTCAGGAAAACAATGGAATAACCATATGGGGGTTTAAAAAGTACTTTTTCAATTCTCGTTTTTTAGGAACTGTGAATTACTTTTTTTTTATAAGGCTCTTGTTCAAAAGAACAGAACAGAAGGTGTTAGCATCCAAACAAAACATAACATTAACACCACTAGCTACAACTAGTCAACCAGCGACTGCCGAAGTGATTCCATGCATGTGGAAAGAAATCGGCGAATGAAAGGGTCCCTAGCGGCGACCGAGCAACGCATATCCTGTGATACCCGAGCATGTTTGGCTAGTGCATCAACCACCTGAAGATACCGCCGAGTTGTAATTTTAAAAGTTACATTAACAGCAATCTGAACCTGTTGCTACCATCGAGTGACTAAATCTCGCAAGTGTAAAGGACCAAGGCCTGGATCTGTTAATAAAATAACTGCATTAGTAGAATCTGTACAGACAATAACATCCTGATATCCCAATCGGGCAGCAGCTTGAATGTCATCTAAAATGACTCTACACTCCGCCTCCAACGGTGATAACGAATGCCACCAATCACATCCGGCCGCGACCACGCTAAAAGGAGAATCTTGTATAAGGATATATGCCTACCCTGCCGCTTTGGTGGATGGTGAAACACTCCCATCAGAAAGTAGGATGACTGCTTGACTGTTATATGATCGGATAAGGGAAAGAGTATCATCAAAATACTGCTGTGGTGGTGGCAAAAGCTGAGCTTGGCCCTGCAAAGTCTCATGTGTAACGGCTCTGATACGATAAGTCAGTAGATTACCATGAATTTTGTTATTTCGACTTCGCCAAATCTGTCATAACCCAAAAGCAAAGATAGCTTACTTCCTCTTGCGCTGGGCCCCCCCTGCCCCAACCTGAATAAGTTAATAAATGCAACCAGCCATCATCACTCCATAGAAGTGTGGTGTGATGGCTCGAAACCTGAGGGACCGCTAGCAATGAATAGCCCATGGACATTGAAGAAACAAGTGAACCGAGGACTCTTCCAATGCATCACACATAGGACAATGCAGTGGGACTGAAAGACCTCTGTGCCTCAAGACAGTACGAGTGGGAAGGCGATTATGTGCTAATAACCAGAGGAAGAAATGAACCTTTGGGAAGACTGGGTAATGCCATATCACCCGCCATTGTCTACGATGTGGAGAAGGAGCTTCGAAGTGAATCTGGTGATAGATTTCAGTAGTCCGAGCCTCACCATTTAAGGTGTTACCCACCACCAATTGCCATCCAAAGAGTAAACTGGTCGTATTGAGGATTGTTGGATCATCTGTGCCCAATAGGCTGGAAATACTTCATTCAATTTTGTGACATTCCATCTGTCCTCAGTAATAAAATGTGAGAGAGTAAAAGATGAGCCTCCCACAAAAACATATTAACATGGATGGGTAAGCGGATGAATGGGATGGATGACAACCATGGATGCCCAAAAATATTGACTAGTTGGTGAGGAGCCCCTTGAAAACGGGTGTGCAGACGGACCTCCTTCATGCCTGATATCATGAGGCGCCAGGCTGTGAATTACTTAGGAATTACAAAATCCGTAGACTATTTTTTAGATGGGATCCAATTATTATATGTGAAACACAAAAAAAATAAATCAAAAATCCCATTTCATATAATCAATGTCCTTTTAAATGGTTTTCTTTTTTTATATATATTTTATGCACTTAAGAAATAAATTGAATTAAATTAAATGACATAATGCGGTTAACTGATTTGTCATCCCATATTTTGCACGAATTTTCACTCCCATTGGTTTGGTCATTTTCAATAAGCCTAGCATTACCGATTTCGACAATTCTGGTTGTGTGGTTAGGACAGTAAAACCTATATTCTTTGGACTTTTCTGAATACCTAATAAAATAACAACTTACAGTTCTTGGGTCTAATTTTCTTTTTTGAGGATTATACGATATAGTCTCTGCATGATAGCCCCACACACATGGATGTGTTAAATTTAGTTTCCTACCGGTCCACAATTTATAAGGAGTACTAGACACAACCTTATTAGAAATCCGATTAAAAATATAGGTGGTTGTTTTTAAGACTTCACCCCACAAGAATTTAGACAATGTTTAGTTACTAAGTATACTCCTAACCATATCCATGAGAGTTTAGTTTCGCCTTTTAATAACTCGAATAATGCTGGACTTTTTATTTACGAAATAATATCTCAATCGAATATCACTAGACTTTATGTCCACAAAATAATGTCTCAGTCGAATAATGCTGGATTTTTTGTCCATGAAATAATATTTCAATCAAATAACAGTAAACTTTTTATTCATAAACTAATGTTGAACAACACAAGATTTATAAATCCATGGACATAAACATTTATCCATGAAAATCCTGACTATCGCTTTTCAGAGGATTGGAATGATTGAAAGAACCAGATAAAAATAAACACAAATCTCAAATCTTATCTTTCTGATATTATAGGATTAATATTAACTTGACCTCAAAGTAATGTTGGTGTAATCTCAACGTGCTCATCTTAAGGCCACTATTATAGGATTAATATAACAGTGCATACAAATCATTCACACCACAAGATAGAATTTTGATTTACTATCAAGCTATTAAAAAAACTTAAAACCATCGCAACAACTCTCCTTGGAACTCTTGGATACACTCCGAGACAGTGGTATCTCGCTTTCATGTCCGCAAATATATTGACCTGATGACACTTTCATAGAAGACCCATCCGGCGCTTGTAATCGCTGACGGTGAGGGTCAGCACATGCCTCCTCCCATCGTTCTCCGGCACACGGTACCCAATCGTCGCCTCAATCTTCTGCTTCCTCGCCAAGTACCCCTGCAGCACGCCCTGTGCGCCACCAAACCTCTGCAACCCCGCCAGTGATATTGGCAGCTCGAAATCATGGAGCGAGTTCGACTCCGTCCCCCTGTCCACCGGCGCGTTCGTGTCCACCAGCTTCCCCGCACCTGCCGCTGCCTCCAGCGCTGCTGCCGTGGCCACCTCCCCAGCCTTCGTAGCTTTCTCCACCGGCCCCACAGAACCATCAATTGCTTTCACAGCTTCTTCGCTGACTCCCCCGGGTTTCGAAACATAGTAGTTCATAGACCTGGTCCATCTCCTCGAGAACGGGTCATAACCCGCCTCACCCGCCTTGAGGCTTGTGTTCACAGGCTTGAGCTCAGATGCGTTCCGGAAATTCTCCTCCCTGTTCTTGCGGTTCATCTCCGCGAGACGGACCGCCTTGGCGTCCTTCTCCATGGGCCTTGATGTCTCCAGCTCTCTCAGCCTAGCCCTGCACCTCTCGACCTCCACGCCATCGCCCCGAGACTCTGCCGCCACAATCTCCTTCCGCAAACGGTCCTTTTCCGCCGCCACATTTTTCGGCCGTGATGATGCTGACTTCTTCTCCTGTAGCATCTGCTTCACCATCTCGGCCGAGTACACAAAAGTCGCAGCCTTCTGTATTGCCTCACGCTTCTCAAGGATGTCAATTCGCATCGGTAACCGCGCACTTGACCGATTCACCTCGCGGAGCCAGGCGTTGAACTCCTCCTCAAGGGGTGGGGAGTCCGACACGCGGGCCATCTGCCACCGAGCAGCGGAGGCCTCATTACCCCACACAAGGTTGAGGTACTTGTACGTCAAGCGATTCTCAAGCTTGTATTGCTTCTCGGGTTCTGATGCGTCAACATTACGGACCAGGCAGAGACGGTAGATACTCTGCCCCTCTTTTGACACCCCAATCCCAACCCTCACAAAGCAGCCTGTGATTAGCTCTTCGAAGAAGGGTTCCATGAACCATTTCGCCAGCCTTGATCGCCTGATGGTGATCTCCTTCACTTCCTCAAACTTCAGTTGACCACTGTTGCCCAAAAGCCTGTCCTCCTCGTCACTCTCTTCTTTAGAAGCACCTTGGGCCTCGCTCTCACTGTCAGTCCCACTCGAAGCACTACCATGGCTGGGTTTCCTCGGTGGAGAGATTCTTTTTGCTATGCCACCTGCATGGCCATCAGGGCCTCTCTCTCCCCACCTACGGAATCTCTCGGGATCTTGATGCCTCATCCGTTTCACACGGATCTCATTCAGTGCATCATTTTTTGCGGCAGACCGGTCAGACTTCAATGAAGAACGACCACGCGTGGACAGGGGAGGTGGAGTCTCCTTTCTTGACTGTGTTGGCTTCTTCTCCAACTTGGAAGAAGCCCTTGCCTTCTTCTTTAGACGATAGTCATCCCTCTTGGCACCTCGTTCCGCCAAGATCATCTCACGATCAAGTTCGGTCATCCGCATGAGTGCTTCCCTATCTTCATCATCCTTATATAGGTCACTCCCGATGGATGGGATGCTGCTATCTGAGTCGTCTCCACTTCCGCCTCCACGGCTGTCATCATCAGACCTGTCATCTTTCTCCGTGGTGTCTATCCTCTTTTTGAGAGGGACTTGTGATCCAGAGGGCTTCCGTTTCACGTACCCGGGATCATCTGAATCATCATCCCTGGAGTCACTCCCATCATCAGAGTAGGAGCCCTCCCGTCGCCTCCTACTAGTATGAGGACGGGAGTTATATTGCTTCCTACCCGATGGACCATTGTTGGTCCTCCCCGCAGCTTCAAGAAGCAAGTCATCCAAGTTTGCCATGATCTTTGAACTTTACTCTGTATCTCTATTTGCTGATGCACATGAATAAACAGATGCAATATCTCAAAACCAATCTGCATATGTTAAATGCATTACATATTAAAGAGCAATTAAACATGGATTTGTGTTAAATTAGCACATAATCAGGGGAGCCACAGGGGTAGTAATGCATCTAAAAAAGAAGCAGAATTTTCAGGACATATATTTCTTTCATGTGACAGGTGCTAGTTTGCTACAGAATGCCATCATACCCTCATTAACAATAGAACCATTAGATTAATATCCCATCATTGATTACCAGAAACATTGCCCATCAGTTTATGTTTTTAATTTAAGAAAGACTTCATAAAATCCTTATAAATTATTGCCGATAAAGACTTGTAAATCAACAGTTGGCTGCCAATCCTAAGAGTTCTAATACGTCACTTCCAAGATTTCTTTCTCAACATATGAAGCTCCCAAATCCCCATTACCACAAAGGCAAGAGAGTTTGCGGAACATAATCGAGCAATGGAATTGACATGCACAACAGAAAAATTACACAATCAAGCAAGCATCCATTTCCTATGCTTTATGATCTTTCAGTGAGAAACCTATGAAGGATAGAAATCAACAAAGATTCATAATTAACTGTGAAAGTTGATGATGCACATCAGACAATTATTGATTATGTTGGAAAGAGAGTACATTTTTTAAAAGCTTGGCAATCAATCAAGCAGAACATCAATTCAGAACTTACTAGTAAATAACATAGAACCAATCATGAATCCAGAGGTTCCCTGAAAATTATCGGACAAAGACTAATCATCTGAGTTTATAATGTTCTACAAGATCCAGGTTATACATAGTATTAATACAGATGATAATTTTTTTCCATGCCTTCACTTTTAGATGGCATCTTATTTCGTGAAAGTCTTCATCATTACCACAAAAAAAAAATCATCTCACAGAAGTATCCCAGGTATATGGGCTGTGTAAATTATGAACAAGACTACAAGAAGGTGAAAAAAAAAACATAATTAACAAAATGCCAAATTCAGCTCGGCTATTGTAAATTTAATGCAGTGGCCAAGCTGAAAAAAATGAAAGGACCTCCTTTCTTTCCCTTTAACAGCAGTACGTACTTGATTCTCATCCATCATCTACTCCCAGCATGATGTAACAAATTTCACTCAAATCTAGTAAAATGTCTGATAATAATTTTACCATCTTGGAGCCAATCAAGCCATTCTTTCTCAACTCTTTATTTATTTCTTCGGACCTAACAATATAAACCTTTACCAGATTTGGTCTTCTAATGAAATTAAGGAAATATCAATTTCTTCAATCCGAACATTAAAATGTTCTGACGTGCTTAGCCCCTGTTTGGATCTGGATAGTTAAGCCAGGTATAAAAATAGCCATTCAGCGGCAGATAAATATCTGTGCAGAATAGACATTTTTCTATTTGTCTATTTGGTTGTCTTCTGTTATTCTAATTGAAATATAAACAATAATTTCTGTTAGCATGACATTGAATAAGATGCACTGTTATACTGGATAAGGCATTTGTACTTTTTTAATTGACAACTCTACCAATCCTTTGGAAAGGTTCGCGACGGTGGTTTTAATCAAAACCATTTATCTGATGGTCATAAACAATAAATGGCGTCATAAATAGAACCCCGACTCAATAGCTTGCGTCTATATTAAGCCTAAACTAACTCAACCAAACATTGAGTTGTGTGATTACTCACAATTCAAGTACTAACGGAGCAAGACACATCAATGTGGAGACTGCATCTAAGCATCGACGGGAACTAAGCATCAAGCATAATTACACACATAAGAGGACAACTCTTCCTTGACTATCACATGCCCACATTAAGCCTCAACAAACTCTATGTATATATGAATACAATGCAAGTTAACTCTCCCTGAAGATTAACGAAATTGATATAACACTCTCCAAACTTACTATATCCAAATACCTACTGTGAACATCAATAAAAGTCAACAATCAATCAAGCAGAACATCAATTCGGACCTTAATAGTAAATCAAGCAGAACACCCGATCAAAGGCGCCTCCTCCCAGTCTCGGCCCACCCAGCCCACCCAGTCCACCCGATAATGTATCCATCCACTCATCTGACTTTAAAAAGGAGGGGAGAAAATGCTCGACATTGTTCGGAGACGGTAGCGGGGGTGTTCCGAGACGGTGGAGGAGAAGACACGCGACGGTGGAGGGGGGTCCGGCGATTAGGGTTTCGTGGTGTTTTTTTGGCACCGGCGCAAATGAATGGTGAGGAGAGTGAGGAGCTCGAAAATGGGGTTATATACCATTCGTAAATAGAACAAAGTATGCGGGGTATTTTGGTCTTTCACGTCGGGGTGTTAATATGCGTAATGCAAAGGCGGAAATTTCAGTAACGGTAAAAGGGCTGAAAACTACGGTATATTTGGAATGAGAAATTGAGTTATTCTAGATAGATAATTATGTAAGTATAGATAATAAATTTAACATGAATAAGAGATTTTCTGTTTGGTTTTGTTTTTTTATTCTTATTGGAAAATGTAAGAATAAAAGTTGAGTTGTTTAGTTGATAAAAAATAAAATATAAATAAAGTGTAAAAATATTGATTTGACATGTGGACCATTTAATGTATAAGAGGTGTTGATATGTGATTTGATGTGATAAGGTGTAAAAAATTGATTTAACATGTGGGTCTATGAGAATAGATAAACTAAGTATAATTTATCCAAGGGCTTACTTAGAATTGTTATACTCTCTTATACTCGTTTAAACTGGCTTAGTAATACCAAGTTATACCCTGCAAACAAACAGTCATTTTTCTTATCCATTCTTATATCACCCTTATATCACTCTTATTCTCGCTTAACCCGCTACCCAAACGGGGGCCGAGAGAATAAATCTGGAATAAATTGAAACTTATTATGAATGTTTGGATGATTGGAATAAATAACATATATGTCAAAATTAATTAGTATAAAATAGTATATGGATTTCATCTATCCATTAGAATTAAGTTATTTTATGTTATTTCAAATAAAAAGAATACGTGGTTTCACTATCAAATTAATTGTCGTTACCTCTTATAAATTAACTGTCATCATTTTTTATCTTTTATAAATCTTTATCTACACTTTATTCACATTTTATTTAAACAATGAGAATTTTATTATTATGTTTTTCAATAAGAATAATTCAAAACACAATCAAACAAAAAATTATTTTAATCTTATTTATATTAAAATAGCCATAAATTTCAGAATAATTTAATTCTCGAACCAAATATGGATAGCTTTGGGTTTACCAGCAAAAGAAGGATAATTTTCTGCACTTAATTAGATCTCAACCAAACATATATGTAACAAATAACGACTGAATATCTCACTTTCAGTCAAATAAGCACTGAATATTCGGCCAACCAAACACCACCTTAGTGACTTATGTGGATTTGTTTTTCTTAAGAAAAGATATATTTTGTTATTATCACTTCCATTATTAAAAAAAAAAATTTTAAATATGAATCTACCGAAGACTCCACTCTCCTTATCTATGCCATTACATTGTGATGTCCCATAAGACTTTATGTGGATATTGAACCAATTAATCCATTAATTGTTTGATTTCTGGTTCAATTTATCTTTAATTCTGATGATATTAAAACAGGTTAAATTCAATCAACACATCGATTGAACTAATGGGTTTTCAAGACTGATTACGGACTGATTAAACTGATTGATTCTTTATTCATAAAAGTTTTGACAATTTAATGGTTAAAATATGAAATATAATTGAAAGTTTAGATTTTATATGGTAAAATTATGTTATGATGTTAATTAAATGCTTAAAAAGTAATGAAATTAAGATTTACTAATTATGTAAAAAACATTTAAAATATTTCATGTTTTTATAAATTTATTTATTTAGTAGTAATAATTAATATAGTTATTATGTTATTATAATGTCACTGTTTAATTCTGATTGACCCATGAGTTGAACAAGTAATTTTTAATCCGTTTAGTTTTTCAATTAAATGAATGGTTTGATTTTAGTGTGCATTTGGTTGCGTAATTCCGCAACTTTTACGATTGTAGGAAACTGCTTATACAATCGTGCAACCAAACAGTTCTACTATAGCAGCTTCCTACAAACAGATTTCAGATAAAGAGTACCCAAAAGCTGCGATTTCAAAAAACTAGGAGGTGAGATTCTTGTAAAATCAGTTTTAAAATCTAATTCCCTATAAAATCAGTTTTACAATCGCGTAACCAAATGCACCCTAAAACATTGATTGATGTAGACAATCATGCATTATTTTTTAAGAATGTTATTATTTTTTAATTGATATACATTAGGGTGAGTCACAAAATTGGTGAATTTTTTTTGTTACTTCATCATTCTTATTATAAAAATATATATATATTCAATTCCTTCAAATATATTTCATGGTTTATAAATGTATTACAGAAGTACTATTTCCAAAAGAAATAAAAACATATTGGACACTATATTAAGTCAGAACCTAACCTCATTTTTGGGTAGGTTTGTTTTGGGCTATAAATGGATTAAATTCTTTGAATATATATTTTATTCATTTTTTAACCCAGGTAGAAGTAACAAATTGCTACACAGTGGTTAAACGGGGAATATGATTTAATCTGATTAATTTGTTTTTTTCCCCTATCATAATGCATTTATTTTAGGAAAAATTAATTAGGGGTATGTGATCACCCGTCTATTACTTTTCGGTCCCTGAAAATTTTTAAACTTTCTTTAGATCCTTAAGACGGTGAAAAATTATCTTTAGATTTCTCTAACTTAGATGTTGTTTAAAAATACAAAAAATGCCCTCTCTCAATTACAAGTGTTAGCAGTGTACTAAAAATAATTAGACGGGAAGGTATTTTCGATATTTTTTAACATCTTGAAGATAAATTTTCACCCCTAATTAATGACCTAAAAATAAAAGACGGGTGACCGGGATCCCTAATTAAATTTTCCCCTTGTTTTGCTTCTTTTGTATTTATTATATACATATATATATATACAATAATGATTCCTAGGCCCCAATTTCACATGCCCCAAATAGGCCCCATGAGGTGGCATCATTACATTACCTATTATACCCCTTTTCAATTTTTTTTCCTTATAAAGTGGGTTGTCGGTTATGATTACCGATTTTTTTGTAATCACACAGTTTTCTTCATTAATTGAGAAATTTTTTTCTCTTTGGTTCTTCAAACAGAACTAAAAAAAAATAAAAATATCAATCGTCAACTCTATTATTCTTCTTCTTCTAGTTTTGTTTTCTTCATAAATCTCGTCATTCTTCATCAACACCATATGATTTTTTTTACGAAGAACAAGTATGAGCCGATCGTTAATTTTAGTTTGAGAGCACGGAAGGATCAGAAGATTTTTGTTATTTGGATCCCACATAAATGTCTATTCTATCAGGTTTGAAAATTAAGGATCAACAATTGAATTATTTTTTTTGTTTGAATTATGTTGTCGTTGGTGTTTTCACATTGTTTACTTGTTTTCTTTTGTTTTTTAATGTTGTTACATTGACTGGTAATCTCAGATTTCATTAGTCAAGGATGTCACATTGAACGTCTTATTGTTGTTGATTTCACATTGTTTAATCATTTTTTTTAATACTGTTACATTGACTGATAATTTCATATTTCATTATATAGATTAATACATTGAATGTCATATTGTTGTTGATTTCATTTTTTTTTTAATCTTGTTACATTGACTGATAATCTCAGATCATATTCAATATGAAACATTTATATATGTATATGTGTATCATTAAATAGTCATGTTAAAATTTTTTTTGTGGAATTCGTAAATATAAAAGTTATTGACAAAATCATTTGCATACTAGGTGTAATAGTCCTTTCCAATAGTTATTTTGAAAGTAAATTTATTGTTTCATTTGAAAATGTAACAGTCACTTGCAAAATCATTTACATTTGTAAATGTAACAGTTATTGGCAAAGTTATTTACATACTAAGTGTAACAGTCCTTTGCAATAGTTATTTTGAAAATAAGTTTATTTTTTCATTTATAAATATAACAGTTACTTGCAAAGTCATTTGCTTTATAAATGTAATAGTCTTTTACAAATCTTCAGTTGTTGCTGAGGCTGCAATTGCATCGGATGAGAAATTTAAATTTGTTCTCAATACATGGATTCTTTGCATGAAGAGTTGATGAACTGTACAACTGGGAATGTTAATTGCAGCTTTGCACGTGAAGGAACATTTCAAGATGTAAGTGTTCACTCCCCTAAAAAGGTTTGAAGTAAAGGGCATCCATCATAAAAAAAGAAGGCAGCCAAGGTTTTACAAACCAAAGTCCAAGCATGGGAAGATTTCTGAAAGTAAAGTGCAGAATGTTGTGGAAGTAATTTAGATCTGGTACCAAAGAATTAGATCCATGTATGGATTTTTGTTTCAATTTGTGTAATAAAGTCATTATAATGTGATGAATACACATTGTTTTAGTGTGTTATGTTTTAGGCTTTGATGTAATCTTTTTTTTTTATGAAATGTAAAGTCATTGACAGATTATTTAGTGATTAATGTGTTTAATATTACATTATAGATGTGTGTATTGTGTTACATTACAATTGCGTGTTTTGTGATCTGTTTTTATGAAATGTAACAGTACATTGTAATGATTAATGTGTATAATGTTACATTTGTGTATTATGTTACATTACAGATGCGTGTTTTGTATTAAAACTAACACTGATATGTGTATTGTGTTTACATTTTAAGTTGGATGAAAAGAAATGTAACAATTCTTAGTGGTTGATATTTTTAGGCAGACTTTGATGTGATATGTTTTCATGAAATGTAACAGTGTTTGCCAGATTTTTAATGATCAATGCATTTTGTGTTACATTATAGATGTGTGTATTGTGTTACATCACAGATGCGTGTTTTGTGTTACTTATAACATTGATATGTGTATTGTGTTTACACTCAAGTTGGATGGATTAGTGAGTGATTTTATGTAAATGTAACAATTCCGAGTGGTTGTTAATGTAACAACAACAAAAGATAATGTTACATAGATGATTTTACACTTATATAGCAAGATATGAACAGTTAGCATAGCAAATCAATTCTGGTCTCAATATCTGCATTTCATTCACCAAAAAATCATACGTAACAATTGTTACATTCAGTATACATAATTGAGAAAAAAATTTATCTTTGGTTCTTCAAATAGAACTGAAAAAAAAACATAAAATGATCAATCATCAAGTTGCATTGTGAATAATATGTGGTCCACTTTTGTGTATGTCCGCCTTTTGTCGGAGATGAATTTCTTTACGAGATCTGCTCTTATAGAAATGCACATCTATAAAGTTATCTGTTTCAGTATCTGTCCTTGATATATGTGTTGAACCATAATATGTAAGATAACTGCACCGCATTCAATACTGCATTAAAACATATAAATTCACATTGTTAAAAGACTGTTACATTCACTAATTGTTAATACAACTGTTTCATCCATAGTCAAGATACTGTTACAGTCATGTAAACTGTTACATTTATAATAACAAAGAGCTAAATTTGAATTCTTTGGATGTGCTTACATCTAACATGTGACATTAATGTGTCATTGTTGCTGTTACATTTGTGGATGTCTTTTGAATATATTTATATGTATTGCAATGTGAGATAATCAAGATTGTTACATTCACTAATTGTTAAGATAACTGTTTCATTGATAGTCAAGATACTGTTACATTCATGTAAACTGTTACATTCATAATAATAACGAGTTAAATTTGAATTTCTTTTGGATGTGCTCACATGTAACATGTGACATTGATAGTGTTATATTTGTGGATGTGGAGTTAAATAATGTGGCATTGATAGTGTTACATTTGTGGATGTCTTTTGAATGTGCTAACATGTAATATGTACTTTTAAATGTAGTATTTTTCAATTCTGTTACATTTATACATCTAAACAGAAATATAAATACATGTATCAATTTGTCATGTTATAAACATTGTTACATTCTGAGCTGTTCATTTTCTAATAGTTAGTTTTACTAATTTGGATTTCTTTTGAATGTTCTTACATATACAACTGTTATATTCTTTGTAAAAACCTAAAAAACCTAATTTAAAAATACATTTGTGAAAACATCCGAAACTTAATTCAAATATTCATTTCGAAAAGGTAAACAATATTACATCTTAATTTTACATGCATTTCATCCAAAATTACTTTGCACATTTCAATCTATGATTATTTTCGAATCCCTAGATCAAAAAAACCAAGTCATCCAATAAAAAACTAAATAAACACAAAATCTGAAAAGAAAAGAAATAAGGGTTCTTACTGTTCGTCGTCATTTGTTTGATCTGATGTTCCAATCTGTTTGAAATGAAGAAACGAATCGAAACGCAGGGTCTCGAAGAAACGATTTATGCTTTTTTTCTCTATTTTTTTGATCGAATGTGATTATTTTGGAGGAGGAGGAATTTGAAAATCCGTTTTGGCTCACCGAAAGAGACGGTGATGTTTAATTCTGGATTTCAAATCGGGATTTCTTTGATTCGTGCGTGTGTTTTCAAGGAGATTTTATGAAGGGTATTTTCGGTTTTTGTTTTGTTACCCTTTTTGAAAAGTGAAAAAACAAACCAATGAGAGGTTGACAACTGATATATATATAGTCGAGTGATTGGGTGCGGAGCTTATATTTTAGGGCCTAGGTATCACCACTGATATATATATAGTCGAGTGATTGGGTGCGGCGGAACAGTGGGTGCGGCAGCGACGTGGGCCGTTCGATCGCGGGTCCATCACATCCGACGGTCGATGTGAATCGCACACAACCGTCCGATGTGATGGACCCGTGATCGACGGCCCACGTCGCGGCCGCACCCGCCGTTCCGCCACACCTAATCGGTTATATATATATATTATATAATATTTTTTAGGGTTATTTAGTTTCCACCCCTCTCAAAACAGGTAAATTATAAAAAAAAAACCCTTCAAAACTCAATATTATTTCAAACCCCCTTAAAATGTTATTTGGCTTTGTAAAAAACCTAACAATCAATCAAAATAAGAATGTTAGGGAAATATTTCATCTCAACATATGTATATGGGCTATTTTTGTTGAGATGAAATATTCTCCTAACATTCTTATTTTGTTGATTGTTGGATTTTTTATAAAGTCAAATAACACTTTAAGGGGGTTTAAAATTATATTAAGTTTTGAAAGGGTTTTTTTGATAATTTGCCTGTTTTTGGAGGGGGTGGAAACTAAATAGCCCTATTTTTTAATATTAAAAACAAATTATAGTCCCTAGGCAATCCCCAACCCCCGAACAAGCAATAAAAATATAAAATTCAGCTTCTCAAATTTTTTTTTTTTTTTGTTCCTTTTAAAAATTTAACCACGGACCACTATAGTAACAGAGAAAAACAAAACTATCAACATTCCAAATTCAAAAGATGAACACTACTACTATGATGCATTGCTTACATTTCAACTGAAATTCACCAGGCACTTGTAATTCACATACTATGATGCATTGCTTACATTTCAACTGAAATTCACCAGACACTTCTAATTCACATAACTAAGAATTTATACTTTCCCACACCATATTCAAAGACCCTGGACCGGAGAACAAAGAACCGATAAAGAGAAAAAAACAATTCACATCAAAATCAAATATTATAATGACGCGAACTCTGGAAAAACCACTCAAAATCTACAGCAGAGAAGTCCAATCTTCCAACCCCGGTGCTTCCTATAATGCCTCCGCTCGGCTCTTGCCATCTTTACTGGGCTGCTGTTCCATTCTGAATGCAATCTGTGGATATTCAGTTGAAATAAGACTACTATTTATTCTTAACATCTGAATGTATTCACAAATGGGCAATAATTCGTGCACTCATAGGACATGTTATACAAAGATTTGCAGTCAAGTAGCTAATACAGCAAACTGGGATTAGAGATTCAAAGAATAGAACATGCAAATCAGTTATGACAATTGAAAAGTTTCCCACCAAATTGCAGTTGGAGAATATAAATTATATATGATTGAGTCCTAAAGCATAACATTTTATAACATACCATTGACTAATGTGGAATATGTCACCATCCTCTACGTAAGTAGCATTTGCAAACACATTTGGATGATTCTACTTATGTAGGAATCATATTGAACTCAAATATGTTTTTGAATGCCCCAAGTGGTCCCAGCTTTTGAAGAACAAAAACCAACTTTAATTAAGACAATGATTTTCAAGAATCTAACAAAAAATGTGTTTCGTGAGAATCTAATTTCAAAAGCAGTTTTCAGCTAAAAGCTCCTTTCCAAAACTGTTTTCGATCTAAACAACCTATGGCACATTACCAATCAAAGTTGTAAAAAAAAAAGGAACTATGGCACCATTGCCAAAAGAAAATTTGAGATTCTATAATTCTACACACAGCTAAACTAGAAAATGTGGGGTTTAAATTGAAAGAAAAGCACACGATAAACATAGAGATCCTGACAGAAAGATCATAAAATTTATATGTGGGGAAAGAAGTTGAAACCACATTGACCATATGGAAGTACATACTTAAAAGTCACGCAACAAAAGATGGAAGAATACAGGTTACATTCTCCACAAAATCTAGCATGTTTCATTCACATTTTCCTACCACCACATCCCAAAGATAAACCTTATTAAGGACATTACAGCCGTAAAAGCAAACTCATAGTAAAGAGGTTTCTTCACTTATCCTTTTAATTGTCCAATTTCAAAAATCTAACAACATATTCAAAACTATCAAATAGTTATTCATCCATAAAACATGAGCTATTGGCGCTCAACAAGTGGTTTGGCTACAATATATGATATTGTTATTCTATGAATAAAAAAAGCATTAGCATAAAGCAGGTCATATAGTGTGGCCACAAATTCGAACTAAAGCAGATACTGGACTTACATCGGGAATGCAAAAGAGCGGGTGCTAGTCGTACTGCTATCAGATCGAAAAGAAATGCTACCAGAGTACGGTATCTGTCCCGAGCATGATATACGACCGGATGAAGATGGTGCTCCAGAAAAACTATCTCCATGACCATGGGTGTAAAAACTTCGCATAGAAACACTTGGGACATCCAATACAGTCTCTTCAACTCCGGACACTTTTGGAGTCTCACAAGACTGCTGATCAGCAGTGTCCGGTCTTTTCTCTCCATCGTTGGTTGCAGTTGGCCCAGATTCACCCTCGACAACACTAATAGAGCTTGCATCCATAGATTCACTGGTTTTGTCCATCTTTTCACTCAAAGGCACAGCCAAGGCTGTTGAATCCACCTCTCCAGTTGAACCCTGTGGTCTTAACATCAGCACAACCTATCATATCCCAAAATGCCTAAAACAGTTCATATGCAAGAACAATGAATTCAAAACACACAGAGTTGCCCAATTAGTAAATAATAATAATAATAATTATTATTATTATTATTAAAAAAAAATCAAGTTGCATATCATTCTTAACTTTTTTTATAGAAACGATTAGCATCCTTAAGAAATTACTCTATAATTATATGATGAGCAAAAGATAAATCAAATGAGAGATATAGTGGGCATAATTTGAGGAAAATTTCAATTGCCTTTCTGGATTCCCTCTTTTGATGCAAAAGGTCATCATCACTCACGGTGGTCTCGCATATAGAAGGGCGATGTGAGGGAAGATGCTAGATATGAAACTAATTCTTGGTTCTCATTAAATCAAGAGAATTTTCATAAATAATAATAATAAATGATATAATAACTTGGCCCCACTCAGGAAAATGAAACTTTGATGTTCAATGGTATGAGGATATAATTATAACACGTAAACATGCAGATTTGTGTACATATACGGTTTTATAATGATGTAGGAACAACAACAGCAATATTTTCTTAGCTAGGTACCTGATCAAATTGTAGTTGTTCATCATTGTCTTCACCAAAACAAGGCATATTGGACAACAAATCCATCAGGTCCGACTCCCATGGAGGAAGAATATTTTCAACAATAACATTCTCATCAGAAATAATTGAGTTATCCAAGAATGGATTGAACTTGTCCCTACTTTCTTCTTCCGAACTACTAGGGCTGCATGGCAGTGCAGCTTCTCTATCAGCATCCAAAGCGGGTTGGCCATCTGTGGGAAGAACTTCTACTCCCCCACCAGTCATTCCACAATTTGCTTCACTTTTATCCAACTCACCATCTTCATCAATCTCTGAATGCAACATTCCATAGCCTCTATCATGGTTCACTTTTTCAGTATCTAACAATATTTTGTCAGGAGAACACACACCTTCGTCGATACATATGTCCTTCACAACATGATAAGCACCCTCTTTCACACAAATGATCTTTTCTGGCAGTTCATCATCTGTGACTGTTTTATCAGTGAATGAATCCACTGCCTTCTCATTCGAATTGGAATCATCTGAAGGGATAGATTGAGAAGTCTCATGAGACACCTGAGAAGTCTCATGAGACACCTCACTTGAGATGTCATTACTCTGAATTGTCATGTCTATGCAGTTATCTATGCCATTCTTTATGGTTTCAATTTTCCATTCCATCCTGATGTCATTATTTTCCTTCAGAAGTTCAGGCTCCAAGCCATTTGCACCACATTCGACAGTCTTGGATGTGGGTTCATGAGCAGGGGAAGAGTGGAAATGAGTTGTTCCGCTATCTGCAAAAACAAGCAAATTATTTTAATCGAACTTCTTACATTTAGCGTGAAACTTGAAAAGTTGTTTAACATAATAATACGATATCTGAGCTTAACACCTTAAATATGGATACTTTATGATGTATACAAGCAAGGAGTAATTTCACACCACTGAATGTTTTAGCTTAAAGCAATTTTTACACAGTCGGAGGTGGAGACAGGAAGTAACGAAAGGTATGCAGAGGGGTATGCCTCCCAATTTTTTAATATATATTATTAAAAATAGAAAAAAATGAAAAAAATTCCAATAAATAATCATAGACCACAATACCATAACATGACAATGGCACTATTAAAAATTTAAAATTCAAAGTTCTCCAATGGATATAAACAATTGTCTATCCCTCTGTCTTTAAATTATCTAATATCTAAATCTCTATCTAATAAACATATAAATATTGGATGGAGAGTTTATCTTCCTATCCATGTTATTAATTTCTTTTTCATCATCATCATCCATGGAATGAATATACAGATCAATGAATTTTTTCCCCACATAAAAATGCTATATTTATGAATTGGAAGGATTTGTTATCAACATTTTGAGGATTCCTTAAACGGGTCTCCTTCCTTTCTTGGGGAAAGGAGAGAAAAAAATTAGACAAAGAATAAGAAAAAGATGCATGTACGAAATACATGTGCTTCTAAAAAAAGGCTTGCACAGCCAGGAGACTTAAGCCGCCATTGCGCCTAAGAACTGCAGCTCACCTCAAGGCGTACACCTCCAATGCCTTTGAAAACACTGGTTTAAACTATATTAAGAAAGATTGTAATATGACTTCAAATATTCCAACAAATTAAACATTCATCCATCTTTCCAAGTGAAAGGCATAACAAATATTCTGAGACTACATCGTGGGAAAAAATAACATGGAAAACTGAAAAAATAAGATTGAAGGGTTAACACAAGCATTTAAAATAGTTAGATTACCCAGACTCAATGTTTCATTCAACAAAATTCATAACCCAGACTCAATGTTTCATTCAACAAAATGAATTTATTAATCAATATGCCCATGATATGCAACCCCATTCATCAATTCTGCACTCTGAAGTGAAAATAGCATATGCCCACATTTTTGCCGGAAGTGGGAAAGAATATGAATGTGTAATAAATATACAATACAAAGAAAGGAAGCCTTTATGGCCATTATATCAATTTTAGAACAAGCTTGACTGACTCTAAAAATGTAACTCATAAGGTAGATACTAACAAAAAAATCAAATAACAAATGTACGAATTTCCAGAGAGTTGATTAGAGAGAAGTACCGATTCTCATGCTTCAAAACAGTGTGCTGCGAGCAAAGTAATCCATATCAATACCTGACTCAACAAAACTTAGCAATTTAACCATTCTACCTGTCATATAAACCCATATAAAGAAGTTTGTAAGAATCAAGTTCGATGTAACAGAAGAAAATCGGTGCTGAACTTCACTTCAACAAGAATTTCAATATTCAGAAATATATACCATCATTGATAGCGTGTTCTGGATACAGAACAGCTTTGTCTTAATGAAATGAATCAGATATTGGGGGAGAAAAATAGACCATGGAAATGCTAGGCCTGTCATACATGAATGAACAAAAAAAACTCCAGCTAGAACTAGTATTAATAAACGCTATGCATAAGATCATTTCTGCAACAAAGAAACTTTCATTTTTGAATAACACCAGTAAACCAATAAAAAAGAGTTGGTTTAGGTGAAAAATTCAGTTGGGTGCATTAAAATCTAAAATAGTAGCTGAACAAACTTATACTGACTTGTTTTCAGAACATTCAATATTAAACAGTATACCAAAGCAAAGAAACAGTTATGCTGAACAGTGAAAAGAAGAAGCAACCTGAAACAGAAAATTGAGGGGGGAGATTTAGATCTAAAAGAGAAACTATGAATAACCTAATTATGGGTAAAAATAAGGGCAGTTGAGAATAAAATTGTTCCAATCCAAGCAATTCAGATTCTCAGAAACCCTGCTCAAACAGCAGCATAGGAATCCAACAAAAAAGAAGGCCAAAATCATTCCACAGACCCATCAATTTTGATGGCTAACCTAATTCATTTTATTTTATAATAATTAAGCAATAAAAAGCTCTAGCGGATTTTACCTAATCTGTACCATATAATGATCTATTCACAATCACTACACTTTCAGATCATGAGAAAATAATAAAGCTATACTTTGAAGTACCAACACCTACAACAATAGTGAGGACACCAAATAAACACAGAGATCTTCTTTTTGTCACACATCAACCTTTTGTGATTCCCCCCTTTTGCCAGATAAAGTTAGATTAAACTCAAAGCATACGTGCCAACACAAACTTGTGGGAAAATCTTAATTGGGTAACTCAGATCAACTAAAAAACCCATTAAACTCCAAAAAAAGGAAGAATGACAAAAAGTAGCTCAAAATCTGAATCACATCCTCCTCAAAAGGGGAAAAAAGCAGCCAAAACTATCAGTGGAATCCAAAGAACATAATAAAAACCAATTGAAGATCTGTCTTTTGGGCTAAAGTTCTCACCTTTTAATCATTTCCTCTCTTTCTACTCAATACCCATAATCCCTTTTGCCTTCCCCTGCAACAGAACACCACAAAAGATGACAGATAGTCACTCGAATCTGAAACATACAACAAACCCTTCTTAAATTAAAATAAAAATAGCAATAAAAAACAACCCCAACAAATCAAATCCTCCAGTCCTTGAAGAACACAAGAAACAGAGCAAGACTAAAGAGTGAGAAGGTAAAAAAACCAATTGAAAACGTTATTTTCTTGCAAAGTCAAAATGTGCTTTTAGAGAGAGAAAGGGGCATTTATTTAGAGGAGCAGATTCTGATAAAGAGAGGCAGGTCATGGCATTAAATACAATGAATGACAGGGTGTTGAAATAAATACAGCAACAGATCGTTTTGAATGCCCCTCTTTAAAACCGCCCCAAAGTCGACCCACTCAAAACATATAACAAACACGAACACAAGTAAATTTTATATATTACATATAGACCCACCACCAAAGGAAGAATCAATGAATCAATGACCAATTCCAAAACAAACTATTGAATCTCCTAAAAATCAGTTTTTGATATCAGAATTTGAAAGGGTCACCTCAAAATAAAATTTTGTAATGAAGAATAAATAAACCCAACAAAGATATCTCTTGTTCTATCCAAAATGATTTTTCAAAATCAGATTTTTTACGACCCAATTCAAATCCATTATAAAGCTCACATCTTTCTCTTCAAAAAGGACTCTAATAAGAAAATAAAAAACACCAACTTAAAAAAAAAAGATTTTGATTCGATTTTAAACAAAATGGGAACTTCCTGTGACAGCTCTACCTCCAGATCTCCTGAAACTCAGGTTCTTATTATAATTTTTCGGTAAAATCGAATTTTCGGAATGGATGACAACCCAACAACGATTTCGCGTGTTCTATTCAAAATTACCACTCAAAATCGGATTTTTAAAAAAACTCATATGGAATCCATTTAAAAAAAGAACACTCACCTTCGAATGAACTCTCTCTGTATAAACAAAAATACTGATTGAAATATAAGTCAACCCCCCCCCCCCCCCCCTTCTCTCTCTCTCTCGACGGGCGAAAGTCAGAGAGGCAATGCTGCAATGTTCGATCAGTCCTTCCATTTTTATTTTTTTGAGAAACTCTATTTGCGAGTATACAAAAAAATAATTAAACATATTAATTGCTAATGACGCGAGAGGGACCGTGGACACTCGGTTGCGCACCAAGTGAATGGGGGAATGGAACGACCTGCGGCTGCCAGGTCCTACTGGTTGGTATATTGCTCTTATCTGGCCTGTGTTCAAATCTGAAAATTAACAGTTATTCACTAGTGGCTTTTGGGTTCTTTTTTGTTGGACTTATGGCTAACAGACTAACTCTGTTATGTTTATAGTCTTCTACTTGTAAATTTTGTTGTATATCTGTTTAATATTGATGCTTTGTAACTACTATCTACAGGAATGAAATATTCTTTTTTACCTAAAAAAAAAAATTTAAAATTAAAAAAAATTGCAACTTTACCCCGTTACATTCCATATTTATTAAACTACCATTGAAAAGTTTGTAAGTTGTGTACATCCATGCTCCTGTGCTCATCTTCCTAGTTAAATGTTGTCTTAAAAATCCTATTTGTTATAGTTAAAAATGGATGAAGTCATAAATACCCCCAGTTTCCCCTCTTATTCAATGTCCAAGGTTTTATATTTTATAGTTTAAATTTCTTGTGTCAGAATCCCCATTTAAAGCCCTTTTTTGGAGTTCGAAAACATTTGAAACCATTTTCAAAGTCCGAATATTTTCAAATATAAACAATTCATCTCAAGCATCCTCTCAAACATGTAAGAATATGTTATTTAGGGTATGGGTAAAACAGTAAATTTTCATGCACAATTTTGGTATTCAACTTTGATGCATGTAATGGAAGGGTACCGGTACACAGCTTATGAACTATTTTGGGGTATTTTTGTGATTATAGTTTTTTCAGGGGTAATTTGATAAAAATATAATATATCAGTGGTATATTTACAAAAAATCCAAAACAAACAAAAATAAAGGTAGTTGAGCGGGACCGATTTGAGAATTTTTTTGTGTTCATTTTTTTTTATTATATTTTTAAAATTGTTTATTTTAAAAAATTCGAATTGGAACTTCTCAAGCTTTGCCACCTTTTAGCGTTGACATGTTTGTATGCGCAATAAAATATTGTCAGACAAGCGTCCGTGCAATTGTCCGTTGTTCAGTACATCTTCATGACGTGTCAGTCTATAATATTGCCACGTCAATAAGGACTCTTTTGGCCGTGTCCTTTGCAATGCCGCGTAACGTGAAAAGAAAGATCGGCTACGAAATTCCATATTTACCCCTCATTTCCGGTTTTCTTTAGACGTGAAGATAGTGTAATTTTGAGAATGGCGGAGGGTATTTGATTCTCAAATTGCTTTAGTTGTAACCATCGGCGTGACGCAAGGATGACGTCAAAATACGTGTAATTTTTTTTTATTTTAGAAATCTTTTAATAATTTTTTTTAAATGTAGACTCGTCACTATAAAATCATTGGAAACATGTGATGACTGCAAATCCAATATTTTTGGACTTTCAAAATTTATAAACTCTTTAATGAGCTATTTAGATGGAGGGTTAGTATTGAAACTTAGAATAAACTGAAAGCCAGAATAATTTATTTATAGAATAGTCATAAGTTGATATTTGAATGTTAGTATAAGTTAGAATTGTGTGACAAAGCCATTTCACCTCCTCCTGGAGTTAGAATATTCTAATAAGTGGACCCTATTATCAAATAAATTACCAACACTTCTTATAAATTATTTTCTTATCTTTTATAAATTATTATTCTCACATTATTAATAGTTTATCTATAATATAATCAAAACAATAAAATCTGCATAATTACGTTTTCAAACAAGAATAACTAAAAACATAATCAAACAGAAAATCACTAGTATAATAATTTATTTATAGAATAGTCATAAATCTCATAATATCTTATATCTCGGTTCCCATAGCAAAAAAAGAAAAAAAAATTGTGGCTATGATTGATAAGTTAATAATTTTTTTATAGTTAATAATTTAATTATCTTTTTTTTATATAGATAAGTTAATAATTATCTTTTTTTATAGATAAGTTAACTATTATTCTATGATAAGTTAATAATTATCTTTTTTTATAGATATGTTAATGAAATATATCAGTATTTTTCATTTCACCTCGAAATAACTCATCCGTTCTTCTGCACTCGCTCTGCATTCATTTTTTTTTAAATTTTTGATAGTTTTAGAACACACTCTTCTTCCTTAGGAGCATAACAGCTTCTCTAAGAGCATCTCCAATGGAGCTTTCTAAAATAGAGGGTAAAAAAATAAAAAAAATGATTTTAAAGTCTCACTATTCATTTATCCACAACCATAATTTCTATTTTCATCTTTGTTCTATTTTTATATTTTTTATATAAAAATTAAATTTATATTATCCCTCTTATTTTTTTTAGGAAAAATAAAAAAAATCTCATAAGAGTTTAAAATACCTAAATCAACTATTTTTTAAAATTATACCTAACAAAAGTCTCATTTCACAGTTTTGAAAGCACAAAAGACTAATCTGCCCTTATATAATTAAATATTTAATATCTCTCTTTATTCCACACTAAAAATCTATTTTTCCTATAAAACAACAATCTCTCTATACATGATGAAAATCAATCCTCTTAAAGGTTTTGCTTTAATATATCATACTATGTGTTTATTATATATATCTTACATGATATTGTTTATCATTTTTCATTGTGTATAACTATAATCATAATATTTAATTTAAATCTGTGTTGTGCCCCAATGCAACAGATGATATTTTAATATTCTAAATCTTTATTCACATTTTTTTATTTTTTTGGTTAATTACATATTTTTATTATATCATTAGTACATATCAATTTTAAAAAAACACATCAACATTTAATGGAGTTCATTATCAAAAACTCAAATTATATTTGTATCTATTTCACAAAATCCATATAATCACAAAAAATTTACAAAAAAAAATTTGATCTACATGAATATATGTGAAGTATATTAATAAAATTAAGAGAGTGAAATATTTTAATAAAGTTAAGGGATATGGAATGTATTAAGAATCTAATTGCATAAGAGTATATTAGTCTTTTGTCTTTCAAAAATTGTAAAATGAGAATTTTTTAGGTATAATTTTAAGAAGTGGTTGATTTAGGCATTTCTAACTTTTGGGATACCTTTTAGTCATTTTTCCTTTTTTTTATGTAGTACACAAAATTAAGAAATATTAAAAATTTTAAAATCGGTAGAAATTAATATTATCAGTTCCGTACCTGATGATAATTATATATATATATATATATATATATATATATATATATATATATATATATATTAAATATATGTTAAACATATTCAATATTAGGCTCATTTCAATCGTATCAACTATATCTATAAAATGATACAAATTTTACGAAAAATAAAATTATGTAAAAGAAGTTATACACTTTTTTTAAAAAAACAAAAACAAAAACAAAATTCTAAATGTGGGCCATTTTGGAGGATGGATGGAGATAGATTTTCACCCAACCGGTTGGAGAAGCTCTAAACAATTGGGCATTAAAAAAATCTAATTGTTATTAATCTTGTAACTGAACAATATATTTTTATAAAAAAATATTTTCATTTCCTAACTATTTTAAATAAAAAAAGTAACTTAAATAGTTTAAATAAAATAAAAAATTACGATTATAACAGTAAAGCCCCTTACTTTAGTGAAATCCAGGTTACATCCCTGCTTTTAAATTTTAATGTGAACTATGTTGTTGTTAACATTTAATTCTAGGTGTGGGACAATTCAGATGTGATTTGATTCCACATCCAAGCGAATCAAGTTTTGCGTAGGTATATAATAATAATAATAATAATAATAATAATAATAATAATCATTTTCAGTCTCATTTTACTGAAATCTACTAGCATTTTGAAATGTATTTAAATGTGCTTTTGCTTTAAAAAAAAGCGAAAAAGCAAAGTAAAAGTGTTTTCAACCGTCACTTAGGAATCAAATTTAATTAATAAATTACTTATAACTTTTAATACAATAAAGTAGGCCTTCAAGAAATCGAGTTTTTGTAAATTATTTTATTCAAGATAATATTTTTTCGACGCGTTTTCAAATGTAGAATCATCTGGTGACAGCTTTAAGATGATGCTTTAAGGAACTGGTGTAGTGTTTATCAAGTAATATATGATGAACAAGTCAACTACCACCAATACCATAGAAATGAAAACATAAAATTCAAATGAACATTTGGAATAGTGGAATGAATACCATTTTTTTTTTGTCGAATTACCGAGATTTTCTACGTGTGATCAAATTGAATGTTTAAACGTCAATCTATTAAAGAATATTTCTTTTTATGATGATAGATTATAAAAAACTGTCATATTATGGTTTTCCCGCTGCCCTCTAGCCTCTAGGCGATATGGTTGGTCCGAAACAAGCGTATCTTTGTCGGACGCCGTTTCTATGTGGAAAATATATGGGAGGACACGATAGGGCTTGTTGCTGCTTGGGGAAGAGAGTTAGCGGGCGTGGGTGATGTCCGGATTGTACGTGGGGAAATACAGATCGACCCGGGTTGAAATGACTCAGAAGTAGTTGGTGCAAAGAGTCTCTATGTTTTTATTATGTTTTATGTTTTTCTTTGGTCCTCATATGGTCTGAGGAAGGAGGAGTAAATCACACCCCTTGTGTGGTAACCTTTCCTTCTCAACCATTGAAGTGTTTTTTCCTCTCCTCTTTTCTCTTCCTTGCTTGAGACAAGATTCAGACTAAATGTAACTTGTTTACAATGATTATATATAGTCTACCATTTCCTAAAAAAAACATAAATAACTTTTTTTAACTTGGTGGTAATTAAAAATTATAGTCTTTTTCGACAATCAATGTTAGAGTATTGGGCTTTAACAACATGAACCCGTTGATAGACTCCAATTCTTGCTGGCCAACATGTCTCCTTAGTTGGAGTGAAGCATGGTTTTTTTCACACTTGATATTCCAGTGTAGGGATGGCAATGGGGCGGGTTGGGACGGGTTTTATGAATTCCAATCCCAAACCTGCTTCTAAAATCTTGTCCCAAACCTGTGACGGACGGGTTTAATTTTTTCATCCTAAATATGTCCTAACAATTATGTAAAAAACCCGAACCCACCCTGACCCGTCCATTTAGGTCGGGTTTTTGTAATATTTAATGTAAATTAGAATTTTAAATAAAAATAAATATTTATTAGAATAAATTCTAAAGAATAAGAAATTAACTTTCAATTTCTATAACAAGTGATAAATATAATTTTTTTTTGAAATACCAAAAGAAAACTCATGTATGTTTATATAATTTTAAATTTCAATTAGCATTTCAATTTATTCATTCTTATTTTTTAATATTTTTTTGAAATACCAAATATAAATTATGTAATTATTATAATAAATATTTAATCTTATTATTAATACCAACCGGGGCGGGTTTGAGACGGGTTTTGCTAAGTAAATTCATTTCTCGTCCTAAATCTGCTGGGTTTTATATTATGCATCCCAAACCCGAACCCGACCCGAAGGGTCGGGTCAGGTCAGGTACCCTATTGGGACAGTCCCATTGCCATTTCTATTCCGGTGGTTTGTAGAAAGAACACGTTTTTATTTTATTTTTTTAAAATATACAAAATTTAAACAAATTGTGACTGAAGTGAAGAAAGACCATCTCATTTTATCATATTTAATGCATTCACAAAAAGTGAAATATAAATTCGAATGAATTAAAAACACATGTACAATTTTATGTTTTTATAATAACATATAATCTTTTAAAGATTTCATATATTATGTTAAATAATTTAACGTTTTTAAAAGTCATTTTTTCCATCACAATTGCTTTGGAAAAAAAATCTAGGCCCTTCACTATAAACGACTAGAACATCTACTTGTCTATTTGGTGGGGCATTCTAATTATATGAAAGGGAATATCCTTTCCTTCAAGGGGGAGAAATTGATGGCTCTTGTATATGAGACATTCATCCATGATGTATACATCTCACATTGGAAAAAAAAATGCACAACAGTATTACCAATTAGAATGATTAAAAAAAAAAACAGCATGAATAGTTAGAGCAAGACTAAGAGCTCGGTCTAAATCCAATCTAAAAAATTGAGTGAGGTCAATAACTCAATTCAACATGAATCTCAAACTTGTGGAGGTTAGATATTGAACCCAAATCATTGATTGGTTTTGGTTAAGTCAAAATTAAATTAAGGTTTAATTTGAATTGTATCAAAATTTAATAACTTTGGTTTCAGTTTGATTTTTAAATAGTGTCATTTAAAATGTTTCAATCTCTATAATGCTTATTATGTCTCAACATATAGATGGAAAACAATGGGTCGCAATGGAGATTGTGAAAATATAAGTGTGATAGATTTAAGGATGATTGATATACCATCTTGGAGGTTGAACAGTTTAGATATGACTTGAATATACTTAAATTTATCACTTTATATCTCCATCGATTGTATGTAAGGATTGTGTTTAACAACACCCAATTTTAAATGCATGTGATTGTTAAGCATTAATAAAGTTTTTTTTTTTTTTTTTTTGCAAGGTATAAAATTTCATACCATGAGAACAACCCTATCAGCATTTCCATAATTTTTTTGACAAAGAAGGCCTCTATTTTTTTATTTTTTAATCTCCCTAACATGTACTTGATTGAATGCCCAATTAAAAACAGGTCCAACAAGACAAGACAAAGAAGATCTGTGTGTTTAAGCATGATGGGATCTTCCAAGTGGGACTATAAAAATGGCTCTCATTTGTTTGTTGGATCTGAATGCATGATCCAATGCTATTGGTGAGTATTTATATAATGCACATTATCTTATTTATATAATGCACATTATCATATTGGAATTATAATGTAGAAAGTTTTTGTCCCTTATTGTATGAATCATGTAAAATGATTTGGAAAACCTGAGAAGGAATCCCAAGAGATTAAAATAAAGGGAAAAATCCATATAATCCCTCCCCCCACCCCACCCCATAAACTATCTTAAATTCATTTAACCTTTTTACTTTTTTCTAAAGTTCATGTATCCCTTAAAAACACTTATGTAAATCTAAATTAAATTTTCATTAACAGATAATAAATACTTTATTCGGTTAATCCTGACTAAAAAATACAGCATACCAAAAACATTATAATATATTAAAAATATAGAAAATCCTCTATAAATGATAATTTTACCCTTCTCGATAGATTTTAATAGTCTGTTCAGAGGGTAAAATCATCATCTGTAGAGGGTTTTTCGTATTTTTAATACATTGTAGGATTTTTTTTTTATATTGTGTTTTAAGTCAGGATTAATCAAACGAAATATTCGCATAATATTCATCATCTATCAACATAAATTTAATTCCGGGGGGGGGGGGGGGGGGGGATAAGGGGGTTATATGAATTTCAGGCAATATACATGGGTTATTTGAATTTTTCCCTAAAATAAAATGCACACTTGTGTCAGTTTTTCTTTCTTCAAGAATGTTCACATGAGCTATAAAAACCAGAAAATTTTGTCTAGTAAAGACGTATTAATATAATTTTTATTTTTTCCCCCATTTTTGGATAATGAAAATGTTATTCCCATGGATGATTAAGAAATTGAACTTCATAAGAAAGCTTAAATACTTCATAAACTGAAGTGATGAAAGTGGACACAACCTTGTTTTTTTTTCTTTTTTTTTCTTCTATGAGCGTTGTTACACTCAATCCATTTTATAGCCATGTAAACCTTATTAACCATTTGATAACAATATATGAGTTAATAAAAATTGGAATGTCGAATGTAATATCTATAATATTTGATTATGTAAATATTTACAAAGATAATGAGATATTATATGGAATATTATAAGATCATACTCTCTTGGATAGGTTTAAATTTCAAATGTAAAAAACTATCACATTTTGTCCCACGTCACATACCTAAACATAGATCATATATATACTCTAAAAATTAAAATTCTAGTAAATTTGGAATGCGATTTAAATGTGTCAATTGAACTTATGGATTAAGAATGAAATATTATAAGTGGTTGAAAAATCACAAATTTTTAAAATTGTGAGAAAAGAGGACGGGGGGATAAGTGAGAGGCAAACAATTATCGACTTAGTTATAAAAATAATTAAAATAAGGAAAAAAATCTTCTTAACTCCCTCAAATCTTCTTAAAATCACAAAAAGTCCTTTTAAAATCACAAAATTATCATAGGTCCCATAAAGTGTATATGATTAACGAATTTAGTCTCCCAGTCAAGAGTATATCAAAATAAGTCATTAAAAACTTATTAAAATTGGATTCAGTCCCTACAAACTTTATAAAATCAGATTTAATTCTTTTTTAAGACAAAAAATACCCATTGTTAGATTATATGTGTTATCTCATAATATGTGTAGTGCATTACACGTGTAACTCCTATTCTTTTGTCTATATAAATGGATTTAACCCTAAGTGGAATCCAATGATTCTCATTATTCCATTCTCTCTTTGTAACATGGTATCAGAGCCACCACCTCACAAACCCTAATTTTTTTTTGGAATCCTTCATTGCCGTCGTCGTCGTCGCCGTCATCGTCGTCGTCGTCGTGCCGCCACTGCCGCGCCGCGCTGCCCTGCCGTTGCCGTGCCCGGGAACCTGCCCGAGCGCCTGCCTGCCGCGCCCGGGAACCTGCCCGAGCGCCCCTGCCGCGCGTGCCCTGTCCGCGAGCGCCCCTGCTGCTGAAGCGCCTGCCCAGCCGCGCCCGGGAACCTGCCCGAGCGCTCCTGCCGCGAGCGCCGCTGCCCGCGAGCCCCTGCTCGCGCTCCTGAGAGTCTCGGGAATCTGTCCGGAGCGCCCTGTCTGCGCGTCCCGGGATTCTCAGGATCGTGTCCGCGAGCGCCAGCTCATTCACGCGGTGTGCCAGCTTCACGCGTTTTTCCCTAACGCGTCCCGGTATCACGCGCGATCAATTCCCAGGATCTCCCGGGTGACAACGCGTCATTGTTCCCTGTCTCCCGGGATCCTGTCCGGATCTCGTCCCCAGCACGCACCAGGCCGCTAGCGCCCCTGCTGCTGCCGCTGGCTGTCGTCAGCCGGCCACCGCCGCCGCCTCTGCCGGCCGCCACCGCCGCCGCCGGCCTCCGCCGCCTCCTCTGCCGGCCGCCACCACCGGCCACCGTCAGCCGACCGCCGCCTCTGCCGGCCGCCACCATCGGCCATCTAAGCCGCCGCCGCCTCTGCACGCCGCCACCTCCGGCACCTCCTTGAGACTCCACATCACTGAATCGATCATAACTTCCTCTCCGGAAGTCCGATTCAGGTGATCCAGGAGTCCATTTTGTTCGATTTTTCGTGCTCTACGTCCTCATCTGCTTCTGCTCCTCATCCGAGGGGTTCTGCATAATGTCAGAAACCAACGACGCCACTAATCTTCCGTCACCCACTTCAAAGGTGGATGATCTCCCTCAGGCTTCTGCGGTATCTCATCTCTCCCAGGCTGCTACTCTCTCTCAGATGGCCTGTTTTGAGAATTTTCGAGACAATCTTCCAAACTCGACAGATTTTCCTCTCAGTTCTGCAGACGATTGGTCACCTTGGCACATTACAGTGCAAAGCGCTCTCGATCGTTGTGATCTTGTTGGATATATTGATGGTTCTATAGTGCAACCTTCTGATCGAGACCCGACATATATCACCTGGCGCACGCGAGATAGACGCGTCCGCTCTTATTTGATCAATTCTGTTGATCGTTCGATCCGCGCAGATCTCACTGGTTTCACGTCATCCGCTGCACTATGGACACATCTTTGTGATCGCTTTGTAGAGAAAAGCGGTTCTCGTGAATATCAACTTCTGATCGAGACCCAGACTGCTACTCAAGGTGATCTATCTGCTCAGACTTTATATGGTCGCATGAGGGCAAACTTCAGGGAGCTTCGTGCGCTTGAGCCTGGACCGATGGCCACTCCCGCCGAGCGAGAAGCCTTTCGTGATCGTCGAGAGTTGTACCAGTATCTGATGGCTCTTCGTCCAGAGTTTTCCGCATTAGCCGGTCAACTAATACATCGGGATCCACTTCCTCGATTGGTTTCCGCTGTCGCTGAGGAGACTCGTCTTCGCACCATTGCTCTGCGCCGCTCCACTCCATCTTCCACTTATGAGGGTGTCTTGGCGGCTACTCCTACGTCTCTCCCAGGTTCCTCTCGAAAGAATACTGTTTGTGCTCACTGCAAGAAGCCTGGACATCCGATCGCCGATTGTTGGAAGCTTCATCCTGAAAAGCGCTTTGGCCCTAAAGGGAGAGGACAACGTCGCACCACTGCTCCCTTTACTTTTGCTGCTGTTGCTACTGAAGCTCCGTCTTCCTACACATATCAACTTGGGCGTATCCGAGAGAGTCTCGATCAGCTAATCGTTCAGCAACCTCCTCCTGGTTCTTCTACTCCCTCTGCTTTCTCTACTACATCGGGTACTCCTGTTCATTGGATTTTTGATTCGGGTGCTTCACATCACATGACACCAGACAGTTCTATCCTCACTGCATGCTCACCAGCACCCCACACCTACCCACGATTCACACTGCCGATGGCTCTCCCTTAGTCATCACGCAGTGTGGCTCGATCACTACCACCTCTGACCCTACAGGACGCCTTTCATTACCATTCGTTTTGCACGCTCCTGACCTTTGCATGAATCTTATATCTATTAGTCGTTTGTGTGATTCTGGTCTCACTGTTACCTTTACCACATCTGGTTGTCTTGTGCAGGATCCACAATCAGGGCAGAGGATTGGCGTTGGACGTAGGCTTGGTGGACTTTATTACGTGGAATATCTTCGTCTCCCTGTTCCTACTCCATCTGTCTTCTGTGGTAGCGTCACTTCTGATGTCGACTTGTGGCATCGAAGGTTAGGTCATGTGTCTGAGTCTCGTCTCAAAGAACTTTTTCAGTCTGGTGTCTTAGGTCGTGTTGCTTTTTCTCCACTTTCTATTTGCGAGGGCTGTAAATTAGCCAAACCTGTGGCTACTCCTTTTAGTCCTAGTAATAATCAGTCCTCTATTCCTTTTGAGCTTGTTCATTCTGACATTTGGGGTCCATCTCATGTAACCTCAAAGAGTGGTTTTTCTTATTATATTAGTTTTATTGATGACTACTCTCGTTTTACTTGGATTTATTTATTACGTCATCGTTCTGAGGTTCCCAAAATTTATGAGATTTTTACCAATATGCTTTATACTCAATTTCAAGCTCGTATCAAAACTTTTAGATCTGACTGTGCTCGAGAATACATCTCTTCTTCGATGCGTTCTCTTCTTCATTCTCATGGCACCCTCTTTCAACAATCATGCCCCTATACTCATGAGCAAAATGGGGTTGCTGAACGTAAACATCGTCATATTCTTGAGACGACGCGTTCTCTCTTACTTTCCTCTTCAGTCCCCAGTATATTCTGGGCTGAGGCTGCTCTTCTTTCTGTTCATCTTATCAATATTACCCCCTCATCTGTCCTCTCCGGGATGACTCCACATGAGCGTCTTTATTCTTCTCACCCTGATTATAGCAGACTTCGCACATTTGGCTGTACGTGCTTTGTGCTTCTCCCTCCTCATCAACGCACCAAGTTGACTGCTCGGTCAGTAAAGTGTGTATTCTTGGGAATTAGCTTCGAGCACAAGGGTTATCGCTGCTATGATCCTATTGGAGATCGTTTTTGGATCGCTCGTCATGTGTCCTTTGTCGAGGATGTTCCCTATTTTTCTTCCTCGTCTGCTTTGTCCTCTCCTCCTGTGCATCCTCCTGTTCAGGTCTCTCCTATTACGTCTCTTCCTTTTCCTGACCTACCTGTTACACTAGAGTCTGTTCCTACCCCTACCACAACCTAGCATTACTGCAGATGATCCACCCTCTCCTCCCAGTGTGTCTCCTGTTACCCCCACTGAAGATATTTCCGCTGGTCCTCTGATCCTCACGTCTGACGCGCCTCCTCCTGCTGTGGATCCTCCTCCTTTGACTCGTTATCCTCAGCGTGCACGACACCCCCCTTCCCGATTCAGTTACGACTCGGGACCACCAGATCAGTTTGGTTTTGCTTCAGTGAGTACCTATTCTCCACAGTACCAGGCTTATCTCACCGCTATCCATGTCCATCGTGAGCCCAGATCCTATCGAGAGGCAGTTGAGTACCCTGAGTGGCAGCAGGCCATGAAAGAGGAGTTTCAGGCTTTTGAGCAGACACATACCTGGGATGTTGTTCCACTTCCGGATGGCATTTCACCTATCAGTTGCAAATGGATCTTCAAGATCAAACATCGACCTGATGGATCCATTGAACGACATAAGGCTCGTCTTGTTGCCAGGGGTTTCACACAGGAGTATGGCATTGACTATGAGGAGACATTCGCTCCCGTTGCTCAGATGACTACTGTCCGCACCCTTCTTGCAGTTGCTGCTGTTCGTCGCTGGCCTCTCTTTCAGATGGACGTGAAGAATGCCTTTCTTCATGGCGATTTATCTGAGGTTGTTTATATGCAGCCACCTCCAGGTCTCAGCACTCCTCCTCAGCACGTCTGTCGTCTTCGGAAGGCTATATATGGTCTCAAACAGGCTCCTCGTGCCTGGTTTGAGCGTTTTCGCAGCGTTATTCTGGCAGCTGGTTTTGTTGAGAGCTTTCAGGATCACTCTATGTTTGTGCGATCCTCATCGCAGGGCCGAGTTATCCTTCTTCTATATGTTGATGACATGATTATCACTGGCGATGACTCCACCGGTATTACTCTGGTCAAGAATCACCTCAGCCGACAGTTTCAGATGAAAGATCTCGGCACTCTTCGCTACTTCCTTGGTCTCGAGATTGCACAGAGTGATCGTGGGATTCTGCTCTCTCAACAGAAGTATACAGCTGACATTCTCGAGCGCGCTGCCCTCTCTGATACTCGTAGTGCAGATACTCCCCTCGAGCTTCATGTGAAGCTTCGTCCCACAGATGGTGAGCTTCTTCCAGACCCAACTCGGTACAGACAATTGTTGGTCAACTTGTGTATCTTTGCATCACTAGACCTGACATAGCTCATGCCGTCAGTATTGTTAGTCAGTTTGTCTCAGCTCCTCGATCAGTGCATTATGGTGCTCTTATGCGTATTCTCAGATATTTACGCGGTACTATCACCAGATCGATCTATCTGTCATCATCTTCGCCTCTGGTTCTCAGGGCTTACACTGATGCTGATTGGGCTGGAGATCCGACCACCAGACGCTCCACCACTGGGTTCTGCATATTTCTTGGAGATTCCATCATTTCGTGGCGCAGCAAGAAACAGGAGGTTGTTTCACTGTCCAGCACTGAGGCTGAGTATCGAGCCATGGCCATCACCACCAAGGAGATTGTTCATCTTAGACGTCTCTTGGTGGACCTAGGAGTTACTATGACTGGTCCTACTCCTCTTCATTGTGATAACCGCTCTGCTATTCAGATTGCCAGCAATCCGGTTTTTCACGAGAGGACCAAACACATTGAGATCGATTGTCACTTCGTTCGTCAGCAATTTCTTGCAGAGACATTATCGCTTCCGCACATTTTCTCTGCCGAGCAGCTTGCTGATTTCTTTACGAAGTCACATCCAGTTCCTCGATTTCAGTTTCTCCTTCGCAAATTCACTTTGTATGATCCACCGTGAGTTTGAGGGGGGCTGTTAGATTATATGTGTTATCTCATAATATGTGTAGTGCATTACACGTGTAACTCCTATTCTTTTGTCTATATAAAGGGATTTAACCCTAAGTGGAATCCAATGATTCCCATTATTCCATTCTCTCTTTGTAACACCCATGTTATTTTTCAACATCTCCATCTCCTGATATGTCATCCTCATCTGTAAAAAAAAAAATCCATCAAACCTCATTTGATCTACAAAATTGAGTCATTTTTCAACATTTTCACTTTATTCTCGTTACAGAGACTGAACAAAATAATTACAGTTTTATCAATTCCATTGTAAAATCAGTAGAGAAAACAATTTAAAAATCAAATTAAAATTGTATAATACATTCTTAAATCAAAATTACTAGCAATAAAAAGCATAACACCTTGATTATAAAATCATAATTTGTTTAATAAAATTTAAATAAATAAGTATATATATTTTAGATAATCATATGGATTTTTTGTGATTTTAAGAGGATTTTAGAGAGTTGAGACAGTTTTTAAATTTCACAGTGCCTTTCTTTTATTTTATAAGTTTTGAGGAAGTTGTATCGATTTTTTCCAACAAAGAAAATAAATTTTAAAAGAGTATAACAGTAATTTATCATGCATAGTTAGGGTTAACGACACATCTGGTTAGTTATAGGGAGTAAAATAAATATTATTGAATAAGATAGGGACCTGAGAGGATTTATCAATTTTACAAGGACTTTTTTTATATGAGTTTTCAGGGAGCTAAATCAATTTTTTACTTAAAATAAATGTGAGCAATTGTCTCCATTTATATATAATAAAGATTTTATGTTTTATCTAAAAGATGGAGTAACATTTATCTATTTTTTTCTTCTAATTTATACAATGAACATAAAAAAAATTAATAGATAATTTATCTTTTTAGATTAGGACAACTTATATATCCACGAAATATCATCCCCCTGTCAAACTATCCCTAAACTTGTTGAATAAATCTTCAAAAGCATCCTTTCATAGGTTGATATATATACTTCAAAAGCATCCTTTAATTGTTAAAAAATTGTATATTATCAATTCAGGCTGTTTTTTTTTTTTTTTTTTGAACAATTCAGTCAACAAAATTGAACATTATGTGATAGCCCTCCATTCCTTTGATTTGGATTTGGCCTTGGGTGAGGACAGACTGAAAGCCCATTAATTTTGTCTAATGGTTGCCCAGCGTAAGGTGAGGCCCATGGTGCTCCCTATGAACCCAGTCATTTATTCAGTTTTTTATTGGGGCACTTTTTTTTGAATTTGTAAAGATTTATGATTATCTGATCAACCACATAATTTTATAAAACAATGAAAGATGTACTCGAATTAATTTAAATGTATACATTTTTATGTTTTCTTAGGGCTTGTTTGGGCATGAGTTGGGAGTATATGTTTGGGCATGAGTTGGGTGAAGCAGTGTTTTCATGAGACCAGAAATGTGAGCCAAAACAAGAAAGCTGCGACAACATCAATCATGTGTTCGACGCAAGTATAAAAAAAACGCGTTTGTCTGTGCGTTAGTGTCTGCCGGCACTCAACATTGCCACCTAAATGGACCCTTAGTGTAGTATATAATAACTTATAGGTTAGAGGGAAGTGGAGACTATGGGGATGATCCTGATACATACTCTCTTGCAACCTAATGTGCTATGAAATCAACATCCTTGGCATTGTTGCAGTGATCCTCGTAATGGGAGAAATACGTGCCAACTAAAAACTCTTTCAAGAAGAAAACTTGTCATCAAATTTCATTTCTTTTGACAAGTTGATACAAATACATTTGAGACTGTTGTGGGTGATTCTACATTTGAGAAAACAAGAGGACACTAGAAACATATGATTTTTTGGGGCTTTTCAAATGCAATGAATTTTTACTTATGAACATTGTTTTTCCTGTTCCAACATTTTTTTATTTGGATCTACGGTGATGTTAGACGGAATTTCCTGATACAGAATCCGTCTCAACGCAGATCCAATCCGGCCGAGCAACAAAATTAGTCATTAAACATTTTTTAATTAGCCTCGCCTACCGCCGGACGCCGGCGAGCACTCCACCTTCAAAACCCCAAAAATAAACCACTCCTCAACTTCTCGAAATTTACAACTTCGCCACTCTGACAACTCATGTACTAAAACGCCTCCAGAATCAACAGGCAAAGCCTTCTCATCATTTTAGTGTCAATTCCGTAATAAAACCAGAAAACAGTGGCATTTCAACTCACACTTTCAAAAAGACGTCTCCGTCTGTAGAAAGAGAGGAGGAAAAAACGCAGGTCCTCTTTGAGTCCTCTTTAAGTCCTCACAAGCGATTCAGTGTTTTTTTAGGGTTTCTACTCTCTCTAGTCAATTTGTTCTCGAAATCTGCGACAATGTCGGAGCAGAACGGGAGGATCTCGTCCTCGTTGACATCTCCGACGAAAGCCCACGCCAATGGCGGAAGCGTCGACAGTGTCCTCTACAGGAACCTCGTCGATTTGGTCCCCCTCGTCGAGTCTCTCATGGTACCACCCCTTCTCTCTCGTTCTCTGATTGGTGACGCTTTTTTATTTAACAAAATTGAATTTTGATGGGGTTTTGTTTGAAATGTATGAAGGATCGGAGGGTGAATCCGTCGTACTCTCGCCGTTCGTCGATGATCTATACGAAGACGCCTTCGCGGGAGTCTCTTTCAAAGAAGGCATGATTTTTTATTTTATTTTATTTTATTTTATTTTGTTGATTATTTGTGTTATAGTTGCTTAGATTGAATTCTTGTGTCAATTGGGTTCTGTTTTTTTTCTTTCTTCTGAATATCAAAAATGGTTCTTTTATTGATTTTCTGTGTGAATGTTAGTAAAAGATGTCATCTTTGGTGGTGTTCATGCAATTTAGGTGCATTGTTGTTATTTGGTGGTTCTAAAGTTTTGATGGGGACTATGTAGCAAGAAATGAAGAGATATAATCAAGAAATGATTTAGCCTTTGAAGTGCTATTTAAGTCCCCATTCTGCATTTCTTTGATTTGAAGCACTGGCATTGCCTTTCTGAAATTGACAGAGGTTTTACATGCTTACTGATTTTATGGATTATGTTATTATTTTGATTTCTTCAATTACATCACTATTTCAAATTTTTAGATGGGTGATCAGAAGGGCAGGACGACAGGTCAAATGAAAAAGCGAAGGGATGCTGGAGATAATGATTTGAGCAAGCACATCCACAGGGACAACAAAGATGTTGGGGCTGATGATTTCTCGCTCTTCTCGTCAAGGGCAGTTGCTGTAGAAAAGGACAGTGAAGAGCTGGTCATGTTGAGAGGTCAGATGGAGGAGCTGCGGACAAAGCTGTTGGAGAAAGATGACGCCTTGAGATCAGCGGAGGATTCTTTAAATCAGATGAGTTCTCTTCATGCTTCCATTGGCGATCTTAAACGACAGATGACGGAGAAAGACTCGATGATCAGAACTGTCACTTCACAACTCTCTAATGCCAGGGTATTTATTTGTGGCTGAAATGTCTTTTTTTATTTTCCTTTTTCTATATGGTATTTTCTTTCATTCAGAGATGCCTTCGTTCTATATGGAAAATTTTAGTGTTGGTCAAGTGCATGAAAATGCAATATCAAATAAATATGCTACAATACACCAATCCTTCATATGTTTCTTCATACATTTGATTTAAAAATGTGGACTTTCATCCATACTATATAAGGGACTGATTAGAAAAGCAGGTAAGGAAATAATTTATATGCTGTAGTTTAGCACTTTAACTGATCTGATATCTATGATTACCAAAGAAAGTTCATTAAGTTTTGATTAGTTGTTTTTATTGTAATAATAATAGTCAATTACCAATGAATTTTTTTATGTGTGTTATTTCTTGAAAAGTACATTTTTTAAGATCATTTATCTACTAGCCTCCATTACCAATTTTGGAGGCTAATGGGGACTATGATGCTATTTGTTTTGCTGGAAGTCCATCGGTATAATTTGTTGCAGCTGTTCTATTGAAGGACGGGGATGATAACAGAAAAAAAAATTGTTTAACAACAAAACCTGGTAGTTGACATGGAAGATCCTTCAAAAGGAGAGAGACTTGGATTTTCTTTACGTGAATCTGAATCTAAACTCAGTGATAGTCAGTTCTGTTTTTTTTTTTTTTTTTTTTTTTTTTTGCTGAAGATTGGTGCCCCCTGGGTTTGATCCCCTAACCTCCTTTACGGGTGGGGGGTACTAGCCGACTTAACCATAGCATGGTTCGCAATAGTCAGATCTGATTGATGGACTGAATTCAAGATATTTTCCCACTTGGATTCAGACTTTCAATAATCAGATTCTGAACTGAATCAGAACCAAATTTGGGATGTGAACCAATGGAATTGGATCTTTATGATTGAATTCTCCTATTTGTTTTCAAGGCTATGTATTTCTGATTCTGATCCTGAAAATGTAAAACTCCTACACACATCAAGGGTCTGGGAATAGTCATTTGTCATCAGAGTTTATTGTTTGTTTATTTGGATATCTATCGAGTTGGTTCTAAAGTTCGGTATCTCAGAATTAGGGTGATCTCCAATCTAATATTCATCCTCCCTATGCACACACATATTTTTATAACATATATCTTTGTCTTGTGGAAAGTTGAAATCTCTCCTTGTGCAGAATAAGCTTGCTGACAAGCAAGCAGCCCTGGAGAAGTTAGAATGGGAAGTGACAACTACAAACAAAAATGTGGAGAAGCTCCAGGAAGACCGAAACTCTCTAGAATTTGAAATGTCTTCATTTATTCAACTGTTTGAAACCCTCTCAGAGAGTGATTCAGTTACATGTCCTGAGGATTATGATGCATCCATCCATCAATTCAATCGGGTTCCCTATATAGTAAGTACACTGGTCTCTCTTTTTTTTCTGAATCTTCAGTCATTATGTAACCTAGGAGGCTGTCTATTACTTATGCTTGAGTTGTCACTTATGCTTTAACTCTTTTAACCTCTGTTTTTTCCTTGAATAAGGAGGTGGATAAGGGATTAGGGAAGATAGACTTAATTGTTTAGCATGGAAATATATTGTAATAGTTAGGCCCTAAAAAGGTAGAATAAATTCTCATACATGGGGAGAGAGAATTTGTTCTTGCTTTCCCATCCCAAACCATAACTAAATTCTAATAAGAACAGAAAGACTAAAAATTATTCCAAACCAATGAATAACCATCAAAAAAGAATTGAATAACATTTTTAAAGAAATGAATTATTCTAAGAAATTATTTCTAAGAAAGAAAATATTTGGAAGAAATGAATATAACCATCTCTCTCAAAAAAGAAATGAATAACTATAAAATACAAAATCATCTAATTCTTTTGTATCCATGTATAATTATTTATGCCTGAATAAACCATATATGAACCAAATGGGAGATTAGAGAGAGATCAAGTTGTTGCCCAACTTTCAGAAATATAGACATAGTGATGTAGCAATGAATATATGTATTCTCTATCAGCTGCATGTCACTCTTTTGCTTGTGACTGCACGTGTGATCACACCATCTTGATGCTATGGATGTTACGCTTAAAAAAGATTGAATGAAAGATTAATGTTTTCCACTCTTTGCATGCTTTTGTAATCACAAAGATTTCCCCAATCTTTGCATGCTTTTGTAATCACAAAGATTTCCATATGTACATATAAGCATAATTGTTCCTTTAATAGACTGGTGGTTAAATATCATGGCTCATGTATTTTCTGCGTTCAATGGAGCAGGACGATATCAGTGAATCAGAAATGCAGGAAATAGAAGAGGCGAGGATATCATATGTTGAAGCTTTGACTGTTGCAAAAGAAAAAGAAGATGAAGAATCATTAGCTGGTGCAATTGAAGCCAGGTTAAGGCTTCTGTCTCTCGTATTCAGAACCAACTAAAAAAATGTCGGTGAGGAACAATTGCAAACTCTGCAACCATGAGGTCTTAGGTTTAAACTCAAACTCATAAAAAATTCCAAATTCCAGTACTCAAAATGTCTTTTTTTTTTTTTTTTTGTATAATATGTGTGTGGCTATAGTGCAAAAATCCATATTTATCAGAGAGTTTGGCTGTGCTTATAGTAAACATGGCATAATTTGCTCAAAGTTGTTCCTCCAAATCTTTCATTATTTTTATAGCTGTCTGTAGTTAGGTTCTATGATTGCTTTTAAGTACACAGGTGGGATTGAAGATTGCATTGTTATCCGCATGAAACTGTGGAATGAGCGTTTCAAAACTCTCATCATAATCCGTAGTGAGAAGAATTTTATAATTTTGGATTTAAGTTTGGGTCCGGCTATTTGCACCCCTCTCTGTACCACATGCACCCCTGTCTTTGTACACCCCACCCAAATAAGTTGAGTGCTTAAAACACCCCCAAGTAAATGGATCTTACAAAAGATCCATTAATGCAAGAGGAGGAGGAGGAGGAGGAAGAGGAGGAGAAGGAAGGCTGGGGCAAAGGGCGGGGTTGGGCTGGGTGGGGAAGAGCGCCTTCGAGACGATATCTTGGCAGCTCTCGATGTCCGCTGAGATCCAAGAAGGCGGAGAGGCGGTAAAGAGAGTCGCCCGATCAAAATCAACATCGGGCCGGTGTGCGGATTTCGAGATGAGTGCGTGGAAGCAGTGTCTATGCTTGCAGAAGGACAACTTATTCACATTTTCAATTCCATTCCCCCCAACCTTGTCTTCTGGTATCGGCGGTTTCACATTTCGTACACCTCATGTGTCAATACTTTCAAAAGAAAAAAATCTTAATATTTCATTTGTCCATTCAAATCTCCACAAAAAATAATAAATTGGTTGTCTCCCTTATCTCCTTTATGGTAATAGCTCATGTCCTCTACAAAAATCACTTGGTTATGTTTCTAAGATCTCGTTGACATATCCAGTGTCTACAAAAGTTAACTCTGTCGACAGTTCTAGTGTTTACAAAGTCTCGAAATCACTTGGCGTTGTTTATGGAACATCATCAACAGATCTAGTGTCTACAAAATTGGATTATGTCGACAACAATGTTCGAAATATCGATATATTCGATATATCGATTTGGTCGCCGATCGATATATCGATCGGCCGGTTTTTTAATTTTTTTTTTTGAAATAAAATCGGAAAAAATTGAAAAAACAGTGAAAAAACATAAAAAATTGTGAAAATAATGAAAATGAATAAGAATAATTTGATATGACGATAATAATAATTTTACAATGGTTTTGGTTTGAAAAAAAATACAGAATTAATTAACTACAACATAAAACTGAAGAAATTTTATTTAAATAAATAATCCATTGCGTTGTTTACAAAATCCCCTCCATGGGTTCCACCTAATGGTGTACCATAGCCATAAGAGGTGTCACCACCATCATTGCCGCCGTGTCCACCGTTATTATCATCTGAATCTGTGTTTTCTTCCTGAATTTCATTATCCACATCTCTTGTTTCATCTGATGATCCAACTCCTTCTTGACCCTGAAATTGTGTTGCAGGGATGACTTCATCATCGTCGTCGTCCGCATCTTCAGGCTCCTCAATGATCGGCCGTTTCCCACGTCGTTTTGCACCTTCAGATTGATGAGTTTGCTGCATAGATCTTCTCGGGCATTGATGTTCTATGGTGTCGCCGTATGCTTCATGCTCCACTTGAGTCCATGTAAAGTCTTCACCTTGAAAAACTAGGCCGTCGACATCCATAACCACTCGTTGTCGTCTTCCAATGAATCCAAATTGATTGGATCTTCATGAGCTGGATTACGTTGAAGATTTAGAAAACGCTCATGCAATTTTTTATTGTATTGCACGAACACCAAATCATTCAACTTCTTTTGCTTCAACCGATTCCTCTTCTTGGTGTGTAACTAACAAGAATATTAAAGTTAAATTTTGTAAAGTATATCAATTTTAAAATTCATACTTCATAAATTTGTAAGGATAACTCACATTTTAAAATGCGATCCAGTTTCTTTCACAACCGGAAGATGAACAAGTGAGTCCAAGAATTTTGATGGTGATTTTTCTCAACTCCGATACCTCACCCCCGTATTTATCCCACCAATTGACTGGGATTGTGTTGTCCCTTGCTCTCATGATGGTTCCCCAACTGAACGGTTCACTTTCCTGTAAATAATAATTCAGTTGTCTTTGTAGTCTGTCTTGCACCTCCGGATCTGGCTCCATCTTCGCCATTGCCTGCACACAACGAAGCATATGTGTTTGGACTGTCGCGTCCCGGTCCGCGGTCTTAAACCATACTCCGGGGTTAAGGACAAATCCTGCATGGTAAAGGTCAGACAACATCTGACGACTCCATCTTCCTTCTATTACCTCAAGAACAGGGCCATATTATAGCGGTCTATACTGATAGTTTTCTTTAATTTTTTCTTTGGCCCTATCCATTGCATTGTATAAGTAGCCCATAGAGGGTTTCTCATCTCCATCAACTAATCTTAAGACATGGACCAGAGGAATTCCGGTGTGAAGGGCTCGTTGTACACCTTTCCAGAATTGAACATAAAAAATAGTTCTTTCTGTTTGTTTTTCGGTTCTAAGGTTACACCACTTGCTCTTCGTCCATTCATCTGCTACCATGAGTGTCCTAAGTGCATTCTTATGTTCCCAAAGTGATTGCAAAGTTAAGAATGATGTGGCAAATCTAATGGGTCCTGGCCTAACAATATCTCCATTGCAAAACATTCTCATTACATGCAATAATTGTATGTGTGTATAAATAAAAACAGTGATTCTTCTAGCTAAACTAATAGTTCTAATATGCATCTTACCAATGCCTTCCAAAATTAAATCAATACAATGTGCAGCATATGGTGTCCAAAATATTGTGGGGTGCTTCTCTATCACTAATTCACATGCAGCTTTATAATTAGTAACATTATCAGTTACAATTTGAACAACATTTTCTTTTCCAATAATATTTTCTATAACATCATTTATTTCGTTAAACAAATATATTGCAGTGTGCGGATATGCAGATGCATCAATGGATTTAAAAAACATGGTTCCTTTTGGAGAATTAGCTAAAAAGTTAATTAATGATCTCTGTCTCCTGTCTGTCCATCCATCACACATTAATGTACAACCATAAGTTTTTCAATGTCTTTATGTCTCTCTAAAATCTTATGAGTTTATCTTACCTTTTCTTGTAAACATGTTTCACCTAATTCATGCATCGATGGTGGGGTTAAACCAGACCCAAATCTACCTACTGCTTCTAATGCAACATGAAAAGAACGTGAAGTTAATTAATGCATGAAAAGATACACCTGCAGTGATTGCCCATTTAGCTATCTTCTGAATTGCATTTTTCCTTTCTTCTTTTTTTAATCTTTCTCCTAAAGTTGTTTGTCTAGGGCATCCTCTTAGTCTTTGATCAACTACATCTTCAACATTACCTCTACAAAATAAATCCATAGGTCCCCTAGTGTTTTTCTTTCTTTTTAAAGATGGAGGAGGCCTTGAACTAGGACCACCAATTTCTATTACATCATCATCACCTATATGTGGTTGTTCATCTCCTATGTCTCTAGCAAAATCTTCAGAATAAAATGTTTCTTTTCTACATTTATTTTCAGATTTTTTATTCATGAATTGTTCTATTTCTTTTTTAATTTCTGGTGTTGTTTTAGGACAAGGTTTAGCATTAGCTCCTGATGAATGCAATATGTGTTCTTTGAGTCTGGTTATGCCATCACTACATAAATGTGAGCAAAATAAACATTTGACAATATGTTTTTCAGTAACACTTTTATATTCTCCGTATTTTCATGCATGTTCTTTTGTATTAGCCGGTCTTAGATTAGATGAACTAGTTCCAGAAGAAGACATTTTTTTCAAAAATAATTTTTTAGGTTTCAAAAAATTAAATATTAATTCTTTTTAAAGTGGATGATGATACTATAATTACTTTATAAAAATAATTTACTAAATGCCAAGAATAAATACCTCTAAAAATAGGAGAAAAATTGAAACTTCCTCCAAAAGCCTCCAAAGTCTCCACTAAAAGCCTCTAAGAACTCCACCAAAGTCCTCCAACTAGTCCACCGATATCTCCTCCAAGAAAGGCAATTTTAGGATTTTTGATGGATTTTTGGAATTTTTTTTTTGTGGAATTTTGGCTTCTTTTGGGATTGAGGGATTTTGGAAAGAAATTGTTTGCTAAATAAGAGTGTAGAGAACTAGAGATTGTGTGAGAGTGATGGAATGATAAAGAAGATGATTGTTGAGTTGTTGTGGTGAGAATGGAGAGTTTTATGGGAGTATTTATAGGATTGGAAATAAAAAGGGTAAAATTTATAAAAAAAAAGATGAAGGCGGGGTTTACAAATTACCCCCCCCCCCCCCAAACGGCTATATTGCCGTTGGGGCCCCAACAACCCGTTTTAAAAAAAAAACGCGAACGGTCGAAAAATCGACCGTTCGAACGATATATCGGTAGATTTCGATATAATCGATAAAAACTCGATATACGCCCGATATTTCACGAAATCCTCGCCGAAACCGATATATCGGTCGCGAAAAAAAACTATGGTCGACAGATCTAGTGTCTCTGGATCCAAAAATCACTTGACTTTGTTTGTGTAACCTTGTCGACAGATAAAGTGTCTACAAAAATCTGACTTTATCGACAGTTCTAGTATCTATGAATTCATTAAACAATAAAATACGTACTAAACACATAAAACATTTTCACACACACAAAAATCCAACAAGATACTGTCCCAAAACCATATCAACAATGGTGGCGGAGGATCGGTCCCCGCGAAGTCCGTCGAACCTGTCTCCTCCATCACCCTCACCGCAAACCCTACCTCCACCACTGATCCCACCCCCTTCGCCGCCGCCTCCTCCTCACCATCGCCTCCCCTCCTCCTCTGCCCCAGCACCCACGCTTTGCGGTTCTACCCACTTAGCACTCCTCCCTCTTCCTACCTAAGCACACCCAACACACATAAAAGATCCATTTATGTTGGGTGTGTATGGAAACAAAGGGTGCAAATAGCTGGACCCTTTAAGTTTATGTGTGGAATTTATCACATCTGTGTTGTAACCAATTTGGAGAAATGAATACAGAAAATCCCTACCATCATGATTGTGTATCCTATGATATTTGTTCCAAATCTATTTCTTGGGCTTTCCGCAGAAATATATCACATTGCGCTTATGATAAGAGAGAAGCTGCTTAGTCCACAATTATCATTATGATGGACCTGTCACACATTATTTTCCAGTAACCTTTAATTGTAACACTTATACTTGTTTATAATGCTATAAGAGCATTTTCAATCCTATATCTAAACTTTTACTTAAATTTAAATTTGAATAAAAATCATCTCCTCAAATCAAGGCAGATTTAAATCTTTACCAAAATTTTTAACGACTCTTTTTTCCTTTTATCTCCACATTTTCTTCCAATGATGTTTTTTTTTCTCTTCAACTTCACCTTCAACTTCTAATGAATTAGATTAAATCGCAAGATTTTTTTTTTTATCGAGAATGAAAAATCTCTTGAAACCCAAAAAAATAATAATAATAAAAAATCATGTAGTCTTCTTTCTTCAATTTTCATCTTTGTTTTATTTAACTTCTTATTTTTACTTTTTTTTTTAAATTGAGGATTATGATTTTTATATTTGAATATCTTAGAGGGAAGACTACATGGTTATGATTATGATGATAATGATTTTTTACTTTGAATATCTTTGAGGGAAGAAAAATTGAGTGACAAATATATTTGGAGGAAAGATTTTGAAAATATTTATAGGAAATATTTGGGAGAAGATGAATTTTTTTTTAAAGATTTGAATAAAACACAAGGTAATGATTGTAGCATTATATCAAATTAAATTTTTACTCAAATTTTAAGTAAAATTTGAATATAGATTTGAATAAGTGCTGGAGATGGTCTACTGGTGTAAATAGTCCATGAAATCTAATTTTATAAAAACACTCGTGTTAATGTTGCTGGAAAATTCTAAGTTAGTGCATCTGTATCCCTGTCTATTCTTGGCTCAATCTGATTACTTGGGCTAATGAGACGCCGTGAAAAGTTGAATATATCCTCCACTAAAACACTATGTAATAAACCCTGCAATGGTAAATTGTATGGGTATGCCATTTCACACCCACTTAACAGTGCAAAAATTCTCACAATAAATGTATATTCTTAAAAATTTTCAGGGGTATTTTTACACTAAAGTTATTAAATTTTATGAGGGGGTTATATATACAAAAATCCCTAAAATACAGTGAACCATCTGCCTAGCAATGTTCATTCATATGGAATATTGGAACATGTATAGAGAGCAAGTCCCTGGCTGGAAAATTAATAAACGAAGATTGCTGTTTGGATGCATAAATTCTCACAATAAATGTATATTCTTTATATCATTTTGAAGAATTCATACGAGAAAGAAATATTGCTAATACCAGGTCTTCACACATCAGGCAAGAGAATGCTGTTAATCTGTGAATCCTGGGATACGGTTATTCACCTCATCCAAGCAAAGCAAATTTTTCTGCTTGGTTTAGGATGAATAAGTTATAATATCCTGTCTCATTTTTTAAATAAAGGAAAAATCTTCATTTAGAAGTATTGTTGAAAACAACAGCATAACTTTTTCATATTAGTTCACTTAATCAAAATTTCATGAGATCCAAAAAGAATAATAGAAAATTGTTTGCATTTGTGATGCTTAGAAGCATATTAGTAGAAATCCTCTGGTTTTCCAACTCTTATGTTCTGTGCAGCTAGGAAGCCTAGAATCGCGATCTTCTGCCAGCTCTTGAAGTTCCTGCATTCACAAATTAGAACATAATTGCTCCATCAAATGCTGCTTGCTTAAATAGTAAGTTAAAAAAAATTTAAGATTACATTTTACACTTCTTGGGGGAACCTAATCTTGAGGCTCCACGTTTATTTATATTTTTTTGGCCTACTCAAGGTGCGTTGGAAACGACTTTGATCAGCTTTTGGAGATTATTGTTTTGCAGAAATCATGCTTTATTTAAACTTGTTTCCAAACGCCCCAACAGTCCCAACTTTTGACAAAAGCGAAAAACAACTTTTCAAGAATCTAACAAAAGTGTGCTGCTTGAATAATTATCTTTAAAAGTTGCTTAAGTGAAAAATCCTTTTTAAAATTGTTTCCAAATGCATCCTCAAATCGAGAACCAGAATACTCTTACACCTTTGATAGAGAGTGAAAGATTACTTTTGATCGACAAATGCGAGAATCTCTCCACCAGGAAAAGCCAATTTGGTGGCCTCATATGCAACTTTAATGGCTTGCTTCCATGTTCCACCAATGCTAGTTGTGCCATTTTGTGATTTTGATTTACCTGGATCTTCCATTGGTATTGAATATCCTGAAAGCAGGTGACCAACCCAGACTCCATCTTTCCTGCATTTATTTCCAAGTAAGAGGGAAAATAGAAAAAAATGAGATTTTATTAGGTGTAACACAGAATATGTTCATGATTTTGAGAAGCCTAGAAGAAAATATTTACAGGATTTGATCAAGGTGTTAATCATAGATATATAAGATAACGAACTCAAATATGAGAATATAGTTGCGAGAACAAACTTGGGCTGAGGTTCATGGAGAACTTATATGTCATCCCTGCATCATATAACATCTATCGATTTATCTTCAGAGCATATGAACCCCATCCTTGCAATTTGTGTTGGATCACACACATTTAGAGAATTATAACATCTTTTGAGGAAACTTTAACAAGGGATAAAGAATTGTTTAGGATTTTTTTAATGATAAATCATGGTGATGGCGGTTCAAAATAGCAACAAAAATGACTGAATTAGTTTATAAATTTTCATCCTCGGTGTAACCCAGTTTGCAGTAATCTCCATAAGCTGTTCACTAACACTTCCCTTTGGAATGATATATCATGTTGGCGATGGAACTGAAGGCATTGATAATACAACACTGAATAAGAAAATCCAACTGGAATCATGAAGAGTTATTCCATCCATAACTGTCCTTAAGAGAGATACACTGCTACTGATAATAATTAATATCGGTGTCCAAACAATCACATGAACTACATGGATAATATTAAATGTCAGCTTTTCATTAATGGTTGAAGGGGCTACTAACTACAACTTACCGAACAACATCCATTTGTCTTGGTACATAATGTCCACCTCCCAGACCAAGAAGCACTTTGTTTTTCTCACTATTCCTGCTTCAAGCAAATAAGATGAGTGCATTATTGCCCCAACATAAGAAAAGCAGACTATTTAAATACTTAGAAATTGCTGAACTTCAGACAAGGCCAAGAGCTCTTCCAATTCAAATACATGGGGCTCAAAAAGATGTAGCGAGAAGAGATATACAAAAAGAACACCTTTTAAAAAAATTTAATATATAAATGAATAAATTCTACATGCTTAATCGGGAGAAGACGGGGGGCTTTCCCACATAACAAAACGACATGACAATTTCAAGGAACAGAGGATAACATGAACTGTAAATGCGATGTTATCCACTATCTATAGTGCAAAGAGACTAGCATTTTTTTTAAAATAATTGTTTAGAAATACAAGAAGAAAGACCATCTTCATACCCGTTCCAGTTTCCTATACCACTGCCTCCTCCAAGACCAAGTCCATCCCATAGTAGCTGCAAGCGTCAAAATAGGTAGATTGAATAAACAAAAGTATGACGTAGATTAGAAGGCAAAAACATAAAAATGTAAAGCATTACGTTACTATATGTAGTCAAATGAAAATGATGAGAAAAGGAGCATAGATATTTCCTTATGAAAGAGACCATATCATTATTGCAGCAGAGGAATAAGTGCGTAGGATGGATGATAAGTGATTATACTACCATACTGCATTATACATTGGGTGGTTTAATAATTAATATGTACTCCGTAAACAATGGATACAGTTCCCAACTTATCTTGTGCTGTGGATGCTAAAATAAACTTTCAAATCATGCAGTAACATGTAATTCAAGATGATCTGTCCAAGACATTTATCTAGTTGTATTTTCAAGAGGTTTCACAAAATACACTAAACGAAGGTCAGATATGAAATATCGTGTAGAATGAAGACAAGACAGAATATGGTGATTATAAATCTACAGACATTTCTCACAATTTTTTTTTCCCAATAATTTAATGTAGTGGACCGCAAAATACTTAAATAACTAACATCACACGAAAGAACAAGTAGTAAAAGATTCTAAACCAAAAAGAATTGGATACGAGAATATGATATAAAGATTACATAAGAAAGAGATTTATGAAGTTTCAGAATGTTCCAAGCTAGAAGTACTAATGGTATCTAAATTTTGGAAACACAAGTACCTCAAATCAATTCTCTGTCTTAGAAAGGCTAGTCAAGGAGAAGTCCGTTATTGAACATGAGAATATGTTTGAAAATTGTTATATAGGTTAAAGTGATGGCAATCAAGGACAGGCCAATGATGATCCAGTTATCCTATAGTCATAAAGATTCAAACTATAAATGGCATAAATACTGAACTAGAGCCACAGCCTGAGCAGCATCCTGTCTCTTCCAGTATTCCTCAGTGCTACCTAGAGTAAATAAATAACAAGAGGAAAATGGTTAACACCTACCTTGTAACATATGAAAAATTATGAATCATAGTAGCTAAATGACATGGCTTGAAACTCTCTTTCATGAGTTGAAGGTTAAAAATATATATATATATAAATAAATAAATGACAGCAAGCCATAAAAATGCTGTTATTCTATCAATACAAATTTCAAAATAACATAAGTGAAACCAGTATTCTTGAAAATAACATGAAAAAGAATGACCAAGAAAATTCAGATATAAGATTTTTGGGTTTTTTATTTTTAAGTCCCCACAAACCATAGTATTTAGTGCTCGATCCCTCACAAATATATTCAGATATAAGATTTAGATTTTTACGTTTTCCTCTGCACAAATATTTATCGCTTCGTCTGTCGTGAAAAAGAAAAGTTGAAAAAAAAATATTAGCTGGGAAACTTAAAACTAAGATGGGCCTTACATGATTGTGCTTATGGATTTCCTTGTCAATGTTCTAGGAAATATGATAGAGGCAAATGAAATGCAAAAAGTGGAACATGTGCTTGACTTTATCTTGCAGAATTTCTTTTGTGTTCTTTCTTTGTAACAAAAAACACAAAACTAAATTATTTCACCGAATCCTTATTTCTTAAATTCAATAGATATGATAATTCATTAAAATTATGATCAGCCATTTAGGGTGTTGAAAGAAGTACTTTGTTCAATTGCCAAATGTGATAAAAACTTTTTGACAAGATCATAACATTGATGAATATCTCATATGTTTGAAATTTATAGCTAAGCAAGATATTATACGATTGTTATGACACAACCAGTTCAGAAAGTTACCAAGAGGGAGTTGACTTATTGTTTTTTTCATTTAAGCAGTCAAGTAAAATATCATGGCTCACGAAAAAAAAAACTTTCAAACATAATATCTAATTCACATTGGAAAATGCAACATATAGGTTTATTACCAAAAAATAATTATATCAAACTGATCTATGTGACAAAGTGGGCTGAGAAAGTCTCACCAATCTCAACAAACAGGGTCGGGGTGTCAACAGTGGGTCCATGATGAGTACCCTCCAAAGTAACCTGTGGCAGTGGAATAAAAGGACAGAGGTCAGGTCAATATTGATAATGATAGTCCAATATCTATATCTACGGAAAAAAAGGTTAGTAATACATGCAAAAGTAACCTGTGATTGTTTCAAATAAGCTGCTAAATCAATAAACCAAGCACAAGCAGTCATCATTTAGATATATGGTACAAAATGTCAATAGTATAAAATACCGGATCTACGCTATGAATATACTACAATTGCGATGCACGCTCTGACTGATACTCAGTAGCTCATGTATAACTGTAACAATTATGATGAGGCATATAAATCATAGAACTGATTCTCACAGTTCTTTCAGGATTCAATATCTTCAATCTTCCAATGAAATGAAGAGTAATGCTTAATAGAAATATATAAATAACTTATGCAATGAAATCAATAATCCTCCTCCCACTTGAGTACCAAACACATTCCAGTGCATTTCTAGAGAAAATCACCCATGCTGCCATTCAGTCACAGCTAAAAGGAAAGACTAAAAGTATGAACCCAACATGTGCCTTGTAGAAACATATGAACTGAACATACCTCAAATTCAGGAATCAGGCCATTATTTTCTGCTATTTTTTTCAAGTGCCTCAGCCATGGCCCAATCCTAGGATTTGGTGGGCCTGCCCATCCGGGCTTCCCTCCTTGCAGAGGAGTCTCATCTTCACGCAAATGAGGAATCCCTGGAAACATAATTCACATATACCAACATATAAATAATTTCAACAAAGCAAACTTATAGATATTCAACGAACTATTCATAAATTACAAACAGATGCCAAATGCCTTATACCAATAGGATGGACAGTCAGAGCAGGCCGATTGGAGACTGCCGTGTGCCTGCTGAGGAATATGACCTCATCGACGACCTCCCCTGTCGCCTCTTCCCAACGCTTGTCCAAGTAATCTTCAGCTACTATGCTGTTGTCGTGTTTTAACAACCTCACATCACCATTAACAAAACTTGGTATATCCTATACAAGGAAAAAGAACATTTATATTGGTTAGACCTTTGACATCATTTTCAATTGATTTTAAAATATATGTATTTTAGAAATAATTTCAGATCATTAAAAAATTCCCCACATATTTTATTAGTAAAGCATGCGTCATGTAAATGTGGTCACTCATCAAAACAATAATAAAAATATAAAATCATCTGTGAAAACCCAGCTATTATAGGACAACGCCATTATAATTCCATGAAACTACAGAAATTTTAAAAAAATGCCCAAATGAAATATTATCATCAAATTGAAACAAATGATTGGGAATGAACATAAGAAAAAGAAAGATTTCATTTTTTGGATTAAATTTTAATATGTGGGATGTATAATTCATTCACAAAATATTAAAAACCTCATGAACCCACGATGGAAAAATCAGTGAATGAACATAACCTCAAAAAAAAAAAAACCACTTTTTTTAAGAACAAATGCTTAATTTCTCGCATAAGCACAGAATCCAAAAACAGGGAACAATGGAACATTGTCTCCACTAAATTGACAAAATGGGTTAACAAACTTGTGACCATTTGGTGATAAAATCAGTGCCCACACACACACACATCACACACACAATCCATCGTTTGAAAGCATTTGATCCTAACAATACATGGAAAAGAAGGTGCCCCACGGAGCAAGGAAAGCTAAACGTGGTGCGCGCGCAGACCTGAAGGGGAGGGCCGGGATGCCATCCAGGCATGGCAAGGAAGGCCGAGGCCGGGCCCACTGACGCCGGATCCACTGTCGTTGCCACCACAAGCTTCACCATCTCTCTCTCTGTCTGACTGTCTCGCTTTTCGTTTTTGGCTCCTGTCAGTCCCTTCTATATATGGCTTTTGGTTTACCGTGAAGTGTGACCCCCTTTGTTCTTCCTCTATTTATAAAGAAGTCCCCGGTATTTCAAGCCACCGTTTACAGTCTCGTTTCTCATCTCTTGGGTCCTTTCCTTGAAACCCCCCTTGGTATGTCTATATCTATAGTTATTCCCTCATGTTTTTCAGACAGCTCCACATTGCTTCAACTATGTATATTTTCTTAACGACGGAATTTTTTTTCACTTCATCTGTACATGAGCTTGCGCGATTTATTAGTGTATATTTTATGTTTGTAAATATAAATGAATCATTATATAAAAATATAAAATATTAAAACATGTAAACCCTACTAAAAATTTAGTGCAAGTATTCTCATAATTTTTTCTCATTAAAATTTGAACATTTCAACTGTGTTTACTTTTTAATGTTGAAAGATGTAATATATACTGAAAAATGTTATGTACAACAACCTTTTATCATGTCTCAATTCTAGTTTACATGTGTTTTTAATTTTTTAGAATAGTATAGGGATACATGCTTTTATAAAAAAATGAAACATATACTGCAATGAATTGCACGAACACATATATAGAAAATGTAAAAAAATTTCTATTTAAACATATATCTCATTAATGTGTCTATCGACGCATATGAGATTATAATTTTTACAGGAGAAAAAAAGTGTGTAACAACACTTATTTGTGTGCGGATTATATATTGTTGAGAGATGTAATATTTATTTGTGTATGGATTATGGATCGTATTTATGAATTATTATGATAAATCAATTTCATATATTTTCAAGCATATGAGATTATATCTCATGTTTTAAAAATAATCCAGATCATAGTTTATTTTCTTTCTTTTAAAAATCACATGGAATACTATCAAAATAATTAATATACTTCTTTCTTTTAAAAATCATCCCATAAAATACATCTTGAAAATCATACCATGTTTTAAAAATAATCCAGATCATAGTTTATTTTCTTTCTTTTAAAAATCACATGAATACATCTTGAAAATCATACCATGTTTTAAAAATAATCCGGATCATAGTTTATTTTCTTTCTTTTAAAAATAACATAGAATACTATCAAAATAATTAATATACTTCTTTCTTTTAAAAATCATCCCATAAAATACATCTTGAAAATCGTACCATGTTTTAAAAATGATTCAGATCATAGTTTATTTTCTTTCTTTAAAAATCACTTAGAATATTATCAAAATAATTAATATACACTCTTATAATGTATTAATAAAATAACCTATGTTTACTTGCTCCAGTAAAAGCGTGTTGGAAACTTTTATAAAATCATAACTAGGGACTTTTTTATAATTATGAAATTCTAATGGGGTACAAAGGTATGTTTCATGACAAAAAAAAAAGTAAAAACGATCACGACGCTTCCCCTTAAACGATGCCCCGCGGAGGATCGTATCTCGGCAGCTTATTGTAGAGAAGAGGATTCTGGACCGTCCGATCTCATCCGCTCCGCTTTTACTTGGCTTTTGGGCTCCGTCTGATCAAATCGAGAGGACCAGAAAAATATGCTGTTACAGGCCCACCGACCAAGATCATACGGTCAAGCCCACTGTAAAGGAGCACACAGGATTGATGATCCAACGGCCCACAATAAACGAACCCAAAAAAGGTTGCTGAAGTGCTTTTTACATTGTCATCCGGCTGTCCTTCTTGTTCCCGTTTGGGTTGCGGAATAGGGGAGGAATAGAGAGGAATAAGTTGTTAGGTTACAAGCAAGAAGTGGGTATAATCATGTCTAGGGCTACAACTTGGGTCTGGTCCAACCCGTACTCGACCAGTTGAATCCGAATTTTGTGTGGGTTGAGTTCTAAAAGCTGGATTTTGGTTGATGAATTTGGGATGCCTATCAAATCGGGTTAGAATCGGGTTGGCATCATAGACAATCCGATCCAACCCGAACCAGTAATAGATGTTAGAATAGAAGGGCATGGAACCGAAAAGAACAATTTTGACTTCGAGGCGTGTAGTGAACACACTTTCTTTAAGCGATATTTGCTTCCACTTCTTAACGAAGTTGCTGTAGGGATTCTCTGTAAACTCATTCCCGGATACAACGAAACCTTATTGGACTTGCGGTCAGCAAAAAGAAAGTCTAAGAATGACTCTCTTTGGATGTTGTGTTTATGACAGATATGAAATGCAAGTCTAACAGTTATTTTTTGGATTGGGTGAGTTTCTTCGAGGAGGAAGAAGAAGATTTATGCAGATCCGATATCCCCTATTTAAAGACCCCATCATAACTGTTCTCAACAGTTATCACAACTGTTCTCAATAGTTATCACAACTGTTCTCAATAGTTGGAGACGGTTATAACTGTCTAGCAGTTAAATTCAAATTTCGAATTTAAATCTCAACCGTTTGATGTCATCGTCAATCAACAACTCCTGATTGATCTCACAGATCCAACGGTGTCTTTAATTAATCGGATTTTACACACATAATGCATCACACAAAATGTTTAGATCACATGCGTGCACACATGCGATGCACATGCAAACCCATGTGCACTTGTACTTACTACACATCAATATATGTGTTTTGTCCTCCCTTATATATTACTCAAATCTAAACCTTTTAACCAATGTTGGACTATTTGAAAACTCTCTTTACAAAACTCAAAATTACAATACAAAATAAGTAAATAAAACTACATGAAAATATGATTTTATTAAATCACATTCAACAGTAAACACTTATATGATATTCTACATGGGCTTTGGGTCATTGATACTTGGTTATTTACTCTAAATCACAAATTTATCAATTTTTTTATATAAAAAATATATATATCATTTGTTTTGGGATTTATGTTTGTGAGCTAAGCTTAAAAATTGGATTACGCTGGTTAGTTTCGGTTGTCACAGGTTAGAGTCATTAGGTTGAAATTCGGGTTAGGGTTGAGCACATTGAACTTCGGGTTCCTAACCTGAATCCAATCCGTCCGAATAACAACCCTAATGATGTCTGAATAGGTGAAAATAAACTGGTATTTAAATTCCAAGTACTCATTTCATACAATCAATCCCCCAACAATTCCCATCATAGATATGGATTTCACAGAAGAGCCTCATTTGAAATCCACCATGATTGCAAGCATTGCAAAAGATTGGCTTCTTTCATGTCAGTATTGTTTGTAACTTCCAATCAACTAACAGAGTCTGTGGTTGATTCTTTTCTTTTTCTTTATTTTTGGTTAAGTTTTATTTTCTAATTAAATTTTATTATGAATAGTGTTAGGAATAGCCTTACATATGTTAGGGATAGCCTTACATATGTTTTAAAAATGTCTCCCGGATTGCATTGTTTTAATTTTTTTGGTAAATAGTAGTTTTGTCAATAAATATATATGTTTAGACGAAAAGTGCAAATCGTTTCATTTCGAATGGAATGAATACATTTTTAGCTACTTCACGGTTCTCACTTGAGAATGTATATATCATGTTAGATGATTATGAAATACATCAAATGTCCGCGAGATTGTCTGTGCAGACTTTATGTAATAACACTCTTATAATATTAAAGTACATTGTTTCTTTGTACATATATTTTGTGTGGTGGGGTTAGAAATCTAGCTCTTCCTCAAGGGCACGTCTAGTCCCACTAACGTTTTTTCTTACCCCACCAATTGGTTTTAAAAAAACCCGGTGTTTTGCTATCCCCACCGATTCGGTCAATTTGACAAATTTGATCGCCATTTCAAGTTTTGGGCGACCGGACTTGATCTTCATTTAGGTTTTGGGTGACTTGATTTGGTCGTCATTTCAGGTTTTGGGCGACCGAACCTGGTCGAACATGATTTGTAATAAAGTTTATAATTTTTTTTTCTTGAAAACATAATTCCACAACGTGTATCCTCTTTGAATCCTTCATATCACTCCAAGTCTGAGTTGTAATGTAGGGAGAATAAATCATTATTCTTAAATGTAGAATATAAGAACAATTTTTCTTACATAAGTTAAAGACAAATTTCAAAAGTCAAATATAAAATGTGTTTGGATCAACTGGTAGGTTTTTTTGTTCAAACAAAGAATCATCTTAATTACGAATTTAAATAAAGCTTAAAAATGATATATATTTATCTAATAAGTATTTTTCTATAAAAATTTGAATTAATTGAAAGTATACATACTTATATTTTTTTCAGTCCCTTAACTGTTGTTTGGATAAAAAAATAAATGTAGAATGTGATAGATAAACCCAAAAATTTATTTGTTTATAAAGAATAGTTAGATATAGTTCTGAACCCTGTTCGATCAATTACGGTTGCCCAAAATCTGAAATGACGACCAATTACGTTCGCCCAAAACCTGAAATGGCGACCGATTTCGATCGATCTGGATTGTTGGGAACAACAAAACACCGGTTTTTTTTTATTGTGGGTTAGGTGAAAGGCTTGGTGGGGATAGACGCGCCCCTTCCTCAATAGTATTACAATGAAATCCTAACTAAAAAGGAGTATATTGTTAAAAGTCACTATCAAGGTATAATTTTTCTGGTTTTTCTATTTCCCTGTAAAATATTTCTAGTTTTCTTTTTTAATTTGATAATTTACTCTTTTGATATTTATTTTTTGTAGAGCATTTATTCAATATAAATTATATATAGACCATGACCAAAATGCTCCAACATGTAATGCATAAATTATAAAACTCCGCACAAAAAAATTGTACATCGTATATCTTTTTTGGGATAAGATTTATGATAGGGTATACGTTAATCCAAGCATAAGTGAGTATAAATAATGATAAAATAATTTTGTGTTTGATTGTGTTTTGAATTATTCTCGTTGGTAAACGTAAGAATAAATGTTTTGTTGTTTGAATAAAATGTGAATAAAATATGAATAAAGATTTAAAAAAATAAAAGAATAATGATAGTTGATTTGACATGTGATTTATAAGAGGTGATGACAATTGATTTGACAGTGGACCCATATATTCTTTGTGTGGAATAACCTAGGATAACTTTAATTTCAGGAGTTGATTGAGATCCACATACCATTTTATAATAATTTATTGTGATATACTTTATTAGAGATTATCCGGGATAAACAAACGCATCAAAATTTTTATCCATGGTTATCCAGAACCTTAAATGGGGGTTTAGGGTCCCAATTTTTTTTATTTTTTCTCATGGGACAGTGGGTACAAGGTTTTTAATGAGTATTGGGTAATGCTCGGAAATCTGGGCCGGCTTGTTTTTAAAATTTTGGACGGGCTGATTTAGTTGTTTGTTTTTTTTTAAAATGCAATGGGTCAAGTCAAACATGAACTTTTTGTTTTTTTTTAAAAAAATTAATGGGGCCACCACTCCAAAGGGGGCGACGCCCTTGGTCGCTCCCCTTTCATTCCAACTAACTAGCCACATAGCTTGATTTGCATTAGTTTAATATTGACATATAATATCTTGACTATGGGAGGAATTTCAATGCTGTAGTACCTCTATCAATCTGACAAAAGATGGTTTGGTTTGTAAGCATTTTTTTTTGTTTTGTTAAACATTCCTATCAACAGGAGTAAGACGCAAACCCATATTCTTCCATCCGGTGAATAAGGCCCTCTACTAACTGTCAAGAATTTTTTTGCCAGGAATTGATGATGATGATGATTTTGTTGTTGTTTTTTATGAATTGTTTTGAGTGTTTTTAGATTATAAACCATGGAGTGGGTGGAGATGTGATGGAAAAGATGCATGGAGTGGGAAAGGAGTTCTTTGAGATGCCAGTGGAAGACAGGGCTTGCCTTTATTTAGAGGACCCCCCATTTGAGATAGTGAGGGTGGCAACCAGCTTCAACATAAACAAGGAGAAGGTGAGGTCTTGGAGGGACTCACTTAGGCACCCTGTCTACCCTCCAAATGTACTGTGGGACAAAGGACCCAAAAAACCTCTCCTCTATAGGTAATCACTCATTCACATATAAAACGTTTTGAAAACATTTCATTTTTAATATTCTCCCCAGTTGATCATGTTGTTTAAGGAAGAATTTGTTAGAAGCGCCCCCCCCCCCCCCCCCCCCCCCCCCCCCCCCAAAAAAAAAAAAAGAGTTATTGTTAAATAATTTTGATTGGTTAACTTATTTTTATGTCTTATCGTCTAGTGATTATTTAACAAAAATGACTAAAAATCAATTAATAAAAATTTAACATTATGTTTGGTTTGAATGTAAAAAATCTTTAGTGGGATATATTTTGGGACCAATAATTCTTATGTACATTTTATATCTAGAGAAATCACAAGTGAGTACTCCAAGGAGATGAGAACCCTGGAATCCAAGCTTCTAGGGTTGTTCTCAGAAGCCCTAGAAGTTGATGAGAACCATCTATACAAAAAATTTGGTGAGCAGTACCCACAAGTGATGAACCTCAACTACTACCTTTCATGTCCAAGGCCAGACAGGTCTTCAGGGCCACTCTGATGCATCTGGCTTCAGCATCCTCATGCAGCACTGCTTTGGCCTCCGAGTGCTGAAAGATGGTGGGTGGATGGATGTGGATCCCATCCCTAATGCATTTGTGGTTAATGTGGGTGATATTTTAGAGGTATTTATTCTAACTGGAGTCCATAAATATGTTTTTTTCTATTTTTTTGAAAACCAAATATGATAACATTTGAACTGAGTTTGGACATTTTGTTCTTCTAAACTCAATTTCCAAACCCTCCCCCAACAATTTAAATATTATAATTTTTTTTCTCCATAAATCTAATAATAAAAATGGTTCTTAAAATACTATTTTTAAAAGTTGTTTTAAGTGAAAAATTATTATTCTAACTCGTTTTCAAATGTTGCTTAGATATTTTCATCTTTGAATGATACAGGTGTTGAGTAACGGGAGGTTTAAAAGCGTCGAACACCGAGTGGTGACTAACTCTACGACAGCTAAATGAGAACATCATGAACGACGAACCTATAGCCCCTCTGAGGGCATTGAACAATGAACATCCGGCGATGTACAGAGAGTTCAAGTTCGAGGAGTACTTCGAATCCTTCTTCGGCGGTTCGTTGACAAGGAAGAGTGTTCTCGAACCATTCAAGAAACAGTGAGTTCAATTTCATTAAAAGTTGGACAAGGGCTTCACAGAGTGTTTTTTTTTTTTTTTTGAAAATAGGTAGGTGTTTGCTACCCGATTCCATTTCTGAATTTCGAATTACAAACCCTGAATTGGAGGAGAACAGAAGACGAATATAAAACAAAGGATAGAAACAACAAAATAGGGCGACAAAAGACAAACGTGACGACTCCCTCCCGGTTAGAAGAGGCTTCTAACGTGGGATGAGGAGGCCGACCTTTGCACCCCGAACTCACCCCATGATTCGCATTACCCCGTCTCTGAACGAGACCGCCTCCGCTTTCGCCAGAAACACGCCCCAATCACGCATACAACCTTGGAACAAGTCTAGCATATTTTCTTGGTAAATACGTGCTCCTCGGAAAATAACTTCGTTGCGCGTGCGCCATATGGTCCAAGCCCCCGCCAGAATGATGGTTTGCGAAATTATTGCCTCTAAATTGCTCCCAGCAGCCCGCTTCAATGCTTTGCCTGCTGCCCAAACGTCCTCCATTGCAACAAAAACCGGTTGTACACAAGTTTGTGCGCCCACTGCTCCCCAGAACTCCCTCACCACCGGGGCACGTGCAGAATAGGTGATTCACATTCTCCGGAGCAGCCACACACGGGGCACATAATGGAATCATTCGGCGCCCACCTCGCACGATATGTCCTCGTGAGTAGTCGCTCTAAGGATAGGAGCCACATGAACACCTTTATCTTCAACAGTATCTTCGGCTTCCAGATTTGAGAGAACTTTGGGGAAACTACCAGGGTGCCCAGCTGCTCTGACCTCCACCATTGGTACGCTGATTTCACTGTAAAAACCCCTGTCGCTGCTGGCTTCCACTTCATCTGCACAGAGTTGAGTGATCTATTTTGCATGTTTGTGATTTATGTTTTAAGATATAATTCAAGGGGGAAATGAACTTTTTTCAAATTAAGGACATTAGTAAATGGATATGATGTAAGGTGGTTTTAATAGAAAATAGTGTTTGTAGATTCGTAGTTATTTCATTTCATGGTTTCATTTAAGGCTCCAGAAAAGGAAGTTAGATATGAAGATTCCTCTTGTTTGACGAGAACTAATGATAATGGTAATGGTGTATATAATTTTGATATAAAGTTGAAATGACATAAAAATTGAAATGATATTTTATTATGTCTATTAAAAAATACTAGGAATACTTTCACCTAGCTATCAGTATGTCATTTTGGTCCTCAAATGAATGTTAGCTACTCCACATGAGATACGAATTAAGAGACTTGTAACATTTTTTTGTGCAAGATATAATAGATATTATATTTAAATTTTTAATAAAAATAGGTATGCTATCAAATATTTCACTTTTGATTAAAAAAACTGCATGGAATACTCCATCCAAAGAAGAACATAACTTATCAAGTTTCCAAAAATATGTATTAAGTTTATAATACCCACATTGTCGCATAATTAGCTCAAATCATTGTCGCATAATTAGCTCAAATCATTGTCGCATAATTAGCTCAAATCTTAATCTGTTACCATGCTGGGAATGAGGTCCATCCTCATGATGAGTTGGCATGGTGTATGTATTTACCTGGTGTATGTGCTAAATTCAATGCTTTGATGATATGTGTGGTTTTTTCTTGAATCATACATGAATTTAATTAGTGTTTTCTCATATGTCTTGAAAGAGAACGACTCCTTGTACTTCTCCATGCAAAAGAAGAGGTGTTCATATTACGGTTGTGAAGAATACCAAATAATATATCTTCTCTATATAAGGTAGATGGATGAGAATTTGAAAGATGAATATCCATACACGTATTTTCAAACGCATGACAATCACGCAATAGTAGGATGGTGACGACAACCTATGATTTGGTTTAAATACCTCTTCTAACTAGGAAATCGATTGACGGAACTTTCTCTATTGTATTTTTCCTTTCTTCCTCCATGTCTCATCACCTCCATTAGAATTATACTTCAAAATTAAAAATAGAATCATGGTAACTATTTCTACCATTTAAAAAAAAACCTTTCACTACACAAATGAGTTGTTAGCGAAATATTCATCCAATAATTGTTATCTTGAGTGTTTTCCTTTCATCTGGAAATGGTTTCTATGTTATATTGAATGTTTTTTTGTAACTGTTATTTTTATGTTTTCTTTATTGTTCATCTTTCTTGACATACCATTAGTGACTAAAGTCAAATAGATTTTTATAACTTGCATAAATTGATGCTATAATCACAGTATATTAAAATAATGGAAATTAAAAAATTGGATATTCATTGTTAGCAAAAACCAATCATATAAGGAGAAGAAAAACAAAAAAACGAACGGATGGTGCTACCCAGGATCGAACTGGGGACCTTTTGCGTGTAAAGCAAACGTGATAACCACTACACCACAGCACCCCAACATGTGAATGATTATTTTTTAATATATATATATATATTATAAACTGTTTGTGAATATAATTTCATTTTTATAAAATAGGGACATTACCTAAGTTTTAAATAACCCACGGGAACAAAAACCCATGAGTTTACCGATATTGATATTTAAATTCAGATATAGTCATATTTAAATATAGACAATATTCCAATTCAGATCTCTTTGTATTAAAAATGGATACAATTTTTTTCATTTGCATGTGAACGTAGACATGAATGCATATGTAACATATTAGATAGATAGAAGAGAAATCTTATTCGCATCCCAGATATTCAAACTTCGAACATCAAATAATCTCTGTTTTCACATATACAGATTTGGGTGTGGATACAGATATTTTTGGAATAATAATCAATGGACCTACTGTTTGCTGAACGGCAAAAAAATAAAAAAAAATTGAACACAAAGACAAAATCCACTCTACATAAAATCAAGCCTGAGCACTGGAAAAAGAAATGTCAATCAATGATGCAGAGAAATTTATAATGTTCATTTGGATAGGATTCTTGAAACAATTGATAGCAGATTCATTTATTACAGAGATCCTCCAACCAGTGCACATCACAGGCAGTATAAAAAAAAATCAGCCTGTAATCAATAATGGAGCAGACAACACATCCAGAAACAACAGTTTTCACGGGTACAACAAGTGGCATTGGAAAAAAAAATACAGGAAAGTTTTATCTAATTGTGACAAAGCATTAAAAAAAAATGATCAACATCAATTTTTACAACACATTGTTTGGTTTTCCCTATCCTATAGTGAGAAGTAGCCACAAAAACTAAAATATTAGGTGCCTGAGATGAGTTCCATAAGCAATCGAGTAAGATCTGTGTCCCTATCAGTTCAAATTTGGGAGAAAAGCTTTTAGTATGTGAGGAGGTCCACTGTTGCCTCGCTCTGTCTCGGGTTGCCATTGTGACTGCAGAAAGAGGTATGGGTTAATAATAATAATAATGAAACAAAAAAAAAAGAGGATTTTAATTTTTTTTTTTTTAGAACCATCCATTCTGTAATCACCCCCATGTTGTAAGGATCATTCATCATCAAATAAATCCAGATATTAAACATAGATACATCAGATGAGCTATGGATCGGTGAATATCAAACATGGCCAGTATTATCAGTCTATGGGTTTAACAAGGCTCTTTTCCATGCAATAAGCGCAATCACTATAGCCAATTGAAAATTTTGAAAATATGGGCAAAACTATCAACAAAAAAGGACTTTTTAGGTGCTAAATATGTTCTCTATAGGATATGCACAGGCGCCAGTACAACATACATTTTAAGAAGAAGCCACTTTCATTTGGGATAAGCTAATGCATATGAATGGAGAGAAACAGCATAATCTTTGAGGTCATATTCATCTATATTATTTGAGGATCATGGACACACTACTCAAAAGTTGCAGAGAGATGATACTATGATTAAGTTCTAGCTGAAGATGGAAAAAGATAATTTCCTTAGAGGGAGGTATTCATAAAGAAAGGGTTTTTAAGGGTGGAAGGCTGCAGAATCTTCTGATTGCCTACCCTATGTCAGGTGGTCAGACTCTGTCCTCCCTCCCTCTTTGGTTCATTTCCCCTTCTACTGAACATCCAGTGCCGTTACCCACATCCCAGGAAAAAGAAATACATAAAAAATAGTTTGCAGCACCATCCTCTATGATGGCATAGTACATCAGCATTTACATGATTCCAATATCAACTGGTAGAACAGAATTCTTGATAAAGAATTACCCATTATCCCCACACAATATAGCTTACTAAATGTATTGTTCTAGTGAATTAAAGGATCGCCAGGGCACAAACTCATGTCCTAGGCTAAGGAATTCCATATTAATACACAACCAGGGTGACTTCCACAGTTCCACCCATTGTTCAAAATATCAAAAATATCGATTACCCCTCAAATTGATATATCGAAATATTGATCGATATATCAATTTGCCTTTTTCTTTAGGATGAAAAATGAAAAATAAAAATGGAAAAAACCAGAAAAAATGTGAAAAAAAAAGGAAATGAAGAACAATAATTTCATATAACATTTATGAATATTTTAAATAGTTTTGGTATGAAATAAAAAATATATAACTACAACATGGAGTGATAAAATGACAATTTATACATTAAATTTGAGGAAATTTATTTAAACATCCACCAATATCTCCACCAAGAAGATAAAATTTTTTGGATTTTTGGATTTTTTTAATGGATTTTTGGGCTTCTTTTGGGATTGAGGGATTTTTGGAAGTGTTTGCTAAATGTGAGAGAAATGTGAGAGTAGAGATTGTATGAGAGTGATTGAATGGTAGGGAAGATGTTTTTGAGCTGCTATTGTGAAAGTGGAGTTTGGGGAGTATTTATAGAATTGGGGCACAAGGGGTTAAAATAAAAAAAAAGGTTGGGGGGGAGGGGGGGGGGGGGGTGGTTTATCAAAAAAAAAATCAAACATTGATGGTTTGGAGCTGTTACCCCAACGGAATTGGCTATAAAGCTGTTAGGGCTTTAAAAAAAAATTTAAAACATAGTCGGGTTAGAATGGCCACCCGACCCCGAATAGTCGATATATCGACAATATAGCGAGACATCATTGCTGGTTCGCTGTTTCCTCGCGAAATACACCGATTTTAGCATTTTATTTTTAAAAACCTATATATCGATTGATATATTGACATATCAAAATCGATATATCGATATATCAAACGCTATTTAAAAAACTGCTTCCACCACCCTATTTTCTAGTCCAATTCATATCATCTGGACAGATATGCACATATTCAGATATTCTGCAGAGATTTTGGATGCAATAATGGATATGTGACCTATGTTCTTATTTTTTTCCACCCCAAGGCATGTATCAACATGCAGCAATTTAACGAGGCAAAATATAACAATCAAGCAACATCAAACTCATAACCTCCCTCATGAGGAGGGTGTGCTTCTCGAGCAGGGGCATGAAGGTGGGGGGGTTTCTTTTGTTGGGGGAGGGGGGGTGGGCAAAGGTGGGAGAAGAACACCTATTTTATATTTATACTAAAAGGGGAACCCCAATTTACAAGAGGGGCAAAACAAATCCTCTAACAAAACCACAAACTTACCCCAAGGACTTGCATAACCCACATTATCAAAGCTAAAAAAACCGAGGAACCCGCCACCCTCATCAAGGTCAACAGAATCTGCCCCAGAAAAGTCCCAATTCTTCAGCAAGGAAATGATTCCATTACATGCATTCTTAGTATATCCTCTCCCTAGGGCACAAATGAAGTTAACATATGCAAATCCAGGGATGATTCATTGTGGGCTACTCTCTATATCCAGGGGTTTTCCAACTATTGTTGGGTTCATTGTCATCAAGAAAAGGGATGATTCACTGATACTAGTCTAGTATACAATTACTTCACAAATAAAACCTTCCCCCAAGGGAAATTCAACATAGTGTAAGCAAATTGCGAGAGCCAGACATGTTACCTGATTTATACTCTTATTTTTACAAATTAATACCATGACTGAAGGCTACCAAAGACTAAAATGTCCAACACATGATTTAATCAATTCTTTTATAGCGTGGAAAGTTAGCTTGCCTCTATTGAATGTATGGATGGTCTTATAGGGCTTGGCGTAACAACTCCCTACCAGCAAAAAAAAATAGAATCTATACTCAATCCATCACTAAGTAGCTCATTTATTGAATGTGATACTAATATTTAACAGATAACTTGTGTCTCCCAAGATTTCCATGCAAAGGACACGTCATTGGCCTAAAAATAAAATAGCCCCTATGACTAACATATGAGACCATAACATCTATCAATAATCTACCCAAATGATCTATGTGACTGCAAAAAACACGCTTAGGAATCATTCTTTATAGCTCCGCCCTGATGACACTCAGATCTCCAGATTGGAGGTTCTATATTGATACGTTCAGTTTTAACACAACAAAAAACGGTAGAAGGATCTGATCTACGTCAAGATCCCATAGTCCACAAAGAATTCCTTGAATCCACAAGGAAAAGAACTCAAAAGGGAGATAAATTTATTGATTGATAAAAATTTGCCTCATACAAAAGGTGGTGACATTTTTTATACAAAAATTGCTCGCTAAAACATGCTATTAATGGCATAATTATTTAAATATATTATATGCCATCAAATACAAAACACTCATAATGAAAATTATTGAAACTATTAAAATAAAAAAACATATATGATGAAAATCCTAAAGATCCTATTAGGAACCTAAAAATCCTAGATTCACATTTTATCCAAAAAAAAGTGATTATTATGATATTAAATAATAAGATTTGTCGATAAATGACAAAATCTTATAGAAATTTATTTTGAAGGTTGATTGAAATCAAATATTCTACAATGATTTCTTTCCAGATCTGTTCTACTTCTACATCAGCTTTCTTTTTTACTTTAGTTTCATTCTTTAACTCTTCCATCCAATCTTCTACTTGATTGTACCCAAATACTCTCCAAGAGTATGTGAGACTAAAAGGGAACCAAGTTCAGACTCCTATCAGAAATCAGTAAGATACTATTATTGTTAAAAAATCATAAATGAAACTAATACATAGATGCATCAAGGGAAGACGTTACACACAAAAGATATTAAAACTGTAGTGTAATAAATGGAAAGAAATTACAAGGAAAGAAAATTACTGATTAAGAATAAAGAAAGAATGAGTAACCTTGGGGGAAAATGTTACTTGTTCATCTTGACAAGATGGGCATGCCCCAGCACTCTCAGGAGGAGATAGTGATGGAGCCACTCACAAGATGACACTCAAGCACGACAAAGCTGCTATACTCTCCCAATTTCAATCAGATGACAATCGGCGCCTCTTTGTAAGCTCGACATCCCGAGACCTCTCAGGCTGATGCTCCTCCTCTGATACCCTTGACTTGCTTCTAGACCTCCTTGATGATCGCCCTCTTTCCCTCTCATCATCATGATTTATCTCACACTCCCGGTGCCTACGATGATTATCCCCATGTCTGTCCCTTTCATCTCGATATCTGTCCCTTTCACCTCGGTACCGGTCCCTTTCCCTTTCCCTCTCTCTTTCTCGTTCCCGATCCCGATCTCTCTCCCGCTCTCTGACCCTCTCCCGTTCCCGTTCCCATTCCCTATCATCACGTTGAGGCCTCCTCTTTGACAAATCATGACCCATATCCTTCTCCCTATCATCTTGCAGGTACCTCCTCTCAGAACCGGACGTTTCTCTCCCCCCATTAGACCGGCCACTATCACCACCCATCATGTCATTGCTTGGCTCACCATACTGATAGTCAGAAGCCGCATCCTCCCCACAGCTCGACTCCCCGGCCCTCCCCACTCCGCCACCCTCTTCCCCAACCCACCCACCTCCCATGCTGGGGTTTGTCCACATACCCATCCTTTGCCCATCCATCCCTGGTCCCGGCATCATCCCCATTCCTCTCCCAAAAAATGTCTGGTTCACATGTGGTGCTACCCCACCCAAACCCATCCCTCCAGCCCCGGCAGCCATAGGAAGGAAAGGCGACATAACCGCAGGGAATGGGGGTCCTCCACTCACCACAGGCGGTCCCCCAGGGAACCCACCATACCCACCCATCCTCCCCATTTGAGCTGCTGCTGCCGCCATTCCATATGTCGGTGCAAACCCCATTGTCTGTGGTGGCATCATATGCGGCAAAGCAGGTGGTCCAAAACCACCCCTCCCACCCGCCCCCGCACGATTCCATATGGGACCCATCTGCCCCCTCCCTCTGCCCCACCCCCCACCAGCACCGGCACCCCTCCCATAATTCCCACCCATAGTAGCCCCGCCACCACGCTGAGAATCAGAATCACTGACCTGCCTCCCCTGCTGGACCTGCAACCCATTCTGGCCAGCCGGTGCCTGGTTCTTGCTCATCCTTGCCTCGCCCATCCGACGGATGTTGTTGGGGGACGCGAAGGTCACCAAGCATGACCTACCATTGAACACGTGCCCGTTCATCCCTTCTTTGCAGGCGGTGGCCGCGGCCGGCTCAAAGAAGTCGACCTGGCAGTACCCTTTGGACTTCCCACTCACCCTTTCATCAAAGAACTTCACCTCCTTCACCTGCCCGTACTTACAGAGCTCGCGCTCAAGGTCCGCGTCCGTCGTCCACCAATGAAGTTCTCCCACAAATAACGTCATCCCGCCACCTCCCCCACCTCCATGGGCGTTGTAGGCGTTCGATTGCGGTCCTCCTGGCCTCGCGAAACCCTCGTTCGAGTTCTGCGGGGGATAATTAGGTCGATCAAATTGCCTCTCGTTGGACCCAAGATCGACCCTAAGCCCTCCTCCGCCCGGACTGTCGCCGCCGGAGGATGGCATCATCGGCGGAAACGGCTGCGCCGGAGCTCTCACGCCGGCGTAATTGATGCCTTGATTGACATCAGGTCTGGCAATTTGGACCTTCGGATTTACCAAAGGATGCAGAGGCGGCGGAGGGACTCCCTGGACCTCCGCCGACGGTGGAGGACCCCTATCGGCGAAGCCGGGCTGGTTGTTCCTCTGTAAAGACTGGTGGAAACCTTCGCCGACGTTGACATCGTTGTAGAGGTCGTCGTAGTCTTCGTCTTCCTCGTCTCCGATGAATCCGTCGTCGGCGTTGCCTTCCATGTTTGATTCAAGATCCACAGAAAGAAAGAACAGAAAACCTAGAACCAGTAGATTTTGTGATTGTGAGAGAAGATGAACTTCGGTAGTGGTCTGATATCCCGGCAGAACAGTTTAAGTGAGTAACATCCAGCCTACGTAGCAGCATATCATTAATTAACGATTGGATTACTTTTAACGACACCCAATCATTGTCCCGCGCGTAAACTATACATGCGGAACAAGTTTTCAAAAGCCGGAATGTGCGAGGGTACTCGATTTTTCCAAAGAGGGTACTTTCGTCATTTCAACCAAAGTAAAAAAAAGATAATCATGTCCTTTAAATCAATGAGGAGAATTGAGTCTTTTTGGATGGCTTGTCGCTCCCGCCATATTTTTTGAAAGGGAAATCGAAACTTTTTCTTCCCCGTAACCATCGTCCATTCTTCCAATCCAACGGTGAAGACTAAACGAAGGCCCGGACTCTCTTCGACACCCATTCAAACAGTTGAAGCACAGCTGTTACAACGCCGAAATCGACACACTGAAGCGATATAAAACCCAGGTACAGGTCGTCGACATGCTTCTGACAAAGCCCGATATGTCGCCGATTCAATCCGACATGGATTGCCGGAGAAAACCCGGTCCTCCACCCTGGGAACCTCTGCTTCTCCATGACGTGCACTGTGTATTCCCCACTCGAAGCCTCTGAACAACCAAACACGAAACAATCACAACAATTCATTGATGCCAGCTCTTGCATTAAGCGTAGCACGCAGAGCCCGCCGTGTGAGACCCCGTACATCAATGCCTCATCGTCTTCGTTTACAGTCTTTGATGCCAATTGTAATTCGACATCTTCTTTGGAAGATGGGATTTGGGTAATCTCTTCCTCGAATCGATTCTCAGCATCGGATTCAGATATCTGATGCTTCGCACCAAGCGTTCGAAGGCATGACATCCGAACAACGTTGACGATCATGGATTCGATTTCGCAGAAGTTGTCGCACTCGCAGTGGCACTTGAGCCACCTGCGCGCGAGCCCCGTGAACCAGTGGACAATCTGGGCGTCTTCTTGGAACGCGAGTGCGGCAACCCGCCTTGGGATTCCCTCCCGGTTGATCAGCCCGTACCGGAAGAGGCTCCTCCGCACATAAGCCACCGGCGCCTCCACCTTAAGCACCACTGGTTCTCCATCACCCGAGCTCGGGTTGAGCAAGGCGAGCATCGCGGATGTCTCAGATGAGACATATTCGCGCACCCGTCTTTGAAATTCGTAGTGCGAGTCGACCAGATCACGAGGCAGGGCCGGCTCCACGATGCGCATGGACAAGACGGCTTCCACGCTTTCCTCGGACACCGCATTCGCGTCTCGCAACCAGATTTCCAGCAAGTGTTTGAACCAATGCTCGGTCTTCATCCCTTCTTTCCGGTGGCGTGAAATCTCGTCCAACATCGGCGTGCTTAGGTTCAATTGCTTGATCTCCGATTCCTTGAGCCTCCGAAGACCTCGCGCCAACCATTTCTCACCAATTCGGGCTGTCCCGCGCTCCCAAACCTCCCGCTTTTGTGAACCCAAGAACCGTACCTTGTCTTTCAGCTTATGCACTGCTCGCACCACCTCGCGCTCCTTCGATTCCAATCGAACGGTCACACCAAGGAACTGTAACCCACGCGCATCATCTGCCACCAACACCTCCGCATCTATAAAGAGTGAATCAATCAAGAAGCTTTGGATCTCCGCCTTCAATTCGAGCACATCGCATTCGGACCCCGAGACCGCGATGAGGACCTCGTCCATCCAACGGCATACGTGGAGCCTTGTGCGGGAGGTCTCCACATCCTCCGTTCGATCATTGGAGTCTTTGATTCGCATTCGGAACCAGCGCCGGAGATCGGATGACCTGTGGAGGCCTTCAGATTGCAAGCGAAGTCTGAAAAGCTCGCGATCAAGGACGCCCAGATAGACGTTCATCAGGATTGGCGAAAGCGTGCCTTCCTGGGGAAGGCCTTCGCCTTTCGGGAACCCCCCGAACTCCAAATTCAGTGCGTCATTCTCCAACAACTTCAGCACGAAATCGAACAACAACCTGTCTTCGATCCTCTCCTCCATCGTCAACAACAGCTTCGAGACCATGCGTGTGTCCGCTTTCTTGTTCATTTTTACCGACAACCACCGATTGGGACCGTGCACCTCCTTGCGCACGTATTTCAAGGCAGACCGGCGCCCCCTCCCGCTCCGACAACCGTGCGAGGTCTTGGAGAAGTGCGGCCTGTAGACGACCTCGAGCACGACACGGATCGCCTCTTGAATGACCCTTAATTTCATGTTCGGGAGGACTAACCGATCGAACATCGTGGTATTCGCTTGAATGTCGAACTCGCCTCTCACGAGCTCCTCTGACATTGATGCGAAGCAGAGGCCGCTGTTGTCATGTGATCGCAGATCGATGTTGGAGTTTATTCGAATGCAATTGTAGGCGTCGCGAAGGGTGTTGGGGCTCAAGATGACTTTCATCATCAGTTCGCGGAACTTCCCATCCGAGAACTGGGCCTTCACTCTCTTCTTGATGCGGAGCTCGATCGATGTGTTCGCGTTTGGGGCAGTTTTTCTTCGATGCGGGCGGCGGAGGATGTCTCTGTGAGACAAGCCAAGGATTTCGCCAGTGAAACAGGTGGGGCGCTGCTGTTATGTGTGTCGCTAATGCGCTTCGCATCGTCATCTCTATAAGAGCTCAGTGTGGAAAGAAAATCACAGAATCTAAAGTGTTCGACAGAATTTCCTGTTCCACAGCAGCAACAGAAACTCAGCTTTAGTAAATAGTAAAGGATGTAACAAAAAACACAATAAATGAAATGTGCAGCAATAAATTTTAGAACTCCTGCTTGTTTCGTGAATAAGCAAGTGGATAAGTGAATAACAAAACAGACTTAAATCTTCAAAAAATCATGTTCGTTTAGCATGAATAAATTGTAATTGTCATGTTTTCATAGGTTAGAATAAGATCTAATAATTATAACTAATGGAGAAAAGTGTAGTTATTCATGTTTATCCATCTAAGGCATCATTTGAATATGCGTTTCGGTGAATTTTGCAATTCTAACATTCAAAGCAGATCCAAACGGTTTCTTATGGCGTTTGTCGCATTTCTTGTGTTTTCAATGGTTTTTTCGAGCATTTGAAAATCACATAAATTTTTTTTTTTCAAACTGGCCAGTTTTTTAAAATATCCTATTCTCTAATGTATTTTTAAATGGTATCTAAAATCACAATTATATTCTAACAAGACAAGCACAGAAGTTAAAGATTTATCGAAATCAATAAAAGAATAACAACTAATCTAATTTTCTTTCATCATGGTATATCTATTTCATGTCCAAATAAGCTATATGTAAAATAAGAGAAAGAGTTCACCTGGGCGAACAACACACAAGGTTCTCCATAAACCTCGCACCGAAAAGCCTCCCTTCCTCACAACACTCAACATAATCTACGACGATATAACATCGTAGTTAAATCATCTCTCCGTCATTTCAGCGAAAACACTTCATACACAAAATGACACATCTTTGAAGAATTTCATCGACTATTTGGCGTGCATTCAAAGCAAGGACTTCTCAGACCAGACGAGACACACAAAACAAGGCGGGAAAAACAAAACAAATCCGTGTTGGGGTCCGGGTTATAAAGACCCACAGTTCCAATCTCAACCGTCCAGTCAGTGGGGGTTCATCAATTCAACGGACGAGATTACCCCCCAATGCGAAACCAAACGTCCCTTCGTGTGTCAATCGCAACGGCTAGTTTTTCCATGGCGACCCTCTCCAACGGTCACATTTTCAAATCACTATATAAACCCCCATCTCTTCGGTTCTCAAACAAATCTCTCTCTCTCTCTCTAAAAATGAATCGCCTTTTTGTGATTGCTCTGCTTCTCTTGCTCTCGTCGGGCTCCGGCGATGCCCAATCACCGGCATCATCTCCGGCGAAGTCTCCGGCGTCGTCACCCCCACCGAAGGCCTCCTCTCCAGTTCCCGCGAAGGCTCCGACAACCGGATCTCCGTCGCCGTCTCCGAAGTCCGCTCCACCTCCTCCGGTGGCACAGTCTCCGACGCCTGCTGCGACACCTCCGGCGCCGGATTTGGGGATCCCTTCTTCGCCGAGCGCGTCGATCACACCGTCCGCGGCGGCGGCGGCCGGGTCGTCGCCGGGGACCGCGCCGAGCCCTGACTCGGCGGGGCCGAGTGCGTCCGGGGCGGGGGTGAGGTTTCGGGCGGAGACGGTTCGGTTGGCGGTGGTGGCTGGTTTGATTGCATTGGCTGTTGTTTGATTTGGGTTTGATTTAAATTAGGGTTTGGTTTGTGATTCTTTTTGGGGATTTGTCGTATTTGTTGGAATTCTTATTGAATTTATTTTGATCTGATTATTGTGAGTGCTCTTGTATCTTGTTCTTTTATATCTCTTCTTACACTTCACAAAAAGTTCCTTCAATTAGAGATAAGAATTGAATATTAATATTTGAATTAGAAACTTTTATATAATAATAATAAAAACATATTTATTTTTATTATAGTCTAAGCAAGGAAATTAGGTGGTCAGATAAGATATTAAAGTGATTATTTAACTTCTGTCAATTATGATTTAATTAATTATATATGAGAGTTTATTCACATATATAATATTTATATCAGATGTAAATTTTTTTAGAACATATATTTTTGTTTTTATTCTTTTTTCTCCTCTATTCATCTTATCCGTAATTGTGGACATGTTTTTTTTGAATTTTAGAAATGAAAATGGCTGCATTTGCTTTAAAAAGATATTTTGATATATGTATGTAAATAATAAAGACTTATGAGATATGTTGGGGTTCGTTTTCATTGAGTAAAAACTGCTACTGAATTCACTTTGATGTGTTGCAATTCACATGTTCTGTTTGCCTTAAATAATATTTCCTTATACACATAAAAATATCTCCTTTCAATTAGAATATATCACACATGAAGAGAATCTAATAGATTGAATTTGGTTGTTTTAATGATCAACTTTTCATTTGATTCTATCAATTGACTTCTGAAATTATGGTCCCCACATATTCACAGTTGAGTGAATAATAAAAATAAAGACTTATGAGATGTTGGGTTTCATTTTCATTGAGGAATAACAGCTACTGAATTCACTCTGATGTGTTGCAATTCACATTTTCTGTTTCCACCCAAAAAAAATAAAAAATTCACATATTCTGTTTGCTTTAAATAATATTCCCTTGTACACACGTAAAAAAATCTCCTTTCAATTAGAATATTTCAATCATGAAGAGAATCTAAAACATTGAATTTGGTTGTTTTAATGATCAACTTTTCATTTGATTTCTTCTACCAATTGACATCTGAAATTAGGATGACCGATGACCAGAATCCCCACATATTCACTGTTGAGTGAACTCTGTGAAGATGCTAACATCAGGGGATATGAATAAAAATGGATAACCAGGATTGCCTTCATAGGTTGTGGATAAGTATTGCCACATCAGATATGAATAAAACTTATGTTCTCATGTCTTTGTGGGACCAATTGCCTATTCATGTCCACCCACTTGGTTCATGTCCCCTTGAATTCTTTGTATTCATCAAACCTTTTTCACAGTATAAGTGTATGGATCATGTATGGATCATGTAATCATCAAACCTTTTTCACAGTATAAGCGTATGGATCATGTATACAAATACAATCGCTTCTTGAAAAGCTTATTCAAACATAAATAGTTACATTTAGAACCACATAATTTTTTTTGTTAAATAAAATTTTTCTTCTACGTTGAAAATGTATGGGAGGGTGCACTGCAGTTTATTGCATCTTGGGGGTGTGCGCTGGGAGGTGTGCGCTCCGTGAGGATGTTGGGAGGAGCGTTGGTGATCGATCCAGGCTAGTCAGTTTGGGGTAGCCATCTTGGAGAGTACAAGACCTTTCTCCTGTTTGTATTTTATTTTCTTTTGTTATGTATCTCTCCTGATCAGTCTGGGGTTGGTTGGACGACGCATACATCTGATGTGCTAATGCACACCTCATTCTCTTCTTTCTCTCTTTCCTTGTTTTGAGACAAGATTCAGACTATAATTTCTTTACAAAAGTTATACAGTCTAAGTTTCACCAAAAAAATATATTATATTTATTATATATATATATATATATATATATACGGGGATGATAATATGCGGTCGTGCGGTCGTGCGGTCGCGATCGTGGGCCGTCCGATCGCGGGTCCATCGCATCCAACGGTCGACGTGATTCGCACCCGACCGTCCGATGCGATGGACTCGTGATCGACGGCCCGTGATCGCGGACGCACCGACCGCACGACCGCACGTAATCACTTCCCTATATATATATATATATATATATATATATATATATATATATATATATATGGTCGCGATTACGTGCGGTATGCGGTCGGTGCGGTTTACGACGTGGATCGTCCGATCGCGGGTCCATCGCATCCAACGGTCGACGTGATTCGCACCCGACCGTCCGATGCGATGGACCCGTGATCGACGGCCCGTGATCGCGGACGCACCGACCGCACGACCGCACGTAATCACTTCCCTATATATATATATATATATATATATATATATATATATATATATATATATAGGGAGCCGATTAGGTGCGGTTTACGGTCGGTGCGGTGCGCGATCACGGGCCGTCGATCACGGGTCCATCGCATCGGACGGTCGGGTGCGATTCACGTCGACCGTTGGATGCGATGGACCCGCGATCGGACGGCCCACGTCGTAAACCGCACCGACCGCATACCGCACGTAATCGCGACCATATATATATATATATATATATATATATATATATATATATATATATATTGAAGAAAAAGTAGATATTTTTCTTTTATATTTGTCTTAATATAATTATAATTTGAGATGAATAAACTAAAATATCAAAACATAACTATTTCATTCATGCAAAATTAACATTTTTTGGTTTTAAACTTTTCTTCATCCATCCTCTTAAAAACTTTGATATTTGAATAAAATGTGAGCTGTGACATTAAACAACACTCATGTACAATGAGTGTCCTGCTATAAATGTATTAAAGCACATGCTTATATGAAAATATAAACAAAAACATTGAATAATTTAGCTGATGATAGCCATAAGCATGTATCTCGGTTGGAATCACTTTTCGATAACATTTTTTTTCATATAAACTTCTCTCAACCAGTATTGCATGAAAACTATTTTTATTGATTTTAATACATAAACAAAAGTACAAAACAAAACACTAATACACCCCGTTTGGGAAGCGGAATAGGCGGGTATAAAGATAGTATAAGGGTGGTATAAGAATGGATAAGGAAAATGGTTGTTTGTTTGCAGAGTATAACTTGTTATTACTAAGCCAGTTTAAACGAGTATAAGAGTATAATAATTCTAAGCTATACTTACTTTATCTATTCTCATGGGCCACATGTCAAATCAACTTTTTACATCTTATCACATCAAATCACCTATCAATACCTCTTATACATCAAATTGTCTACATGTCAAATTAACTTTTTTACACTTTATTTATATTTTATTCTTTATCAACCAAACAACTCACTTTTATTCTTACGTTTTCCAATGAGAATAAAAAAAACACAACCAAACAGAAAATCTCTTATCCATGTAGATTTGTTATTTATACTGGCATAATTATCTATCCAGAATAACTCAATTCCGCTATCCAAACGGGGACATAAAGTTTAAAAATTGTTAGTGTTAATAAATATAAGAGATGCATATGTGATATGATAGATGTGATATTTTTTTAGAATGTGTGCGATACTATGAAGTGATATTTTTTAAAAAATTGACATAGAAATGTATTTTAATCAACATGCATATGTTATTCATGTATAACTTCATTTGGATGGAGAATTAAGTTATTTTGAAATTTATGACAATATAATTAAGGAATAAGTGATAAGCCCCAAACAGCTTTTTGTTTGATAATTATGTTGTGTTTTTAATTATTTTCATTGAAAAACCCTTCTCTGTAATATTTTTCACCTAACACTCTCTGTTGTTTATCATATCACACTCATATCTCTTATACTTATTCCCAAACACAAATAATTTATGATTAACATTTAAAAAGTCATAAACTCTTATCCATCTCTTATCTACCACTTATCCATATTTTATTCAAGGAACCAAACAACAAAAATAAATTATTATAGATAAAAAAAAGACAACCAAACAAAAATTTACTTATTCAGTTAATACAATGTGTCTCACCCCAAACGATAAGTGATTTTTTGTTTAGTTGTTTTTAATTATTTTCGGATTTATAAAATATGAAAAATGATTTTACATGTGAATCTCTTTATTTATAAGAGATGATAGACATTTAAATATGTGGGAGGTGATAGAAATTTGATTTCACGATGAACCCACATATTCAAATGTATTAAATAACATGGAATAATTTAATTCCAGCAGAAATTATTATACCAGTAAATTTTAATATACATAATCTCATTTTATCACTATTCCACTTTTATCTCCATTTATTTCACCCCCAATACCCCATTAGGCTAACTTATTCATGTATCACCATTAAAATCACCTCAATCCTGGATTGTTCCACACCCTGAACAAGGAAAGGGTGCCCAAGTGAAACAGTGAATTATATTCCCAGAAAGAGAGTGAGGAGGAATACGTATTCCACTGTTTGGATACGACACCTGTATAAATAGTGGCATGAGTCCCCACCCATATCTTTCAAAATCCCTCCCTCCTCTTCAGATTTTTTTAATTATTCTTCATCTCTCCCTCTCCCATCCAAAAATGGCAACCGGCGGCGTCTGCACCAAATGCACAGATCGGTGGAGCCGATTCACGAAGGAGGGGCATCTATGGAGCATCAGAAAGCGAAGACATACGAGAGAGGCCTCCTCGGTTTCTCTCACTAAAAAGGGTTGCATTTTAAGGTCTGTCAAGACTTGTTTTCAAGAACATTGGAATATGTGATTTGTTTTGAAATTTGAGTCCGGATTCAATCAGGCCTAAGTACCATCAGTATCGAACTGCACAGGCAGCACAACCTATGAATCGAAATGTATAGAGAGTGACACATGTACTAACAATTGGTTGTGTAGTTTGATATTGATGGTATTAGGCCTGACTGAATCTAGACTTAGTTTTGAATCATAAATTTTGAGCCCGTACTGGATGCATATGCACAATCACTTTTTTTTGGACATATTTAGTTGTCTAATGAATTACGGACCTTCACAAAAATGAAGTATATATATGAATTAAATGCATAACTTTTTGTATCTTCCGTAATTGAGTATATACTTTATTAGAGATTTTATGTACTCGGTTAGGACTGCAAGAATGACCAAGTATATCAGCGCCTTGAGTAATTTCCTTAGCATTGTAAAAAAAATAGTAGTTTTTTGAATAACATACAATATGAGATGAAGTGGCTGAATGGAGGAAATTCTTGATGTGAGCACTGAACAAACTCATGATTGAAAAAAAGAAAGAGATTAACTGGATTCTTTTTTGTTTCTTTGTGTGTTTTGGGGGTTGGGAGTAAGGGTGTGAGTACAGAAGTTATCATTTTGTGGTTTGTTCAAAAAATGTGTTTTATTACCATTGTTTATCTTTTTGGGGAAGTTTATTGTTGCGACTATATATCTGTTCCCTCTTATGTTGTACAACTTGGTGACTTATTTTTAATAGAAGCTAGTCATTTTCTGACTGACAAAAAAAGTTTGTTACATTTCCTGCATGAGGTGAAAGATTTTTTTTTGGTGAATATGTGCTTCGGGAGCTCGAGATCTATGGGTAGCATATCCATGGCTCTAGCCAGAGAACCAATCCAATGTGGGTTGAGGTGAAAGATGTTTATTAACCTACTATGTAAACACAAATTATGAAGCTCACTATAATCACATTCAACGACCATTGGATGCATGTAGAATCTTATATGCTATACAAATTGTGGAGTTTGTAGTTTATATGCACAATTAACCATGACTGGTATTTTTTCACAAAAAAAAAATATAGTCTTATTGTTGATGTTTGATATTATATTTGATTTCTTTTTAAATTGACCATGATTCATTATTTTAGTGTTGGTATTCCATTACCGTGAATCCTATGTTCATACTGTTAATGTTTGACACTTTCTTTTGATCAAAATGGACAATTTGCTATGCAGCATTACAAACCAAGAGAAATCTGGGCCGTCGATTATGGATTCTTCAAAGCAAAAAGGAGTCCCAATCTATGTGATGATGCCCACCAACACATTTAGAATTGATAGATGTGGGGTTGCAAGGATTAGAAGGTACGGTGGCTAACAATTTAATATCTTGCCTGTTAAATCTTAATGGTTATTTGCAATTAATTATATTTAGCTGGTAGTTTGATGCATAGAATGTCCCTATCCCTGTATGCATGGGTGTACGATCATGTGTTTGTCCATATGAGTGGCCACATATAGGCGTGTTTTTTTTTTTTTTGTCCTTCAGAATTGTGACTGATACCATATTGCATTACTCATTATTGTTTCAGAGTCAAGGCATTAAAAGTATCTTTAAGAGCGCTCAAGTTAGCAGGTGTTCGTGGAATAGCAGTTGAAGTTTGGTGGGGAGTTGTGGAGCGCCACTCACCTTTTATGTATAACTGGTGTCTCTATGAAGAGCTTTTCAAGCTAATATCTGACTCAGGCCTGAAGTTACATGTTGCCTTGTCTTTTCATGCAAGCTTGCAATCATCAGTGAATGCAAAATGTTGCATCAGTCTCCCACTCTGGGTCATTGAGGTTAGTGTTTTGATTTAGAGTACAAGCAGAAGCTTAATATCTTTACTGACCATAAATAATAAGTTTATACTTCGACTTGATTGAATGCATTGTTAATTAGATACAAAATACATTCATGTTAATATGTGGGTGTTCTTTTTCCAGATAGGTTGTCTTAATAGAGATATATACTATCAAGATCGAAACGGATTGCTGAATGATGATTACCTCACATTAGGAGTGGATCAAATTCCTTTATTTCATGGTCGAACTGCCCTTCAATGCTATGCAGATTTTATGTCCAGTTTCAGAAAAAAATTCGAATCCTTAATGGGAACTGTTATCGAAGAAGTGAGCATAGGTCTTGGTCCTTCAGGGGAGCTAAGGTATGCCTTTCCTCCCATTAACTCATTATTTTGATTTTCAGATTTGTTGCAAATTTCCATGTACAAGAATAAAAGTACTGATGCCCATGAGCTGTAATGTGGTTCAACAACAGCTTGGCATTGCATTATACAAGTGTTTCCCCATTGCTTTAGTTTCATGTTACCTAGATATTAGACATTATTAGTGCATCAGAAGATGCTCAGTTGAGCTGCTAAACAGCTAAAGACAGGCCATATAAAGGTGGTAATTGGTTGGTTCAGACTTATGTTGAACCTTTCATTTACATTCCGTGTGTGTGTGCGTGCACGTGTTAGATTGCATGTAATCTTTATATATGAAATTCCATGATGTTATACTTATTCTTGAAATTGTTACTTGATCTGTACTTGGAAATTGCACCATTCTATATTGTCCTTGCACCCCACTGAATGTCACTTTAAATGTGTCAAAAGCGAGTTGTACTCCTTTTGTTTTAAGAAATACATCAACATATACTACTGATTTATATGCCATTTGCCTCATGATGAGTCGCAAAAAATTGATTGCATCTAGAAATTTAGGAGTGCTTCTTCTACAACTCAAGTCACACGAAATTGATGTCCTGTAGAAATGTAGTAATGCCATTCTTGTACAACTCCATAAATTCTCAAGGCACCTCTACGTTGCATGATTGCATCCCACTTCACCAAACAATTTCCTGTAGCAATTCAATATTGTCTACTAATTCCCTATCAAAATAACACCGGATATATTTTGAGTATTGGGGGAAAAAAACATTTGTTTTGCAGGTAACAAAGAGGGAGGACACAGAAATTTACCATGCTGAAGGGATGGATATTAGCATAAGGATTTAAGATGTAAATAATATAAATTATCCTACTACAGGAGAATCTGCAAACTCGATCTATTATATAGAACACTGGTAGATCAATTAGATCATGTTGTCTTATGGATGATAATTTGCAGGTACCCCTCCCACAACAGTGATGGAAGGTGGAGATTCCCTGGGATTGGTGAATTTCAGTGCTATGATAAGTACATGTTAGTTCAGTTAATAAATTATTAAATTCCATGCAAAACTTGCTTGCTTTATCCTGCGACTCGCATTAGTAAGTTGGCTTTGTCTAATCAGGATGGAGGACTTAAAGATGGCTGCATGCCAGGAAGGTAAGCCTGAATGGGGACACAGCGGCCCGGGGAATGCTGGTAGTTACAACAGTTTTCCATCTGGTGTTCCTTTCTTTGAAGGAGGAGTTGAGAGCTTTCTCTCTGATTATGGCTGTTTTTTTCTTGTAAGCATTGCTTATACTATTATTTCACGCAAATGTCATTTTTTTTTCCCATCTGTTTTATACAAAGAAGGCCATTAAAATTTGTGGTAATCTGCATTTTCTAGAGCAGGAAAATGAACATCAAAATGTACCATTTTGCAGGATTGGTACAGTGGTCGTTTGATTTGCCATGCTGATGCCATTATTTCTGTCGCGGCAAACATATTCAACAAATACCACGAAAGAATTGAAAATCCCGTTCTATTAGTGGCAAAAATTGGTGGAGTTATTGGTGGTATCTCTCAGTTTCTCATGCGGCTGAGCTTACAGCAGGTTACTATAACACAACTCTTAGAGATGGTTATGACCCTCTTGCTTTGATGTTATCACGGCATGGAGCTGTCTTGCATGTTTCGTAAGTGTTTCCGTTGAAAGCTTTTCCCTTTTTTTTCTTTTTAGCATGGAGTAAGTTTATAATTACCATGAATCCTAAGTAAGTGTTTTATGTCTGTTCATACCTGTTTTGGTAGCTGCTTAGATATGATTGATAGAGAAATGCCATCTGCATATCTCTGTAGCCCTGAGAGCTTGCTAAAGCAGGTAATCCTTGTGATTTTTTAAGTTTAATGATTTGCATATTTTTATTTAATATTTTATAATGTTGTAATTGTTACTCAGATAAGGGAAGCCTCAGGAAAAAGAAAAATAGAGTTGACTGGCCGAAATGCAAATGAAAGATTGGATAAGGTACAGTTGTTTCTGCGCTGCTGTTTCTATGGTTTGCTAGACTGTTATAAAGAGTTTAATATGCAAGTTATTTCATTTTGCATGATATAAGACTACTATAGTGCATCAGTAATTTATTGAATAAGGTACCATTTCTTTGAACTTCGCTCATCTTAAGTCATCTTTACTTTAACATAGAACATCTGTTGGTAGACCACAAATATAATTTCATGAGAAATTCCATCAATCTTGTCATTTGCATACTTACAGTATAAAGGAAAAATTCACTTTTTCATTTTCATATCTGATGTGGGACTATTGTTTCGGTGTTATCTCTCACCTGAATATCACATCAACTCAATTATCTCTTTATCGCTAAACTGCTATCTTAAACTGAGATATGACAGAAGATAATGTAGTTTTTAGACTTATGTTGCTCATCATATTTTGAAACAATGCCCAAGAAATTGGAAGAGAAGACCTTAATGGACTTCTTCACTGTGTGCTTTGGGAGCTTATAATGCTGAAGGATTCTTCACTGCATCTTTTGCCATATGTTTGCTTAACTACAATAGAGAGCAAAAACCAACTTTCTTTAATATAGTTATATATCTAAATCGAACTTATTCTATATCAGTTAATCTCTCAATTACCCAGTTATTAATTTTGTACCTTTACATGCCAGGATGGATTGAGTCAAATAGTGGCGAATTGCTACCATATGCAGGAAGATGCTGTACGATCATTTACTTTTCTTCGATTGACTCCTGAAATCTTTCAAGTCGAAAACTGGAACAACTTCACACTCTTTGTGGAACAGATGAATAATAACCATAGATTTTCTTCTTTTTTTTCTCTTTGTATCATGTCCATAACATGATTCATTACTGTGCATTACATGTAAAGCATTATTCAAGCTAAAGTCATTGATTAATAATAGCAAATCTGAGTTACTTAGAAGTGTTGTATGCAACAAAGGTGTCTTTTGGAAGAAATAAAGGGAGATTTGAGTCAGATATGATTTGAACATTTATGTGCTAAATTTCAACACACTGCTTACACCGACATACTTGGATTGTGGTATCTTCACAAAGATGATTTGGGTTGGTGAATATGTTATTGGAAATTCTACAGGTTGGTCATGGTTATACTTGATATTCTGGAAGATGTTCAGATTAGGATAAGATAATTAAAACTAATAATTAACATGTAATAACCAATTAAAAAATCAATAGTTTTTTTCAAAAACACACAACATTAACTTGTCATAAAAAAATCTGAATGGGGTTGGCTGTCCCCACTCCCCAATGAGGCCAATGTGGCTCTGCCCATGCCTGTAATACCTATATTAACTACTTGTGTGTAGAATCACATTGTCAGAGAATTTTTAGCTTATGTCAACTTCTATGAATTTCTTTGTACCATATATTTGTCATGTTTATCATCTTTGGTGTCCAGTCTACCCCATTAAAGTTTATGTTAAACAAATGATACTTACATCCAAAAGTTTTCACTTCATTAATGCTTGTTGTTTGTCTGTCTCTTGTCATGGTGTAGGCCGCACTAGAGAAATAAATTCCCTTGAGAAGGACCTACCAACAACCATATATATGTAGCTCTCCCTCTCTTTCCATTTAAGAAATGCTTCTCTAATTCACTAATAATGTAAGACAGATAGTCTTCTTACAATGACCAGATACCTAACAAATTTTAATTTCTTGTCTAGTTTTAGTATTAATTATTTTTATATCAAGACTTGTATAGAACTCTTATGGTTAGTTTGGTAATGAGATAATTTGGTATTGGGATAAGAGGACAAGTGGGGAGAACAATTTATCTCATTGTTATAAAAGAATTAATCGGGATAAAGTGTGGATAGTTGTCCTGATTTTAAATAAAAATAACAATTTTTTGGTTCTGCCTAATGGTTGAAATATTATTTATTTACATTTTTTGTCATGATTTTTGTCAAATTTAATTAAAAACAAAATTGATGAATTTTTTATTCACAAAATCAAAATAACTTATCCTAAACTTTAATCCCATGCCAAAACTGCCCAGCACGGAGTGTCGGTTAACACTCCAATAATGTGTGATATCATAAACTACTCAATTAGACAAAACCAAAAATATATATATATTGTCAATCTAAACCTCACAAGCTGGCATGTCTCCCTTTCATTTGGATTTAATACTTGCAAAATTAGAGTGATTGGATTGGATTTCAATTTTAAAAAACGGGTTTCATTAAAGTTTAGTTTAATAAAAAAAAATTATATTGTAATAAAGAGAACAAAAATATAGGACAATTCAGCTTCAGCACAAAAAAAAGAAGATTATACTGTCAATACATTTTGGGATGTGATAGTTTAATATTTTTCGCTCGTGATCAATTAAAAAATCTTTTTGGAGACTCCTGAACCAACCGATCAATAGGGTTTTCTGTCGTCAAGTGGGTCCACAGAAATGGACGGTCCACAGACAGGCAGCGGCAACGCTCGATTGTCGGTGGAATAGCCGATGACGTGAGAACGAACGGTTGATGCAACCTACACGTGGCAAAATGTGGTAAGACGAAACCTTCACAGGCTGTTTCGGTTGAGGGGGACACCTCAATTTGGGACCCACAAGGAACTAATCTTTTTAGAGCATCTCCAATGGACATGTTAACTAACTAAGATGTTAAAGTGACATGTCAGCATTTTATCCATCAACTAGACCCTCATTTACTACATTCTCATTTAGTTGATGGTTGTTACTCCAATGGACTAGCTAAATAACTAGTTAAAACAATATTGAGTCCATCTCTCCACCCACTCAAAGCTCTCTACCCACCCAAAATAATAATTTTTTGAATATTTTGAATGGTGGGACACACATTTAACATACCCTTAACACTTCCATTGGAGCACCATTTTTACATCTTTTATAAAAATATGACACTAACCAGTGAGTTAACATGTCCATTGGAGATGCTCTTAGGAAAGGAAAAATCCATATAATTCCACCTTAACCTTAGTTAAATCGGTATTATAAGTTCCAGTAAAATTCTTAAATCACCGTAAGTTCTTATATTATGTTGTAATTAAAAATTAAGGATATTCTAGAAATATATCATCCAACTAATAAAATATTTGAAAATTATATTAGAATAAGTAAACGAGAAAGTGTAAAAATCAAAATAAGTTTTTTTTTTTTCAAAATACTTTTGGAATTATGAAATGTTAAGGTTTGTGAAAGAGATGATGAGAGAAATATTAGATAAATAGAAATATATTTTGGTAATATAACATGTCTAGTTGGGGTTTAACTACAAGGATTTACGGTGATTTAAAGATTTTACAGGGATTAAAATTAATTTAACTAAGATTACATGAAATTATGTCGATTTGTCGTTTTTAGGAATCACATTTGTTATTTAGTTAAAGCAATAGGTATGTATTTTTTTTATAGTCTCAAATGCATTCTCATATATTATTATTTTCACTTATTGTATCGTTGGGTATACCATGTTAAAAAAATTTCACATTTACTAAAAATTATATCATATTTTTATATCATTCAATTCATTAGAATATATACTTTACTTTTTATAAAATTACATACATCATTAGATGATGTATATAATTTAAAAAAAAAGAAATATGGGTGGATATGTTTGAGACTGCAAATGTGACTGAGTGTAACATTTTTCAAGTTAAATTATTCATGGAATTTGATCATACATAATACATGCCTATAATGGAGCCTTCTTTCTAAAAAAAAGTGTTATGTACCATTTGCAGTTACACATCTCGGTCCATTTTAAAACCTTATTTGCAGTCTTATATATGCAATAAGCCACATACATTTATTGGAACGTGATGCTTCAAATGTTACAATTATATCATGGTTTTTTATTCCCTCGACTCAATTTTTCGATATAGATGCTTATTTCCTCCCCCTCTATGCCTGCAATAATGATGTCTTTGGCATTATGACCTTTACCACAATGATGTTATCCATATATTATATTATTTCATGGATTGGATTTCACTTGGACAGTCTACAATTAACCTCATTGCGTGTGCTTGGAGTAGAAGTTATATAAATGTATTATCATGTTCTGAAGTATTTTGATTTAAATTTTGTAATAGGTAGAATGGAATAGTCTGATTGAAGCGTAATGATCATATGCCTTTGGGCAGTGTCCCTTTTACCACTCAGCAAAGGGTAGCTTTCCTCACAACCCTCCATTCATTCACCCCATCATGAAAGAAAAAAATTCCAGGGTGAAATGAATGATAGGGAGGGTGGCGATGGGCAGAAGAAGGCGGTGGTAGGTGGTGGACATTGGAGGAGAGCAACGAGATGAGGAGGGGGGGGGGGGGGGGAGAGGAGAGGTTGTGGAGGGGGAGGTAGGTGGTGAGTGGCAATGGAGGGCGGTGACAATGGGGTAGGGTAGAGAGGGAGAGGGAGAGAGAGATCGACCAACCGCCCTCCCCTACCCGTCTCCTCTTGCCCCCTCCTTCGCCCTCCTCCCCCATTGTCCTCTCTCTCACACACTCTTCCCTCTTTCCCAATATTTCAATTCTCCTTTGCCCACCATCAACATCCTTTGCCCAATATCCTTTCTCTCTCTGTTTTTTTTTTTCATTGTTACACCACCCACCAAAAAAAAAAAATTATGAGTGACATTTTCATATATTTTTTTTTAATTTTTTGGGTAAATTTTTTTTTCCTTAGTCAAATCTTCCCCTATCTGTAGGCAGCAAGACTCGAATCCAAGACCCCTCGCTAAAGAGGGGGTACCTCTCCCATCCTACCAAGAGGAGGTTCGGTCTCAATTATAATCATTAGCTTTTACTCTATCGAGTTGGGACAGTCTCATGAATCCATATATAAGGGAAGGTTGTTTTTGATGACCAATTGTCCATCTAATTTGTATTGCTATAAGTTAATAAGTACATCCAAAGTATACAATTATGCAATTATGATTAACAAAAAAGGGTATAGCAAAGTTCACTCTGTTTGAAAACAAGGCAAAAAGGGAAACCACATCCAAGCGTGGCTGCATCTTTTACACCAAGTTAGTAAGAACAGAGTGCTCTTCAAACCACATCCAATTGTCAATTCTTACTATATAAACATTCATTAATTTATGGTAAAAATCCTCCAAGTTATAGTTTAATAGTCATGCCTCTTTTTTTTAACAACCAATAGGTTTAAATTCCGGTTAGAAAAAAATATGTACGTTCTCAATCAGTATAAATGATATATATAGAAAGATTTATTTTTTTGACAAAACATTTGATGGAGTAGAGGATTTGCTGAAAAATGAAGTGTGAAATAAATTACATGGAAAATTTACTACAGCAGAGTATCTTAAATCATTGGTATCTTATTAGTATATCAAAAGGATTGGGTGAATAAAAACAAACGTCTTAAATCAATCAGAATAAGACTACACAACTAGCTGCATGTGATTTTTAAGGACCATATAACCTCCTTACCTTTCCAAAAATAAATAAATAAATCCTTACCATAAAATTTCAAGGAAAATGATATCTTCGCTCTCATACAGTCCCATTTATAACCCTTATATTTTTTAAAAATATATAGTCGCATAATAAAGTTTATACTATTATAAAAATAAAATATATATACAAAGATAAATCAATATATATATATTTTTTCAAGTCTTGGCGCTGACTTACCCACCTGTTTGTTGACGATTATTCGAAAGAATTTTCCGTGGGACTGGGGCAAACAGGCGGAGGTAGCTTTCCCAGCTCGACCGTAAGGTTAGCCACGGGGAGTCCCTCCGATATCAAATATATATATATATATATATATATATATATATATATATATATATATATATATATATATATATATATATATATATATATATATATAGGGAACAGATACGGTGCGGGTCGTGCGGATGTGCGGCGTCGACCACGGGCCGTCGATCACGGGTCCATCGCATCGGACGGTCGGGGGCGATTCATCTCGACCGTTGAATGCGATGGACCCGCGATCGGACGACTCACGTCGGATCCGCACGACCGCACGACCCGCATATTATCACTCGGGGGTATATATATATATATATATATATATATATATATATATATATATATATATTCTTAAAAAAATTAAAATTTTCATATACTATGTACATGAGTACACGACACTAGGGCAGTGTATAGGCAGGTGGCTAAGAGACTACCACTGAACTGCAGACAGAACTATAAAATTGACCGTATGTAATTTTAATGTTAAAGCTAGGGATGAAATTGGGTGACTCTTCAGCCAGAGGTGCGGATTTGCTCCCATAGCTTGTTTTGAATCAAGTTTTTTTTGCTCTCATGTAGTTTATCATCATTAGAAAAAAAAAAAAAGTCATGAACCAGTCATGTAAAATTTGATCAATTTGTTGACCACAATTAATTTTGAACTAATGATAAAGATATACATGTCATCTTATCAATTTTTGAGAGTTAGTAATCCTTTTTTATTATTCCACATTAGCAAGGGTCACTAAACCGGGTATGAATTTGGTTGTTAAAAAACAACATTATATAGACCAAACCCTATTTCATAACTAGGATTGTTGGAGCATCTGGTTATGAGTTTTGATTGAACATGACTCCTGTAATAATATTCAAAACTTGTTCAAACATACTTCATCATCAATTTTATCAATCCCCTAGTCTAGGGCTAACACATATTTTAAAGAATCCACAAAACCTTGTCAACCTTCGATTACGAACTGACACAAGCCGTTGGGATCCAACACTACCTAAACCCTGCATCTCCTATCCTTTAGGTTGTCTAAACCAATTTAATTCACCAAATTTGTATAAAATCTCTGACATACCTAGCCCTAACAATCTCCCACAAGTCAATTCCCTTATTTGCAGGTAATATGCATATGTATAGAATATAGAAAAAAATCTCATATAAATGCATATGATCTCAAACAAAATATATATGATAACTTTTAAGTTTGAGTGTATCATTTTTCTTATTATAAGTCTAATTATCAAAATCCTCCCTCTACCCCCCAAAATCCAATAAAAAACAATTTTATTTTTTATTTTTTAAAATAAACATATGTCCAATGTGCTGCAAAAAGATGCATTCCACCCACACCCATATTCCAACCCCCATCTCTCATCCCTGAATAAGACCCCATACCAAACCAAAAAAAAAAACACCCCAACATCCACAAGAACATAAATCTCTGAATTGCACCCCATAATCCACTCCCCCTTAAATAACCTCACTCAAAACCCTCTCTCCCCCCACCTCTCTCTCTCTCTCTCTCTCTCTCTAACAATGCAGGCCATGAAGAATCACCACCTCCACCACCTCCTCCTCCTTCTCCTCCTCTTCATGGCCGCCACCACCACCACCACCAACGCCGCCGACACGCCGGGGACGCACAACATAACAAAGATCCTGGCCAAGTACCCGGAGTTCTCGACGTTCAATCCACTACCTGACGGCGACGCACCTGGCGGTGGAGATCAACCAGAGGCAGACCATAACGGTCCTCGCCGTCGACAATTCTGGCATGGCTTCGCTGCTATCGAAACATCTCTCGCTGTACACGATAAAGAACGTGTTGTCCCTGCACGTCCTCGTCGACTACTTCGGCGCCAAGAAGCTTCACCAGATCACTCATGGCACCGCCCTCGTCTCCTCCATGTTTCAGGCATGCCTTTTTTTTTTTCCAAGGCTCTAATAGCATTGTTATACTCAGTCTATTTTACAGCTCCATTGAATTAATCTAACATTTTTAAAAATTCTTACGCTGTCAACTGGTGTAAAATTTAGTTAGTTCTGATTCGATAGTTTATCCTGGTTGATTGAAAGTAAGCATGTGGTGTTGCTTTTGTAGTATTTGGGTTCATAATTGATTTTCCAAATTGGTTATGTTGATATTGATGTTTCAATGAGCTCAACTAATATTGATAGGTTGACTGTATGTTCTTCCCTTTTCAAATAGGTTGATTTTTCTTAGTTGTTGCTGATGGGATAATATATTAGCATAGGATTCATGGATTGATTTTTGAAAATAGACTTTTGATATCGATATTCCAATGAGCTCAACTAATCAGAATTCAAATCTAACCTCATCCTCAAATATTGATTAAGAGTCATCCTCTCTTAATTGATGCTGATATTGAATTATATTATTCTTCATTATGTTTATAAAATAGACCATGCCGATGATGTTGCTATTTTTTTTGAGGCCCCCAATGCTACATTCTGATATTTTTTTTCCCTTTAGAATTCTACTTTTTATATATTTATAAATAAAACTCTTTATCTTTTTAAATAGGGTAAAATACATATAACCCCCTATAAACTGACTAAAATCCATATAATCCCCTGACTTTTCTTAAAATCTATATAACCCCCTCAAACCACTTAGTAAATCCAAATAACCCCCGAATAAAATTTATATTTACAGGTGATGAATATTTTGAGAATATTATTTTTGGTTAGATCCTGATAGAAAACACAGTATACCAAAAAAAATCTAAAATGTGTTAAAAATGAGGAAAGTCTTTTTTTACCCACACAAATAGGGCTTTATAACATATCGAGACATGATTAATCAAATAAAATATTCATAAAATATTCATCATCTATTAACGAAAATTTTATTTAGGGGATTATTTGGATTTACTATATGGTTTCAGGGGGTTATATGAATTTCAGTCAAGGGGTTGTATAGATTTTTCCCTTTCAAATAATACAATGAATCTTTTTCCTTAATCTAACAATATCTTTATGTGCCCCAGGCCACTGGGGCGGCTCCAGGGACCACAGGTTTTGTGAACATCACAGATCTGAAGGCGGGCCATGTCGGCTTCGGGGCGCAGGACAGCGGAACCCTCGATTCCCGATTCGTGAAATCCGTGGTGGAACACCCCTACAAGATCTCTGTCATCCAGGTCACCTCCACCCTCGCCTCACCCGAGGCGGAGGCGCCCACGCCGTCACCTAGCCAGCTCAATTTCACAACATTGATGGCCAAACAGGGTTGCAAAAAATTCGCCGATTTATTATTGGCAGGCGCCGGACGTGGAGAAGACATTCGAGGGTGAGATCGACACCGGGCTCACTATTTTTTGTCCGGTAGACACCGCCGTTACGGCGTTCATGCACAAGTTCAAGAACCTCACCAAGGATGAACAGGTACTTCATCTTTCACTATCAAAGGTCATGTAATGTCTTTTTTTTCGACTTCAATTTCAGTCTATATACCTCACAATCTCACATTAATATGATATATATTTCATTAGCAAAATGTTTTAAATTTTTTATAAAATAATAATAATACAAAAATAGTTATATTTGAAAAAAAAAATTAAAAACTTCTTGTTTTGTGTAAATAATGCACAAATAGTTATTATATCGGGATAAGTTATAATATGCTCTAATGATAATTTTAATGAGAGAATTAATGAACTATCCATTTATTGTACACTCTAAAAAACACTGTCCCAGTAACTAATTATGATCTAATAAGAAAAATATAATCAAATGTCTGATCACTTAGTGACAAACAGTGTACTTTTGTGCCTAACTTGTATTTTAATTGAATTTGCTTTAAAAAATATACTTTTCCATATCCACAGGAATCTTTAGAGGGAAATATGAATATATATATATATATATATATATATATATATATATATATATATATATATGAGTCGCGATATTACGTGTCGGTATGCGGTCGGTGCGGTTTACGACGATTCACGGGCCGTCCGATCACGGGTCCATCGCATCGGACGGTCGACGTGAATCGCACCCGACCGTCCGATGCGATGGACCCGTGATCGACGGCCCGTGATCGCGCACCGCACCGACCGTAAACCGCACCTAATCGGCTCCATATATATATATATATATATATATATATATATATATATATATATATATATATATATATATATATATACACGCTCGCGATTAGGTGCGGTGAACGGCAGGTGCGGCCGCGACGTGGGTCGTTTGATCGCGGGTCCATCGCATCCGACGGTCGATGTGAATCGCACCCGACCGTCCGATGCGATGGACCCATAATCGACGGCCCGTGATCGCTGCCGCACCCGCCGTTCGCCGCACCTAATTGGTTCCCTATATATATATATATATATATATATATATATATATATATATATAGTCGCGATTACGTGCGGTATAGCGGTCGGTGCGGTTTACGACGTGGACCGTCCGATCGCGGGTCCATCGCATCCAACGGTCGACGTGAATCGCACCCGACCGTCCGATGCGATGGACCCGTGATCGACGGCCCGTGATCGCGCACCGCACCGACCGTAAACCGCACCTAATCGGCTCCCTATATATATATATATATATATATATATATATATGGTCGCGATTACGTGCGGTGTGCGGTCGGTGCGGTTTACGACGTGGGCCGTTCGATCGCGGGTCCATCGCATCCAACGGTCGACGTGAATCGCACCCGACCGTCCGATGCGATGGACCCGCGATCGGACGACGCACGTCGAATCGCGCACCGTGCACCGGACCGTAAACCGCACCTAATCGGCTCCCTATATATATATATATATATATATATACGTCCACACACGCTCGCGATTAGGTGCGGCGTGAACGGGCAGCTACGGCTGCGATATGGGTCGTTCGATTATAGGGGCATCGCATCCGACGGTCGATGTGAATCGCACCCGACCGTCGGATGCGATAGACCCGTGCTCGACGGCCCGTGGTCGACGCCGCACCCGTCCGCACGCCGCACCTAATCACTCCTCTATATATATATGTATATAGGTGCGGCCATGCGGCAGGTGCGAACTGCAAATATACTTTATTTATCATGGTATATGCATCAATAAAGATAGTATATACTTTCTTTACCAGCATATACCTCATTGAAACTTATCAATGTATATGCTTTCTTTATCCACGTAACGATCACGGGTCCATCGCATCGGACGGTCGGGTGCAATTCACGTCGGCCGTTAGATGCGATGGACCCGCGATCGGACGGCCCACGTCGCGGCCGCACCTGCCGTTCGTCGCACCTAATCGCGAGAGTATGTGTTTCTATATATATATATATATATATATATATATATATATATATATATATATATATATATATAGATTTCCGATAATCATACGGTCGGTGCGGTCGTGCGGATTCGACGTGCGTCGTCCGATCGCGGGTCCATCGCATCCAACGGTCGACGTGAATCGCACCCGACCGTCCGATGCGATGGACCCGTGATCGACGGCCCGTGAATCGCGACCGCACGACCGCACGACCATATAATATCACGACTCTAGGAGGGAGGTTATTGCGTGCGGCGAACGGCGAGGTGCGGCAGCGATCATGACTCTCTCTCTCTCTCTCTATATATATATATATATATATATATAGAGTCGTGATATTATACGGTCGTGCGGTCGTGATTCACGGGCCGTCGATCACGGGTCCATCGTATCGGACGGCCAGGGTGCGATTCACGTCGACCGTTAGATGCGATGGACCCGCGATCGGACGGCCCACGTCGCGGCCGCACCTGCCGTTCGCCGCACCTATTATCGCGAATATATATATATATATATATATATATAGAGGAGGTTATGATACGCGTGCGGCGAACGTGCGGTCGTGCGCGTAGCGATCACGGGTCCGTCGATCATGGGTTCATCGCATCGGACGGTCGGGTGCGATTCACGTCGACCGTTGGATGCGATGGACCCGCGATCGAACGAACGGCCCACGTCGTGGCTCCCGCACAACCGCACGTTCACCGCACGTAATAATTTATATATATATATCTATATATATATATATATCCTTTTGTTATAAAGGCATGGTGGGAAGTGGGCCATATTCCCCATTCATTTTTTGGTAAGATGGGCCATTATCCACATGCTGAAAACATACAAGTTTCAACAGCAATGGTCCCTGGGGTCCTACTCAACAGACTGGAATGAAACCATGATTTGAAACAGCCCACCAGACAAGGAAAAAAAAAATTTGTACAGCCATTCTTTTTTAGTATGCATGGCATCCTTTCATATATAACTCGACACACTTGATCTCCTTGAACAATTTGTAGCATAGTTTATAGTTTAGAAGTGATCCTTAAACCGCATGTGCATTAAGGTAGTGTATATTGTATTATTGTAGTATATAAAAATCAATTTTTTTATTTTAAATTAAAAAAAAAATTCTAGTGTATCTTAGTTTATACATTACTTCGTATAACAGTATGTACTTCCATAGAATGAGTGTATAATTTAAAATAAAAATGGTGGAGACTGCAGACGGGTCGCACAGGGATGATGAGTATATCATTTTTTTGGGATGACGAAGAAGAAGATGTGGGTTTTTGCTAAATAAATCTAAAATACTTAACAAATAACAATTTAGTCCAAAAGTTAATAATATTTGTTGCAATCCCTTTGTTATTTTATTATGTAGTCCTCGCTCTTGATGTACCACGGCACGGCAGTGTACAACTCATTTTCAATGTTGAAGATGAACAATGGCATCATGAACACTCTGGCGACTGACACGACGACGAAGAACCACCAGTATAAGTACACCATCCAGGATCACGGCGAGACCATCACCCTGAAGACGAAGATTGTCTCCGCCACCGTCACTGGAACCCTCTTTGATGAGCAACCACTAGCGATATACATCATAAACAAGGTCCTGGAACCTAGGGAGCTCTTCAAGGTGCCCGAGGTCGATGCACTTGCCCCCGCCCCGGCCACGAAGGACCGCTCAGCCTCGTCCACTGCCGATGAGTCAGATGGGTCGTCAGATGATGACAAGGCTGCGAACACAAGTGGGGCGGAGGAGGTGAGGAGGATCAGGGCCGCAGTGGTGGTTGTGATGGCCGTGGTGTTGGCTATGGCAATTTAATAATGCTTGGGGAGGGGTTGAGTCATTTTTCAAAAAGTATTTGGATTATATTTTGTTAAAATGTGATTGTTTGGGGGGGGGGGGGGGGGGGGTTGGGGGGTTGGATTCCCTTTTATGGATGGGTGGAGGGGCTTGTTTTTTATTTTTTAAATTTTTATGGTTCATACTTTTGTGTAATTTGGAGACATGTTTTTTATTTTTTGAGTGTTTGTTAATATCTGTAATAACTTGGTTTTTTCTACTTTTATGTTTTTGAAAATTAAATGTTGGGGGTTGGATAGTCGTTTTAGATGTACAAACAGAATAAATAAATAGATTTATCTCATGAAATAAAATCCAAATTATGCAATAGAGGTATATATGAAGTACAGCATATGCCATGGAAATAAAAGAACTCAATCTCAAACCTCATTCACTAGAAATTCTTATTGTATCCTATCCAATGAGAATACAAAAAATTCAAAACATGAGTTCTTTTTATATAAATTAAATTTTGTGTTATGTTTTGTGTATCTTGACATTGAGGAAGTGATGTATTTTATACATTGGGGCAAATCTTGTCTTTCATTTGATTGGACCGATGACCCATAAACTATAGTAATAATCTTTTTTTATTATATGTGTTATTTATTAACAATAAAATTCACATGTTATAGTGAAGATATATGTTAGTATTTAATTGAAGACCGACATAAACTCATGATAGAGTTCGAACACTCACTGATATCATCTATGAACAACCAACCAAACTTACCCTAATATTTTTTTATATATATAAAATTGGTGCCCTAAGATTTGATTATTAGTCATTCTTTATCAAAATGGGGTGTTAATCAACTTTTTCAAAGCTCAGTTCTAACTTAACCTAACATTTGAAAATCATGAAAAATCTACATAATACATATGTTTTATTTTTAAGAAATAGTAACATCAGCTAATGATGAATACATATTGATAACAAATGTATATCGCTTTATTTCAAATTAAATAAACCCATTTTTACTAAATGTAAATTTTTTTAATGATGCATACGTCTTCTAACAATATATATTTTATTGAAATTTTAACAATACATATAAAATTATATTTTGAACTGTATAAAGAATTGAGTATAATAGCGCCAAAAGTAAACGTAAAGGGAAAATTTAGATAGCCCTATTTTTTAACACAAAATGCAGTCTGCACATTTTTATTTTTTAAATAACATAATCATTTAATAAGGTATGTATTTTTACAATAAATAAAACACACACACACACACAAAAATAAATTATATGGACTTATTTATAATATTTGAAAACCAAAATTTAACAAGATATATAACTTGTTACAGTTATTGATAAAAGGAAGTGGAACATAAGATTAGTAAAAAAGGATTTTAATTATAAATAATATTGATCGAGGCTAAAATTAAGATAATATTTTCTTTGCATGAATGCTGAGGATTCTACGAAAAGGTGACTTGTCTTTGAGGATAAAATATCAATCATAGAAGTAGTAACACTACAAGATATGAAGATCCTAGAAAAGACAACTAATTAAGACATAGTGTAGGTGTGGCATGAAATGGTACTCCAATATGTAATATATAAGGTGAACTAGTCTAAAGTGAATTAATAATAGAAAGGGTGAACATAAAAGACCAACAAAGAAAAGATGTTATGAAGGGTAAAAGTTTTAATAGATTTTGCAGATAAATTTTCAGATGATATAAAATAAGAAGCAACTATCAAAGGTGCGGCGGACTTGACATGAAATTTAACCCAGTTGAGAGATCTGTGTAATAATATATATACCTGAGTGATAGCGTGCGGCGGACCGCATGGTGCGGATCCGACGTGCGTCGTCCGATCGCGGGTCTATCGCATCCAACGGTCGATGTGAATCGCACCCGACCGTCTGATGCGATGACCCGTGATCAACGGCCCGTGGTCGACGCCACACCTAATCACTCATATATATATATATATATATATATATATATATATTATATATATATATATATTGCTACTAGAGGAAGCCAGAAGCCACTAGTAACCCACAACCCACAAGTTTAATATTGCTCTACAAAATGAAGTCATTGGAGTGCCTTCCAAAAATAAAAAAGGAAGATATGACTTAAAGCAGGAAAAGCCACCAGAAGAGGACAATGAGTCACTCAAAGGAGAATGGCCATGGAGAGGTGCCCTTGTTGGGGCTCGATCCATTACGGGAGGAACTCAAGGGCTAGAAGATGATCTCTCAAAGGCCAGACGATGGTTCTCAAGTAACAGACAGTGACTCTCAGGGGTCCCTCTTCTGTACTATCTCTTATATGTTACAAAGCACTCTTGGTTTATGGTGGATTTTTGGTAGAGGAATTTTGTAGACTTGTTTTTTCCTGATGCCCTCCTTCTTCAGTCTTCCTTCCCTTTTAAAAGCTTGAGCTTGCGGATTTCAAAGATGTTGGAATCCGTGGCCATTCTCCTTTGAGTGACTCATTGTCCTCTTCTGGTGGCTTTCAAGGCAACATTATTTTTGTATGAGTTCTCCAAATGTTATGATGGAGTAAGGGATATGTCCCCCGTATTCTTGACGGAGATTGTTTCTAACTCTTTCGACGAAAAGCTTTGGTAGCCTAGAGACAAATTTTTCTTTTCAAAAGTCATTGTTAGAGTTGTCTATTCTATAAAGTTGTGATAAAAACATGTCCTTATACCATCGAAAATCAGATAAGGTTGGACACCTAATATTCATAAGTTGTTTTCTAATTCTGTCAGCAGTGTCACTATGACTGCCAACAAAATGTTTAAAAATAGTGATAATCGGTATAGTGAAAATATCGGTCTCAGGTCTCCTATCGAGATCTATTTTTATGGCTGGATAAATAGCACATTTTTGCTCAGGGTTAATCAAGGTGTCCCATCAACCCCTTAATTGGCCCATGAATGATGTGGTTGTCATATCAGTTATATGCTTATTACTATTACCCTATATCCTACAGGCATTGTCATAAATAACTATAGAATGGCATCGGCTGATTTGATATTGAGACATGCCATCTAGATTCCATTTGGCATAATGCATTTTCTACTTACATTTGAAGCAGGTGAGAGGATTAGAGGTATTGGGTTTCCATTTGGGGAACCGCTTTCAGGTGAGAGGATTTGATTTATAATATTGTCACTCAAAAGGTCTTTTATTATAAAAATGTTTGATAGTCCTTTTCCGAGGTTTGGAAGGATTCTTAAGGTCTTTCTTTTGATATCTGAATTGATATTAGAAATTTCCAAGTTCTCTCTTGAATGACAAATGTTGATTTTTAAGCTGATTCTTTATCTTCAGATCATTGCAAAGGGCCAAACCTATCAGGTTTATTTTTTGTGTGACTTCCCCAAATGTTATGACGGAGTAAGGGATATATCCCCTGTATTCTTGACTGAGATTGTTTATATCTCTTTTGGCGAAGAGCTTGGGTAGCCCAGAGATAAATTATCTTCTCAAAAGTCATTGTTGGAGTTGTCTATTCTATAAATTTGTGATAAAACGTGTCATTATACCATCTAAAATCAGATATGGTTGGACACCTAAGATTAATAAGCTGTTCTCTAATTTTTTCAAACCGGGATAACATAATTTTAAATTTTTTTTGACGGAGCCATAGTGACACTGCTCACTATTTTTAAGATGTTCTCTAATTCTGTAAGCTGTTCTCTATTCATAAGTTGTTCTCTAATTCTTTCAAACTGGGATAACATATTTTTTAAAATTTTTATGACAAAGCCATAGTGACACTGCTCACTATTTTTAAACATTTTGTTGGCATCCATAGTGACACTGCTAACAGAATTAGAGAACAGCTTATGAATCTTAGGTGTCCAATCTTATTTGATTTTAGATGGTATATATAAGGACACGTTTTTATCACAAATTTATAGAATAGACAACTACATCAATGACTTTTGGAAAGAAAAATTTGTCTCTGGGCTACCCAAGCTCTTCGCTGAAAGAGTTAGAAACAATCTCCGTCAAGAATACGGGGGACATATCCCTTACTCTGTCATAACATTTGGAGAACTCATACAAAAAAATAAACTTGATAGGTTTGTCCCTTTGCAACGATCTGAAGATAAAGAATCAGCTCAAAAACCAACATTTGTCATCCAAGAGAGAATTTGGAGACTTCTCTTATCAATTCAGATAACAAAAGGAAAACCTTAAGAGTCTTTCCAAACCCCAGAAAAGAAATACCAAACATTATTATAATAAAGACCGTTTGAGAGACAATATTATAAATAAAATAAAACCTCTACTCAGAAAATCCAGAAAGTGGTTCCCCAAAAGGAAACTCAATACCTCTAATCCTCCCATCTGATTCAAATGTAAGCAGAAAGACCATATGCCAATAAGTGCTTCAATAGAAAATGAAAAATAAAGAATCTATACAAAACTTAGAAGAAGAACAGAATTCTGAATCTGAAAGTTGTGGTTGTGACTATTGTGACCTTGAATCCTATGATTCATCCTCCGATACAGATGGCGTGATAGTCCTTTCAGTCAAAGAACAATTTATTCTTGATACTATTGACTCTATCCAGAATCTTGTCGAAAAGAAACGACAATTAGAAAGATATATTGGTTTGATAATAAAAAACTCTGTTAGTCAAACTCAAGACGATAAAAAAGAAAGATACTCCTATAAGGGGGTAATTCAAAGAATAGAATCTGAAAAACCCCAAAATGGTGACTCTAGGGGACTTAAGAAAAGAACAAATTGATATGAAAAGGAAATCAAGGACCTTAGAGACAAGGTTACATACCATGAAGCCATCCCAAAATTTGAAAAATCCAATGCAAATTCTAATAATGAAGAATTTGTCAGAGAGCAACCTGAAGAGGAAGGAGAATTTATTAGCTCTATGGAAAGATATACAAAATAAAAATGGAATGTTGAAGTCCTCCTAAAAATCCAGGCACTTTCCCTTAAATACAATGCCCTTATTGACATTGGGGCTGATATGAACTGCATTCGAGAAGGATTGATCCCTTCCAGATACTTTGAGAAAATAACCCATTGTATAAATACTGCCAATGGGGAAAGCCTAAAGATTAATTACAATATTCCAGAAGTTCATGTCCATAATAAAGGATCATATTTAAAAACATCGTTCCTTCTAGTTAAAGATCTTCGACAGGGTGTCATCCTAGGGACCCCCTTCATAAATATGATAAAACCTTCTCGGTTGACAGTGAGGGTATTCATGCCACCCAAAACAGCAAAAATATTCTATACAGATTTTGTACTATACCAAAGTTATCTTTTCTCAACCAGCTTAAGTAGGCCCTGTAATACAAAGAAAAGTTCATAAATGAACTCTCTGAGGAAATCAGACTCAAAAAATATCTGAACAAATCAGTAGTCCTATTTTTCAAAAGAATGTCTTTGATTTTCAAAAGACTATTGAAAATGAAGCCTGCTCAGATCTACTCTCTGCTATCTGACATAGGAAAAAACATATGGTAAGCCTACCATATACCAAAGACTTTAATGAAGAAAAGATCCCCACGAAAGCCAGGCCTATCTAGATGATAATAGACTCCGAGAGATCTGCAAGGAGGAGATATCCGAACTACTTATGAAGAACGTTATTAGAAAGAGCTCTTCACCCTGGAGTTGTGCGGCTTTCTATGTAGAGAAAGCTGCAGAATTAGAAAGGGGTGTACCAAAGGCTTGTCATAAATTATAAGCAATTAAATAAAGTACTCCAATGGATTAGATATCTTATCCCCAATAAACAAGACTCATCAAAAGGGTTTATAATTCCAGAATTTTTTCTAAGTTTCACCTTAAGTCAGGATTCTGGCAAATCTAGATAAAAAAAAGAAGATAGATACAAGACTGCCTTTACAATACCATTCGGGGATTATGAGTAGAATGTTTTACCTTTTGGGTTAAAAAATGCGCCATCGAATTTCAAAACATAATGAATGAAATATTTAAACCTTATGTATCCTTTTTACATTGTTTGATGTACTGATATTTTCTGAAAATATAGATAAACATTGTAAGCATCTAAATATCTTTCTTAGGATAGTAAAACAAAATGGTTTGGTGGTGTCAGCCAAGAAGATAAAACTCTTAGAAACTACATTACAATTTCTAGGATACAAAATATCTGGAAATGTTATAATACCCATAAAAAGGGTAATAGATTTTGCACACAAATTTGTAGATGATATAATGGATAAGAAGCAACTTCAAAGGTTTCTTGGTTGTCTCAACTATGTCTTAGACTTTTATAAAAATATAGCCCTTGACAGAAAACTTTTGTCTAACAGACTAAAGAAAAATCCCACACCATGGACTATAAACCATACCCATGCAGTTCAAAGAATTAAGGATAAAGTAAAATACTTGCCATGGTTAAACATAGCAAGCCCCAATGCTCCAAATATCATAGAAACAGATGCCTCTGAGATAGGATATGGAGAAATACTAAAACAAAGAATTGATAGCAAAGAACAATTAGTAAAATTTACTTCAGAAATATGGAATGAAGCCCAAAAGAAATATTCCACAATAAAAAAGGAGATCCTTGCCATAGTTAACTGCACAACCAAATTCCAAGGGGATATTTTAAACCAAAAATTCCTCTTAAGAATAGATTGCAGCTCCACAAAATATGTGCTTGAAAAGGATGTTAAAAATCTTGCATCAAAACAAATTTTTACCAGATGGCAAACATTATTAGGAATATATAATTTTGACATAGAATACATCAAAGGAGATTTTAATTGCCTTCCTGATTATCTCTCATGTGAATTTTTGTAGGGAAATGGATGAAAAGAAGAAGGCAAAGATTCTTCTCCAAAGGACCCTAAAACTTGAAAGCTCAAGACCCTCTCTGCCAACCTCATAAAACCAGAGGTTAAGGAAGAGAGTCTTATTGAAAGCCAAAATCAGTATGTTATACTTGCTAAAATAGGTTCTCAAATTTCAGAACCACAAATTAATTATGAACTAAAAACTTTTATTCCACTATTCTCTATCGAGAAAACTAAAGTACACAAGGAGATACTAGAACTTATTAAAATATATTTTCCCAAGTATGACCATTTTGGCACTGATTATCATTTCTATATCCCTGAAATGATAGGAAAAAATCCTGATTACTATGAAAATATCATTTTGGAATCAAATAGTGTCAGAATTGTGCACCACTATAAAAACAGGAACTCCTTAGAAATTTCACACTCCAAAATATGTATCCAGAACATATTAACCTTAAAAGACTAGGACAAAAACCCCAATGCCTCTAGGTGATTCCAAAAATCAAATATCAGACCCAATTACTATAACTATTGGGATTATAAAAAACATGGACAAATGCCCTATTAGTCCAAAATTGTGTTTGAAAGCATTCTTGGTTTATCCATTTTGTTTGCCAAACCAAACTTCCAACTTGGTTCTACTCCTGGTTGCAAATATTTGGTGCTAACTGGTTAAATTTACCAGAAGACATCCAAATGCATATGTAAGAAGATGGCTTAAACCCTCAAAATGATATTGATTTATTAAAATATCATAACCAAACTGGGATACCATGGATCCTTCAATAGGATTTTCAGATAGAAAAAAGGATACCTACTCACATTAAAAGGGCTATGTATACGAAATGGTGGGTTAAATACGACCCCCATAATTTTTTATTTGGATGTAAATTACCAATTTCTGGGAAATCACAGGAAGATAATTATGAAAATATCAAGACATCCCTTATTGGAGAATACACTAAAAGATTTTTAAATTTAAGCCAGGAATCCATTGAATTAGAAGCATATGAACACATGTTTAAGGTGTTCAAAGGCGAAAAGGCAACTGTGCCAGCAGAAATGGCCACAAGCTCTCAAGGTCGAGAGGGACTCAAGGGCTAGAAGATGACTCTCAAAGGCCAGACGATGATTCTCAAGGAATAGACAATGACTCTCAAGGGTTGGAGGACATACCCATAGACTTTCCACAAGATGATATATATATATTCTAGAAGAAGCTAGAAGCCACTAGCAATCCACGAGTTTAATATTGCTATACAAAAAGATGTCACGGGAGCGCCTTCCAAAAATGAAAAGGAAGATATGACTTAAAACAAGAGAAGCCACCAGAAGACGACAATCAGTCACTCAAAGAAGAATGACCATGGATTCCAAAACCTTTGAAATCCGCAAGCTCAAGCCAATAAAAGGGAAGGAAGATTGAAGAAGGAGGGCATCGGTGAAAAACAAATATACAAAACCTCTCTACCAAAAATCCACCATAAGCCAAGAATGCTTTGTAAGATAGAAGAGATAGGGCATAAGAGGGAGATATCCTTCTCAACTCCAGCATTATAAGTTTGTTTCTGTAAGCCTATGTGCTAAGTAGTGTCCTGTATAAATATCTTATGAATGTTTAATAAAATAAGTCTTTCTAGTATCCATCTTATGTTTGTATTTTAGTTTCAATTTCGTTTTAGTCTTTTAAAAAAAAATTTAAGAAGCAACTTCAAAGGTTTCTTAGTTGTCTCAACTATGTGTCAGACTTTTATAAGTTTTTTTGTTTTTTAGGTTGAAGTGGACTTTGAAGGGTAGAAAGCTTACGTTTTACACAACTAGGAAGTGGGTTAGGGCTCCAGTTAATGATAACTCTTGGAAAAATGATAAATGATATGTACAATTTTGTATGTACTCCCATATGTAATCCACATTGATTTTTTAATAAAAGATATATGCTTGTCTATAGAAATACAAATTGTTATTTATATGAATTACAATATACACAAGATATATTAGTGTATTTAAAAAAAAAGAAAAATTCATATAAACCCCTGCACTGAAATCCATATAAATCTCTGAATATTCCTGATGTCCATATAACCCCTTGAAAACAGTTGTAAATCCAAATAGGCCCCTGAATTAAATTTATGTTGACAAATGATAAATATTCTGTAAATATTTTATTTGGTTAACCTTGGTTGAATAAACAGTTTATAAAAAAAACTACAATGTGTTTAAAATACAAAAAATCATTTACAAATGATGATTTTAGCCCTTTGGGTAGGGTCTTATAATATATTCAGAGGAGTAAAATCAAAATTTACAAAGGGTTTTTCGCATTTTTAAAATGTTGTAGGTAGTTTTTGGTATACTTTATTTTTAGTCAGGGTTAACCAAACGAAACATTCACAGAATATTCATCATCTGTCAACGGAAGTTTAATTCATGAGGTTATTTGGATATACATAGGTATTTTCAATTAAGGAGTATTATGAATTTCAAGAAAAGTTCAGGGTTATATGGATTTTAAACAGTTACCGGGGGTTATTTGGATTTTTTCCCTTAAACAATTAAAAAAAATCTATCCCCATAAATTGTGATAGAACTTCATGCACTAAGATAACACTTTATACTCTCCCCTCTGTCACAACATATACTGTAAGGGTGCAACTTTAGTCGGTTAAACGGAATCCGAACTGATCCAAATTAATTTTTTTTCAAGTTTGGGTCAATAGTTTTATGATTTAGTTTCGGTATGGATTGAAAAATTAATAAACCAATATATATTGGTTTGAGTTTAATTTTTCAAAAAAATCGAATTAACTGAACATAATTGAATTAAATTTAAACACATGATTATTAATAATCAATATTCCTTTAGATAATTCTTTTTATATTAAAAAACTATGTTGTTATACCATTAATATTCATAAAAAATTAAATGTACTAATTTATACAATCAATCATAACATTTTAACATTAATGTAAAGTGGTAAATCAACCCCCCAAAAACTATAACCAACCCATCGATCTTTAATAGTTCAATTCGATTCAGTTTAGATTTTTAGTTCGGTTTCGATTTGGTTCGATCTCTGAGTTACATATAAATGTAGTTTAATTCAATTTTGATTTACAAAAATCCAAAACCAAATCGATCACATTGCACCCTGATGTATAGATCATAGTGTTCTAGATGGAACTAGAAAATATCTTTGAATATAATAACCCTCTAGAATAATAGAGAAAGAGGTTTTCTGACAAGTGGTTTGGACTTAGGAGGTGCTCTTGACCCTTTCACACTTAAAAAATAGCTAATGCTCGAATCACCAACATGAAGAAATAATAATAATAATAATAATAATAATAATAATAATAAAAGTTTATGCTCGAATCACCTAGAAATAAGATATTCACATTAGACAGAGTTTAGGTGAGGCATGAATAATCAAAACGAATAAACAAATATTATTCTCACGTGTTTAAGGAGAAACTGCAGTCCCAATAATTTGACTTCCATATAATGAAATGATTCCTTGAAATGATTCCATTCACAACCACATAATATAAACACTCTCTACATACATATCTAAACACCTTTATATCTTCTTCTCTGAAGTTGCAAAACACAAAAAAAACTCAAGAGACCTTCTTCAGTCATGTCTCACACGCGCGCCCCACACGTGCTGATCCTCCCCTTTCCTTTAATGGGCCACATGATCCCCTTAGTGGACCTGGCCCACCAACTGTCCCATCGTGGGCTCTTCGTCACTGTCCACGTCACTGCTGACACCCTCCCCTTGATATCCTCCTCCCCCTCCTACCATACCCTCCTCCTCCCCATCCCTGCCGCCGAAGTCGCCAATGGCGACTCCTTCTTAGCCACCTTCGTCAGTATGGGCTCCCTCCACAACTCGATCCTTCAATGAGCCAACTCCCTCTCCTCATCCGCGACTATAGAGAAGGGGACCCTACGTCAGAGTTCATGTGGGATGGGATGCTCGACAATGCCGCGAGTTGGGGGATCATCGTCAACTCGTTCACCGGGCTTGAGGGGAAGTATTTGAAGCATTTGGAGAAGAATTAAAGGCCAGGCCAGGTCTGGGCTGTTGGCCCATTGGGCCTTGGTGGCCCGACTGAGAGGGGCGGGCCAAGCTCGGTTCTGGTGGATGATGTGTTGGGGTGGCTTGATGGGTGTCTGGATGGGACGGTCGTTTACGTGCGTGTGGGGAGTTGGTTGAGTTGGGTTTAGATCATATTTAGGCGATTGCAGCTGCTTTGGAGCTTAGTGGGGTTCGCTTTTTGTGGGCCTATAAGTCCCGCGATGATGGTGGACCCAAGGGGCGGGTGGGGGAAATGGTACTCATTATACATGGATGGGCCCCCCAAGTGGCGATACTGGGCCATCGGGCAATCGGATCGTTCCTGACTCACTGTGGTTGGAACTCGACGTTAGAGGCTATCACCGCAAGCGTGCCATTGCTCGCTTGGTCAATGGCCGCAGACCAGTACTTCATGGCGAGGCTGCTTGAGGAGCTCGATGTAGCGGTTCGGGTATGCGAGAGGACCAACATGGTCCCTAACTCAGCCGAGCTAACTCATGCTTTGGCTGGGTCAGTGAGTGAGGCATGGCCCAAGAGAGTTCAGGCCAGGGAGCTTAGGGAATTGGCATTGGGTGCAGTCAAGGAAGATGGGAGCTCATATACTGGTCTTCATCATTTGTTGGAGGAGATACAAGTTGACTTATGAGAAATATAATGTTAGGTTTTTGTTGGGGGAGTAATAGTGGGGATAGTATGCGGAACAATCTCGCATACAGTACGCACATGTTTAGATTTTTAAAAAATAATACACCCCATTTGGATAACGAGTTAAGAGAGTATAAGGGGGTATAAGGGTGGTATAAGAATGGATAGGGAAAATGAATGTTTGTTTGCAGAGTATAACTTAGTATTACTAAACCAGTTTAAACGAGTATAAGAGAGTGAAACAATTCTAAGTAACCTCTAGAATAAGCTATACTCAGTTTATCTATTCCCATGGGCCCACATGTTAAATCAACTTTTTACACTTTATCATATCAAATCACCTATCAACACCTCTTATACATTAATAGAGCTCACATATCAAATCAACTTTTTACACCTTATTTATATTTTATTCTTTATCAATCAAACAACTCAACCTTTATTCCAATGAGAATAAAACAAAACACAACCAAACAGAAAATCTCTTATTTCTGTAGGCTTGTTATCTATACTGGCATAATTAACTATCCAGAATAACTCAATTCCTCCATCCAAACGGGGGCATAAAGTTTATCTATGAGATATATGTTTCAATGAATAGTGTATATCGTTCAATAAAAATTGAATGTATCAATTCCTAATAATTGTAAAATAAATTAACGAGATATATATTTCTCATTTAAAATGGTATATATTTCATTGAGTGGCTATGAAGATATATAGATTGTCCACTGTGTATGATAGCGCTCATAAAATAGTGATGTTTGACACTTTATCCTGGCACTTGGATTGCTTTTCGTTATATGATGTGGAGTCAGTTTTCTAATTTGCAATTGAAATAAAAATCTTTAGGTGGCTCAGAAACGACCATGTAGTGCATCTATTGATCCTTCTCATGAAATTGATCGAGTTGATATTCTTTATTGTATTTCATACATCTTCAAATTAGGGTTAATAAGCTTTAGAGGTGGAAACAAATGTTTCAATCACATCAAACACTAAAGTTTAACAACTCCCCGTACGACTATACGAGCTCCCACCCACCTCCACCACCTCCGAGGCCATCTTTGTCGGTATCGGATTTCGGGAGGGTCGGCCTCCTTCTTCCTTTGGTTTCGACATGTGTAGGGGTTCCTCGGGGATTCGAGTCTGGTGCGCGCCTTGGCAGGCTTGGTCGGATCGTCTCTCGAAGGGTGGTGGTTTCATTCTGGCTGAGGCACCCGACAACTACTCAAGAGGATTCATGGGTGTTTGTGATCGCCACCTGCTTTCTCAAAAAGCAGAAAAAATTGGAGGTGAATTTGATTACCTTCGTGACGGAGTTTGTGGGGTCTCCGTCCTGGGACACGGATATACCGTATACAGAGGTGAAAAACAGAGATCTTTTTCTGCTTCGGGAACTTGCTAGATGAGATATGAAGGTTGGGGTGTAGGTGGGGGTCGACTAGTGGGAATTAGCTACCTGGTGGGGGACGGCTGGTTTGGATTAGCCGCCTGGGACCTGATTCAAATTGGCAAAACTTGGATAGGAAATGGGTTAGGGTTTCGCTAAAGTTAAACTAAGTTTAACCTGAGTTTTAGAGAGTGGATTTGGAGAGGGGATTTGTATAGGAAATGGGTTTCTCTCACTTTCTCTCTCAAGAGTTTTGAAGTGATAGTGTAGGGTTTGGGAGTGAAATGTATGTGTTGATTTGAAGTGGGAATTGAATGGATGATGAGTATAAAAAGAGTTGGATGCCCCCTATTTATAGTAAAATAGAGGTAGGGGAGTGTTCACTGGACAATAGATCAAATTGGATAATAGGGTGGTTGATTTGACCCCCATTAATCCTCTGTTCTTCTGACAGTGTCCAGGTGAGAGGCAGTTACTCTCAAGTAGCCGTCCCAATGATGACCTGCCAAACGTCTCATCTCTGACAAGCGGTGGCTTGGGTCGGTCGGCCAAGATGGGGCGACTAAAGGGCACAACCCGGTACAATGATCAGCATTAAATATTGCTTTGTGACCCATCCAAGGAAGCGGTTTGGGGTCAATAAGGGGGGCGGCTAGTTGCAACTAGCCGCCCCAGTCCAGTTCCTAAATTTTTCTAAGTGTTGGACTAGAGTTTCCGGTTTGTTTTTCTAAAGAATTTTTCTTTTAGATGTCCAAATGCAGTCATTTTTTAATATCATTTGAAGTAAATTTCTTTTTTTGGACAGTCAAAATTAGAGTATCTACGGTCTTCACTCACTATAACAAGGTATATACACCTTGTTAAAAAACATTTACACATTTTTTATAAATAATATAATTTAAATCATTAGAATTATAAATTTTACTCTTAATTTATAAAAATACACACATCATATATGCATATGTTCTATGCTGTAAAATGTAGCATTTTCCCTTATTATTACATGATATCAAATGAAGAGGTGGGAAAAAATAATTTTGAATCACGCCAAACAATGAAGCTTAACAACCTCTCCAACGAACCCATCAAGATCCCCATACGAGCTCCCACCCACTTCCACCGCCTCCAGCGCCTTCCTCCTCAACTCCCTCCCCCTAACCCCCATCTCACCCCCTCCCTCGCTCACCGCCTCCTTCACCTTCTCCGCCAACTCCCCCACCTCAGGCACCGACTCCTCCCCTTCACACACCATGACGGCCACCCCGAGCTCCTCCACGACCAACCTCGCGTTGAAGAACTGGTCGGCCAACATCGGCCACGCCAATAGTGACACCCCCGCTGTGACCCCTTCCAAAATAGAATTCCAGCCACAGTGGTTCAAGAACACCCCCACTGCATCGTGGCCCAGTATCTCCACCTGCGCAGCCCACCCCCGCATCATCACCCCCCTCCCTGCCGTCCGTTCCTCAAACCCGTCAGGGAGCAAATCACCATCGGAGGCCGCGGCGGCCTTTAGCGCCCACAAGAACCGGACGCCGCTCCGCTCCAAAGCCTTCGCGATCACCTCCACCTGTGATTAAGTTATCAATTATCTGAAAACAAATCTGCATTCGAATATAATTCGAAAAGTATTCGAATCTGACATATATAGTAAAATTATATATGTTTGTTTAAATATGATTATCTTGTATGATTAATCAAAATCTTAAAAATTCAATGCTTATTTTATTATGTTATTATAAAAGTCTCAATTTAATTTTATCATTGTTTTAATATATTACATAATCATGTAATTGGTGTCTATATTTAAACATGTATGTTATTCGAAGAAAAATATATGTATTTACTCTAAATTATTAAGTTCATGATTGGGAAGTGAAATAGAGACATAATATGAAGGAATAATGATGAATAAACCTAAAAATTTGTTAAGTGGAGATAAAATCGTATAAGTATTCCATCTCTCTTTAAATTATGTTATTCCTCTAATCTGTTATACTAGTTTAACGGTCTACATTTAAAATCAATCATAATCAACTCATCACATGTTAAATTATTTTTCATATTTTTACAATATTTTCACACATCTCATTTACATTTCATCAATAATTTATTCATGATTAACTAAACAACAAAAATTTCATTATTACGATTTGCAATGAAAATAATTAGAGACACAGTAGAACAGAAATGATTTATTCCTGAGTTATAATGAATTTTTTTTTTCTTTTTGAAAAAAAAAAGACCTCGCTACTATCACTTATATCAAAAATGAATTTTTCAAGTTCATATCTCATAATAGCTTATGTGAATTATGACCACTGCCCAAAACTTTGAATTTTAATATTACAATAAGGATATGTATATTTAGATATATGATGACTGTCCAATCTATTAACAGACTGACCTGCCGCGCAGTCAACTCTATCATGGTCCCGAAGCACACATAAACCACCGACCCGACAGGGCACCCATCGAGCCACCCCTTCACATCTGGGCCCAACCCAGCCCGCTCAACCCGGATACCCAACACGTTGAGCGGACCCGCCTCCCACACCTGATTGTGACCCAAGTCCCTCTTCAAGTGCTCCACGTAAGCCCCGTCCATCCCCTTAAACGAGTTGATGATCACACCCCAACTCGCGATGTTATCGCGCATCCCCTTTTTCACGAATTCTGAAACTGGGTCTCCCTCCCTGTACATCCGATACAGCATCGACAGCTGTCTCCAGGGGTAAATCGGGGAATTCGGTAAAGTCGGGAAGCTGACGTCATCGGAAAGTTTGGGCATCTCCCTCCACAGTCCGTAAGTGAGAGACAGGGACGGGGCTCCGGACGGTGAGAAGACGACACGTGGCACGCTGAGTTCTTCCGCGAGTCGCCGAGTCCAGCCGAGGAAGAGGTCTGAGACGATTAAAACGGGAGGGGTGGGGTGGGCCTTGGCCCATGATAGGATGGGCCCGTAGAGGGAGCCCATCGCGACTATGGTGTCTCGGAAATCGTTGGACGGTTGGGATTTGTCGGGGAGGGGGAGGAGCAGAGGATGGACGGTGGGTGATGAGGAGATCAAGGGGTGGAGTTTGGAGAGGTTTTCAGGGGTGGAATGGACGGTGATGGTGAGGCCGCGGAGGGAGAGATGGTGGGCCAGGTCCAGCATGGAAAGCAGGTGCCCGGCCTGGGGGTAGGGGATCAGTAGCACGTGTGGGGCACACATGCGAGACATGGATTGATTTCTTTGATCAATTCTATTGCTCGGGTTTTTTTTTTTTGAGGTTGGAGGAGGAGAGAGAGAGAGAGAGAGAGAGAGAGAGAATGTGTGTGTTTGATTGAATTTGATGTTTTCAATGACTAATTATAGGACAATAATGCAGTGGTTGTGAAATGCAAGGACCAAGCTAAATTATTTTATATGCAGGTCCGGTGACCTAAGGTCAATATATATAATAGTCTCCTGTTAAAAGAAAATTGTTGCGTTCATTAACTTGATTATATATTTTGTCTATGCTTGATTGAACCCACCAATCAATGCTAAATCGCATCAATTTTTATGATACTTGATACTGTGGCCATGTGAGATTGTAAGATTTTATGATTATTTAATCACATGTAATTTTTTAGTTTTTTTTGGTGAATACGTACAAGTTACTCATTAGAAACATATGAAGAAAGGAGACCGTAATGATCAAATGTGACCAACTTATGCATATTCTACCTAGTGAACAATATAATGGAGTTCAGTACTGACTGAATTTCATCTATAAGAACACACATGCATATTCTACCCAGTGAACAATATACTCAATTAGTTAAGTTCAGATATTAAAAGCAATATGAGAACATAAAAACTTAAACTGTTGAAACAAATAACATGCGGAAGATTCTATGACATGTTGTGCATTACATTTTTTTAAATTTAATTTATACTTTAACTTGATAAAATATGAGTTTATTTCATGCTTCATCCCTTTGCGTATTTTAATTAATAATTTTACTTTAGAAGTATTATTGTAATAAATTTATTAATTTATTTTTATAGACATTAAATATTATCCTATTATATATTCCAATGAAACTTTCTATTTTTACTATGTTAATTTTTATATATAATTTGATTTTAAAAAATGACATTAGTCAAATCAATTGACTCGTTCACTAGTCCAAATTGGTGCGGGCTGATTTACCAAAATTTTGGAATATGCGGATAGCATTTGAAAATATCTTTGAAAAACAAGATTTTCAATAAAGTAGTGTAAATAAACTTGATTATTAAAAAGCATATTTTTTACATTTTTAAAAAAATATTTTTTTTGTATTAAAAATTGTAAGTAACTTTTTAATTAAGTCTGTTTTCTGGAATGTGTTTAGTAACATATTTGTACTTTCTGCTTAACTAAAAACATAATCGTCTTATCAAAGTGTTTCCAAACGCCCTCTTAGACAATGACAATGATATACAACATGTCTTTCCGTTTGGTTGCGCGTTTGGGCAGATTCCGCTTTTTGAAAGCTGAAAATCCCCAAACGCGCAACCAAACAGGTCGGATTCCGGCGGAATCAAAAGCTAGATTCCTTTTAATTTCTCTCTCGAAATCCATGTTTTTAAAATCTCAAAAAGAACGATTTTTTGTCGGAATCTTTTGAATTGAAAAGCAACTTTTTCTACCAAACATTAAACTCCTTCCAAATATTGATTCCTGAATTAAAAAAAAAGCTTTCCAAAAAAGTCAAGGTCTAAAATCAACTTAAAAAGCAGTTTTATTCCAAAATCTACTTTTCAATCTGTGTTTCCAAACGGAGCTTTAGACTAGGCATCTCAATATGGAATATCATGGGCGTTAATACACTCTATGTTATCTAGGTCTTTTACCGTCACCATGTCAGTAATTCAATATATAAAATCATTATAATCTTGCTAATGGGGAGCTTTGTTTCTCCAATGTAGTTGGGTCACACTAATCGTGTGATCAGTTCTCTTTCTTTTTCCTCTGTTTCTCTACTTCTCCCCACTATTGATTAAGTTAGAATATACCTTAAGATAATATTTTCTTTGCATGAATGCTGAGGATTCTGTGAAAAGGTGTGATTGTCTTTGAAGATACAATATCAATGATAGAATTAGCAACACTTCCAAATATGGAGATCCTATAAAAGACAACAGATTAAGCCATAGTGTAGGTGTGGCATAAACTGGTACTCAATATGTAGAGTGGGAGACTATATATAAGGTGGGGAGCCGATTAGGTGCGGTTTACGGTCGGTGCGGTGCGCGATCACGGGCCGTCGATCACGGGTCCATCGCATCGGACGGTCGGGTGCGATTCACGTCGACCGTTGGATGCGATGGACCCGGATCGGACGGCCCACGTCGTAAACCGCACCGACCGCATACCGCACGTAATCGCGACCAATATAAGGTGAACTTTTATAAAGTGAATAACAGAAAGGGTGAACATAAAAGACCAACAAAGAAAAGATGTTTTGAAGGGTAGAAAGTTTGTTTTTTTTCGTGTCGAAGTGGACTTTGAAGGGTAGAAAGCCTACTTACACAACTAGGAAGTGGGTTAGGGCCCCAATTAATGATAACTACTGAAAAAATGAAAAATGATACGTCCAATTTTGTATGTAGACCTATTTGTAATTCACACTTGATTTTTTAATAAAGGATATATGTTTGTCTACTGAAATACATATTGTTATATATATGAATTAAAATATACACAGATATATTAGTGTAATTTTAAAAAAAGAGAAAATTTATAGAACCCCTGTAAACTGCTTAAAATCCATAAAACTCTCTAACTTTTCCTTGATGTCCATATAACCTCATGGAAACAACTATGTAAATCCAAATTGCTAGCCTCCTGAATGAAATTTTCATTAACAGATGAAGAAATATTCTACGAATATTCTGTTTGGTTAACCTTGGTTGAAAATACAGTTATATAAAAAAAACCTACAATGTGTTAAAAATACAAAAAATCATTTACGAATGATGATTTTATCCCTTTGGATATGGTCTTATAATATATTTGGAGGAGTAAAATCATCATTTACATAGAGTTTTCCGCATTTTTAATAGGTTGTAGGTGGCTTTTGGTATACTTTGTTTTCAGTTAGGATTCACCAAATAAAACATTCACAGAATATTCATCATCCGTCAATAGAAATTTAACTGAGGAGGCAATTTAAATTTACGTAGGTGTTTAGAAGGGGTTATATGAATTTCAAGAAATGTCAAGGGTCTATATGGATTTTAGACAGGGGGTTATTTGGACTTTTCCCTTTAAAAAATTAAAAATATCATCCCCATAAATTGTGATAGAACTCATGCACTAAGATAATAACATTATACTCTCCTCTATCACGATGCATCCTACAGAGGTGTAACTTTAGTCGGTTAAACCGAATCTGAACTGATTTTTTTGAGGTTTGGGTCAATGGTTTTAAGATTTGGTTTAGGTATAAATTGAAAAATTAATAAACCAATCTACATCGGTTTGAGTTTGATTTTACTTAAAAAAAACGAATTAACTAAACATAACCGAATTAAATTTAAATACATGATTATTCATCATCAATATTCATTTAGATAATTCTTTTTATATTAAAAAACTATATTGTTATACCATTAATATTTATAAAAAAATAAATATACTAATTTATGCAATCAATCATAGATTTTGATATTAATGTAAAGTTGTAAGCCAATCCCTCAAAAAAAACTATAGCCAATCTATCAATCTTTAACAGTTCGATTCAATTTGGTTTTAGATTTTCAGTTCGATTTTGATTTAGTTCTGGTTTTGGGTTACATAAGGATGTAATTTGATTTAATTTAAATTTGTAAAAATCTAAATCAAACCGATCAAATTGCACCTAAGAGCATAGTAACAAAGTTCGTGTACGGCAAATGTTCGGCGAGTGTTCCGTTCGATACGGTACGTGTACATTTGTGAATTATACGGGATAGATACAGAAAATATACGGGGACACATAAATATGATATAAACGATGAGTAAATATAAAATATCAAATTATATTTTACCATCCTAATAGAATGTCAACACAGATAAAATTTAATATCAAATACATTGAATATTAGCATTTAAAACTTTTATTTTAATAAAAAAGATCAACATAAAAAGATAAATAAATATAATTGTCTTGAGTTAAACATCATCTAATTGTTTATTTCTTCTTCTCCTTCATCTTCAATTATCAAATTGTCTTCTTCAATATTTGAAAAAGCATTAATGTGATCCAAATATATGGGCTTCAGAGTATCAGTATGCAGAGTATGAATCTTTTTCAAGTGAAGATTCATTCGCACAAACACGAGATCATTGAGTGTTTTTGGTTCCAGTCGATTTCGTTTCTTGAAGCCCTGCGAGTTGTGTTTGTAATGGAAATTAGGGGTTTTTATTATATTTTTAATTAAAAAAAAACAGATTTCATGATCGATGATTGATATTGTTTCTCTGGAAAATCCGTATTGTTCGGATTCGGAACGTATTTTTCAATTAGACAGGGGATTCGGCGGACGTGAGTATATTCGGCCGTTTCATACGGTTGATCCCTAATCGGCGAACATCTCCGACTGTTCGGTTATATTCGGCGAACTTTGTGACTATGCCTAAGAGTAATATAGTGTTGTAGATAGAAATATAAAGTATAATTGAATATAAAAACGCTCTAGAATAATAGAGAGAGAGGTGTTTTGATAAGAGGTTTAGACCTAGGAGGTGCTCTAAGACACTTCCACACTGAAAAAAGAGAGTTAATGCTCGAATCATGAACATCGAGATATAATAATAATAATAATAATAATAATAATAATAAGTTAATGCTCGAAACACCTTAAACAAAATATTCATATTATCTGAAAATGGAGACTATTATCCTAAGCACGGATGCTAGTGTTCATGAGCGATATCGTACGGCGGGAGCAGCGTACTTACTGGTTTTACCATGTCATGTCCATTACATGTTATAGCAATGAGAGCAGAGAGTTGGCCATGGACCTTTCCACTCTTGGCAAAGGCGGGAGCTGTTCAGTTGGGAATTCAATGTGTTTGGGAATTGGGGTCAGTATTGTGTGGGGACCGAGGGTGTCTCCTTATGTGAGGAGAGACTAATCTTGTCATAGGTGGTGAGTGCGTAGTATTAGAGTTTGGTAGATATCTTGGCAGAGGCGAGAGCTGTCCAGTTGGAAATTCAATGTGCTTGGGAATTGGAGTCTGTATTGTGTGGGGACTGGGTGTGTCTTCTTCTGTGGGGAGAGACTGTCATAGGTGGTGGGTGCGTAGTATTAGAGTTTAGTAGATATCTCTTCAACTATAATTCAATATGTTTTGTATCGGATCACATTTTATTTTTATGTAATTGTATTAGACTTCGGTCTTAATATATTGAGGCATATGCCCACCGTTTCTATCAAAAAATGTGCTTGGGAATTAGGGTATAGGAATGTATGTATTTGTAAGGACTCCCAATCATTAGTACAGTTATTCAACAATTAATCTATTCTGATGCTACTTTCTTTTTCTTAAAAGCTTATAGTGATGAATTATTTATTTTTCCCTTCTCTACCAAAAATCTAGTGATGTTTTGACCGATAACGCATTAACGTCTCAAAGCCCGGAACCAATCTGTCAACATGTAAATTTAAAGGAAAGGGTTAGACTCATATTTTAACAGTACTCTAAAACGTATATCACATATGTTTTTATTTTTTTAAATAATAAAAATTATTTAATATTATATATGTTTTGATAAAAAAATGTGTATCTTCGTATCGAATTGAATGAATCCATTTTTAATAAATGTTAAAAAAAATTAATGGTGTACAAAATTTTAATGAGACATGACTTGTTCCGGTTACTGATAAAAGGAAGTGGAATATATATAAGATTAATTAAAGGAGATCTGAATTATATAAATAATATTGATCGAGGCTGAAGTTATGATATGTGGTAAGATAATATTTTCCTTGCATGCATGTTGAGGATTCGATGAAGGGCCCGTCTAGCCCCACCCACTCGATTTTTTTACCCCACCAATCAATAAAATAAAATAAAAAATCGGTGTTTTACTATCTTCACCGATCCGACCAGGTCGACCGGATTTGGTCGCCATTTCAGGTTTCGCGCGACCGGATTTGAGTCGTCATTTCAGGTTTCGCGCAACCGAATCTGGTCGAATAGGATTTGTAATAAAGTTTATAAATTTTTTTCTTGAAAACATAATCTCACGACGTGTATCCTCCTTGAATCTTTCATATCACTCCAAGTCTGAGTTGTAATATAGGGAGAATAAATCATTATTCTTAAATATAGAATATAAGAACAATTTTTTTTACATAAGCTACAGACAAATTTCAAAAGCCAAATATAAAATGTGTTTAGATCAACTGGTACGTTTTTTTGTTTTCAAACAAAAATTCATCTTAACTACGAATTCAAATGAAGCTTAAAAATGATATATATTTGTCTAATAAGATATTTTTCTATAAAAATTTGAATTAATTGAAAGTATATCATACTTATATTTTTTTTATCCCTTACATGTTGTTTGGATGAAAGAATAAATGTAGAATATGATGGATAAATCCAAAAATTTATTTGTTTACAAAAAATAAGTAGATATAGTTTTGAACCTTGTTCGACCAATTATGGTCGCCCAAAACCCGAAATGACGACCAATTACGGTCGCCCAAAACCTGAAATGGTGACCAAGTCCGGTCGCCCAAAACCTGAAATGGCGACCAAGTCCGGTCGCCCAAAACCTAAAATGGCGACCGAATTCGGTCGAACTGAATCGGTGGAAACAGCCAAACACTGATTTTTTTTTTGATCGGTGGGATTGAAAATTGTTTGGTGGGGAAGACGGGCCCTTCGATGAAAAAGTGATTTGTCTTTCTGGATGCAATAATCAATCATAGAAGTAGCAACACTTCAAAATATGGAGATCCTAGAAAAGACAACTCATTAAGCCATGGTGTACGTGTGGTATAAAATGGTACTCGATTTGTGAGTGTGAGACTATATAAAGGTGAACTTTTCTAAAGTGAATAACAGAAAGGAGAACATGAAAGACCAACGAAGGAGATGTTTTGAAGGGTAGAATTTTATTTATTTATTTATCAAAGTGGACTTTGAAGGGTAGAAAGCCTACATACACAACTAGGAAGTGGGTTTAGGCCCCATTTAATGGTAACTCCTAGAAAAATGGAAAATGATATGTTCAATTTTGTATGCAATCTCATTCACATCTCACTTTGATTTTATTTTTAAATATATATGTTATATCTATTTAAATACATATTGTTGTATATTTGAATTGAATTATACAGTATGAGATACTAGTGTATTAAAAAAATATAAAAAAAATAATTTCCTATACATTGTGATAGAGCTCATATAGTGTTACATACAAGACTATAAAATAGATGAATGTAATAACGCTATAAAAAAAAGAGTAGAGAATGATGTGTTTTGCCCTTAGGTTTGGAGATGCTATGGACAATTCCACACTTTAAAAAAGGTTTATGCTCCAATTATTCACATAATAATAATACAAAAAAGTTTATGCTCGAATCACCAAAAAGAATATCACAAATAGGCAACTATATCACTAAATAAACAAATCATGTCTCACATGTTTGAAGAGAAACTGCACTCCCTCTATCCAAAAAGCATCCCAACTTCCATAAATAATTCCAACAACTTGAAACGATTCCATTCACAACCACATAATAAACTGTGTGTGTGTGTGTATACACCTACACCTTCATATCTTCTTCCCTGAAGTCGCAACACAGAGAGAGAGAGACTCAAGAGACCTTCAGTGATGTCTCACGCGCGCGCCCCACACGTGCTGATCCTGCCGAAGTCGTCAACGGTGACTCCTTCTTAGCCACCTATGTTGGCACAAGTTCCCTCCAGGGTCCGATCCTTCAATGGGCCAAGGCCCATGAAAGCCCACTTTAATCGTGTCGGATATCTTCCTGGGCTGACCCGAGACTCGCGGGCCAGCTTGGCGTACCACGTGTGGTTTTCTCGCCTTTTGGAGCCCTCACTTTTTGAACATTTGCCTAAGCGGGCCGTCCCGGTGGGCTTCCCAGACCTGCCGGGCTCCCCGATGTTCCCATGGCACCAACTCCCTGACATCATCTATCACTACAGAGACGGTGACCGTACATCAGAGTTCATACGCGACGGGATGCTCGACAATGTCACGAGTTGGGGAATCATCATCAACTCGTTCGCCATGCTGGAGGATGAGTATTTGAAGCATTTGGAGAAGAATTATGGGCCGGGCCGGGCCGGGTCTGGGCCATTGGCCCATTGGGCCTTGGTGGCCCGAGTGAGAGAGGTGGGCTGAGCTCAATTCCGGTGGATGATGTATTGGGGTGGCTCAACGGGTGCCCGGATGGATCAGTCATTTATGTGTTTTTGGGAGTATGGCCAGGTTGGGTTCAGACCAAGTTAAGGCGATTGCGGCAGCTATAGAGCTCAGTGGGGTCCGGTTTCTTTGGGCATACAAGGGCGGCGATGATGGTGGGCATGAGGGACGAGTGGGGAAGAGGGGGCTTGTTATACGTGGATGGGCCCCCCAAGTGGCAATACTGGGCAACTGAGCGATCGGATCATTCTTGACCACTGTGGCTGGAACTCTATATTGGAGGCTATCACGGCGGGCTTGCCGTTGCTCGCTTGGCCGATGGTTGCAGACCAATACTTCACAGCGAGATTGCTTGAGGAGCTCGGTGTAGCGGTTCAGGTTTGCGAGAGGGCTGGCACGGTCCCTGATTCGATCAAGTTGGCTCGCGCTTTGGTCGAGTCACTGAGCAGGGCACAACCCGAGAGAGATCAAGCTAGGGAGCTTAGTGAATTGGCATTGGGTGCAGTCAAGGAAGGTGAGAGCTCATGTATGGATTTGCATTGTTCATGCAGGAGATACAAAAGTTGACTTATGAGAAATATAGTGATAGATTTTTGTTGGGTGAATAATATATGAGATATATATTTGATGAATAATATATATCGTTCTATAAATAAATGAATGGACTCATTATTAAATGTAAAAAAAATTAACAAGATAGACTGCCCACTGCGTACAACAACACTCTTAAAATAATGTACGTTTGATACTCTATATCCTGCCACTTGGATTGCTCTTCGTTGTGTGGGGTCAGCTTTCTCATTTGCTATTGGAATAATTTAATTTTGTTTATGTGGACAAAACCAATCATGCAGTGCATCTATTGATCCTTCTCATGAAAGTTGATATTCTTTTTGTATTTCTTACATCTTAAAATTAGGGCCTAACACACTCAATTTTTTTGTAGTTTGATTGAAGATATTACGATATGTTTTTATGTCAGTATATAGGGGTGGACAAAAGGTCTCCCATGTGCGGTAAACGGGACCCCGACCTCCATTCTACAATACGTGGATGATACACTTGTGTTCTTGTCCCCTGAAGTAAAGGTAGTCAGTGGGTTCGCTTCATCTTGGTATGTTTCTCAATGCTATCGGGCCTTCACATCAACGGGCAAAAGAGCTCATTCTGAACGATTAACGTCGATCAACCATGTGCTGAGGAATTGGCTTCTATTCTTCGATGTATGTGACCTGCAAACGGCGTCCCCAAGACATCTCGAGCTTCCTCTGGTGAAATCTAAACTGCGTAGGAATGATTGGCTACCTCTGATTGAAAGGATTGGAAAAATAGAAGCCTGAGCTTTGGGGGTAAGCTTATTCTCCTTCAAGCTATCATCTCAAGTCGCCTTTTTTTCTACATGTCAATATTCCGAATCCCACGCACCATCTTCCAAAAGACAGAGGTTTTGAGGAGAGGTTCTTTTGGAACAGGTCGAGCAGGGACGATAGTCACCTGCATCTCGTGGCATGGAAAAGATCTGCCAGTCCAAGGGGATGGGTGGTTTATGCATAAGGGACGTGGATGCAGTAAATAGGCTCTCTTGGTCAAGAAGTGGCTTTGGAGATGGGAAAAAATCAATACATTTCTTTAAAAATGTATTAATTAGTTTTCAAATATAGATTAAAGAATTTATGGGATGTTTAATTCACTCAAAAATGTTTTGTCCCACATCGATTAAATATGCCTCGTGTAGATCTTGGGTCGGGACCCAAGCAAGGGCTGGGGTTTGTAAATTGCATTTGCATTTGCTTTTGCGTATTTCGTATTTCATATTTCGTATTTTGGACTTCGGACTTCGGGTATGGGTATGGGTTAAACGGAAAAATTCATTTGGAACGTTTTATGTTTTTTCACAACGGCCGACAACGTTTAATTTAAATTTTAAACGTTGAAAATTAATATGGTAATCGTAAACGCTTACCATAATTAACGCGTGTAATTAATGCTAACGTTACACCTCCAACAGTCGACTCTCTGTGCATATAAAAAGGCTACCTTTGCAGAGATTCAGAGTGTGTGAAAAAACAAAGTGTTCACCAGAAATCCTCCACAAAAACAGAGTTCTAATTTTTTCTTTTGGGCGATCAAGTCTGCGATCGGTTCGACTTCTCTTCTTGCTTGCACCTAGAAGAGAACAGCAAAGGCTGGGTGGTTTTATCTTGGGAACAGATCGTCAAGAACCCTTTGCGATTGAGGGGGCGTATTCTGTTCTGAAGACAGCGTTACCACGTGACTCCATATCAGACTCTTCTAATCCTTGTCTTCATATTTTCCAGTTTTTGTCTGATAATAGATCTATTTATTACAACAATTTCATAATAGAATATCTTTCTATTATCAGTCTTTGTCTTCTGCTATGGCTTTTAACGATGATAAAACCTCTGCCAAATCTGATGAGAAGTTCAATGGTTCCCATTTCTGAAGATGGCAGCAACAAGTTCGGTACTGGTTCACCACACTTGGCCTTGTTTCTGCCATCCTCAAGCCTACCCCTACCGAGACTGAGAAAAATTCCACAGAAACTCACTCCACAGATACCACCCTGACCCGATTAAAATCACAACCATCACTGAGATTGCTCCTTCTACCAGTACACCTCAGCTTAGTTTTATCGAAATTGACTACCTCTGCCATGGTCGTATTTTGTCCACTTTATCCCCTGAACTGTATGATGCCTACTGTTTAACAAAAACCTCCTTAGAGTTATGGACTGCCTTAGAGGAAAAATATGGCCTAAAGGATGCTGGATTGGGGAGATACACTTTTGTTGACTGGCTTGAATTCAAGATGGTCGAAACAAAAACTATAACCGCTCAGATCCTAGAGTATACCAACCTTGTTCAAAATGCTAGGACCAAAGGTTTTACCCTAGAAGAAAATATCCAAGCTGCGGCCCTTATTGAAAAACTTCCTCCTTCCTAGAATGATTTTGCCAAAACTCTTAGGCACCATCAGGGTTCCATGTCTATGACCATCTTCTTAAATCCCTTAAAACAGAAGATATCCATAGAACCAAAGACAAGAAAACAAACAAGCTGAGGTTAGTCTTGTAGAAACCAAGAAGCAGTTCAAACCTAAAGGAAAAAATTTCAAACCCAAGAAAGCTTTCTCCAAACCCACAAACTCCAAGAGCAACACCGATCCAAACCAGAAAAAGACCTTTCACTGCTACGTTTGTGGCAAATCTGGGCACTTTGCTAAAGATTGTCGCAAATGGAAGGATCCCAAGGCCAAAGAAAACCCTCAAGCCGCCATTACCTCCAAGTCAATATGTTGACCTTAGAAGAGAACACCTCTGGAAACACTGCTAGGTTTGTTTCTTTAACTCCTGAAATTAATTCTGTTAATCTTTCCACTGGTTGGTGGATTGATACCGGAGCTAATACACACGTATCCTTCTGTTGCTCCCTTTTTTACTCATATCAGAAATGCGATGGAAGAAGCATGATGATGGGAGATTATGGGGCTGCAATGGTTGAAGGCTTCGGACGAGTTGACCTGAAGTTTACTTCTGGAAAGGTCCTAGCGCTTCAGAACGTGCAATATGTACCCAAAATAAGAAGAAACCTAGTTAGTGGGTCCTTGTTAATCCAAGAGGGTTACAAGTTAGTGTTTGAATCTAATAAGGTTGTAATAACGAAGTTAGGTACTTTTATTGGCAAAGGATATCTCTGTGATGGTTTATTTAAATTGAATGTTTTAGACTCTTGTGTTTCTGGTGACAATGACAATTCTTCTATTGCACTTATGGCTGAATCTTGTAATATGTGGCATGCTAGATTAGGTCATGTTAATCTAAATTCCACGAGAAAAATGATGAATATGCAGTTAATACCTAAATCACATATTGATAATTCCAAGAGATGTGAAATATGTGTTCAAGCTAAATTACCTAAGAAACCATATAATTCTTGCATGTTTGTGATTTGAATGGTATTCTTACTAAGGATCATATGAGATATTTTGTTACTTTTATTGATGATTATTCTAAATTCTGTTATGTCTATTTGCTGAAATCAAAAGATGAGCAATTTGATAAATTTAAGACATATAAGAACTTAGTAAAAAATCAAACAGAAACAAAAATTAAAAGGTTGAGATTTGATAGAGGTGGTGAATAAACTTCGAATGATCTTAATAAATTTTGTGAAGAAAATGGCATTGTGCATGAAGTTTCTGCCCCTTACTCACCTCAATCAAATGGGGTGGCCGAGAGGAAAAACAGAACTTTGATTGATATGGTCAATTCTATGCTTTCTGAATCTGATGTTAGTAATAGACTGTGGGGGGAAGCACTTTTGACTGTAAATTCTGTTTTAAACAAAATTCTTTTTAAGCATGTCGATAAAACTCCTTTTGAACTTTGGTTTAAAAGAACACCAGTTTTGAAATACTTAAAAGTGTGGGGGTGTTTAGCCAAAGTTAAAATTCCTGAGATGAAGAAAAGGAAATTGGGCCCTAAAACTGTAGATTGCATTTTTTTTTTGGATATGTTTATAACAGTCATGCTAACAGATTTTTTATTATTAAATCTGAAATTTCTGATTTTCATGTTAATACTATTTTCGAAACTAAACCTGAAGATGCTGTTTATTATGAAACTATTTTTTCAATGAAAGATAAAGTTTCTAGATCTGTTGATGAAGGTTCATCAAGTACTTTGGATACTAGTGAAGTTGCATCTTTAGAAGAAACTGAGTATCCAAATACAAATGAACCTGAAGCTTCGGGTGATATTCGAAGAAGTAAAAAAACAAGATTTGAAAAAAGTTTTGGTCCTGATTTTTATACTTATCTTATTGAAGATGATCCTAAGACATATCAAGAGGCAATAAATTCTGTGGATGTTGGTTTTTGGAAGGAAGCAATTCAAAATGAATTTGAATGTATCATGCATAATCACACTTGGGTTTTAACTGATTTACCTTCTGGTTGCACAACTATTGGTTGTAATGGGTTTTCAAAAAGAAACTTAAAACTGATGGTTCTATTGATAAATTTAAAGCATGATTAGTTGCTAAAGGTTTTAAGCAAAATGAAGGTATAGATTATTTTGACACTTTTTCCCCTGTAACAAAATATTCTTCTATTAGGGTACTAATTGCCTTGGTTGCTATCCATAAACTCGAGATCCATCAAATGGATGTCAAGATCACATTTTTAAATGGTGATCTTGATGAGGAGATTTATATGGATCAGCCTGAAGGGTTTGTAGTACCTGGACAAGAATACAAAGTATGTAAATTGGTTAAATCTTTGTATGGTTTAAAACAGACTCCTAAACAATGGAATGAAAAATTCAATAAAATTATTTTATCTGCTAGTTTTGTGAGCAATGAATCTGATAATTGCATTTACTGTCAAATTCAAAATGGTGCATGTATTATTCTATGTTTGTATGTGGATGACATTTTAATTTTTGGCACAAATATTAATATTATAAATGAGACTAAAAGTTTTTTATCCAGTCAATTTGATATGAAAAACCTTGGTGAGGCTAATGTTATTTTGGGTATTAAATTGATAAAATTTGATAATGGTATTGCTTTATCTTAGTCTCATTATGTTGAAAAAGTGTTGAAAAAAATTGAATATTTTGACTTCACTACTGTTTCTACTCCATATGATGCAAATTTTCATTTAAAAGTGAATAATGATGCACCTATACAACAAGCTAAGTATGCACAAATAATTGGTAGTCTAATGTACTTAGCTAACTGCTGTAGACCTGACATATCATATACTATAGGGAGATTAAGCAGACATACCAGTAATCCTAATGCTGATCATGGTTTGCATTGCGTAGAGTATTTAGATACCTTAAGGGTACAATTAATTATGCATTGCACTATACATGATATCCTTCTGTTCTAGAAGGATTTACTGATGCTAACTGGATTTCTGATTCTGATCAAACAAAATCTACCAGTGGTTATGTGTTTGTTTTAGGTGGTGCAGCTGTTTCTTGGAAATCAGCAATTCGGGCAAAGTCTACCATGGAGGCTGAGTTTATTGCACTCGATATCGTTGGAGAACATGCAGAATGGTTGAGAACTCTTTTGCTGGACTTATCAATAATAAAGAAGCCTCTACCAGCTATCTCAATTCATTGTGACATGGTCTAGGTTTCTTTTTGCCAATGATGTAAACGTTCTGAAACTTTTTCCATGTTATTGTTTAAGGGAGGAGGAATATTCGGAACTCTCTATGGAACTGAAGAAGCAACCAAAACTTCCATCCAGAAAATCTTATGTTCAACGTGTAAATGAGATCACAAAAAATATTAGAAAGCAAGATGCCGATATCAAGCGTATTATGAAAGACACACGACAGCTTCAATTAGACAGTAATTCTATCCAGGAGCGTCTGCATCGAACTTACACGGTGGTTGATGAAACTGTGTTCAGGTACACTTATTTTATTATTGTTTTTATCAATTATTATTTTTCACTGTCTTTAAATTCGATGCCACCGTTTGGATACCGAATAAACCCCGGATAACTTCGGATAAAATTTTAAAGCCGTTTGAAAATCCCGGGTAAACTCAGATAAAGTGTGTCAGAATAAACCAGTATAAAGTGGTATATGGATTTCAATCAACCCCTAGAATAAAATTTATCCTAGGTTATTCCACTTAAAGAATAAGTGGGTCCACTGTCAAATCAACTGTCATCACCTCTTATAAATCAATCAAATCAACTATCATTACTTTTTTACCTTTTATAAATCTTCTTCCATACTTTATTCACATTTTACCTAAACAACAAAACATTTATCCGTACGATTCCCAATGAGAATAATTCAAAACACAACCAAACAAAAAAATCACTTTATCCTTATTTATACTCACTTATGCTCGGATAAATAAATACCCAAGAATAAATCATATTATGTATCCAAACAAGGGCAATGAGTCACCTCCGATTCTCTGATGTACTTCCACTTCAGCTAATATAGGATGCCCAAATTGCTCATTATTGATGAACTTATATCTGACTGGAGTATGATGAATAAAATTTCGCTTCAATTATTGTGAGATCCTGTAATTCTTCTTCATCAAATTATCTGAAAAACATTTTTGATTCATCAATTCTAAGATCCCATCATTCTTCTTTATTATATATATTCATCATTCATATTAACTCGCCGATGTTTTGTGAAAAGTTACCGAGTTGGTCGACGAAGGAAAAAAAGAGAGTCGTCTTTGCTGTCCGAGATCCAGTTAAGGGTCCAGAATGGACGGCCAAACAATAATTATAAAAAAAAAATCGAAGTTTCAATGTAAATTCGTAATTCGTTTTCTGTTCTCTCGTCTTTGTTATGAATTAATGGGTTCTGTTTTAATAGGTTTCTTTGGTTGTATTTGGTTGTGATTCGAAGGGTATTCGTAATTACATTTGAAATGTCTATTCGAATTATGTCTCTTCGTTTATGTCTTTTTGAATTATGTTTTTGTTGATGTTTCTAAATGTCTCTTCTATCATATTTGACATTTTAAGGATTTATAATTGAATTATGTTTTTGTTGTTGCTTCTAAATGTTTAATCGGTTTTTTTAATGCTGTTACATTGACTGCATTATCTCAGATTTTATTGTATATGCTGTTACATTGAACGTCATTCTCAATATCTAAATGTAACATTACACAATATTAGATGCTGCCGTTATATTGTAAATGCAACATTAAATAATCATTTTCAAAATCTTTTTTTTTTTTTTGTTACATTTGTAAATGTAATAGTCATTTGCATAGTCATAACGATTTATTTTTGTTTAGATTTATAAATAATTTATACGTGTTACATTCTGACATGTAACAGTATACTACTGATGTATTCAGTGGAAGTGTTACATTTTGTCATTTTTCTTTGCTGTTGCAGAGAAGTTTGCTACATTTTCGTTGGATGAGATTCCAACCTTTGAAACGTTGAGACTGACAGAGAGGACGGTCAGAGAGCTTCTTATCTTTAAACGCCGAACTGTCCGAGATAACCACAAAAGCGAGGTCGCCATTGGAGACGGAGAAGGTGAAGTAAATCAAAAGCAATGTCATGTATTGTTTTGTTTTATTTACATTGTGGGAACTCTTTATTGATTAATGTGGTTACATTTAAATGTAACAGTTAATGAATATTGCGGTTTGATGTGAAAGAGACACATTTAAGCAATACACAGTTTTTGTTATTTTGTTACATTTGAAATGTAACAGTTTTGTAAATGTGTGTATTATATTTTGTATTTACATTTAAAATGTAACAGTCTTGTAACGACACAATGTTATTTATGCAACACTATTACATTTTGTTACATTCATAAATGTATATTATTGTTGCATTAAAAAATGTAACATTTAGTCACATACACTTATTGATTTATTTTTGTTACATTTGTGCAACATTGTTACATTCTGTAATAGTTATAATCATAAAAAAACTGGAATGGTTTTTTTGTGTTATTTAGGTAATTTTGGTGTAATTTTGATGAAAAATAATTTAGGTAATTTTTTGTGTAAGTTAGGTAAGTTTTAATATAAAATTCATAAGAATTTCAAAATTCAAATTTTGAAATAGTCAAATTTTAGAGTGTGATATATTTTTTTAAATAGGTAAATTTCAAAATATACAAATTCAAATTAATGTGAAAGATTAATAAGATAAAAAAAAGGGGATTTGGGTTAGTGAGATCTATTTTTAATGAAAGGCATATCTATATTTTGTCATTTTACTCATTTTCAAAAGTCAACAAGCCAACCAAGATGGTGACACCTCATGGGGCCTGTGAATGGGGCCTGAGTATCATCACCCTTTTGTAACCGCCTCCATCATTAATGAGACAGTGCTGCTACTTGGGCCTCATAAATTAAGCCCCATTTGTGAGCCCCAATAGGTGGCACTCTCCTATTGGTTCCCTATTTGACTTTTTTATAGCTACCAAAATGACAATGACAAGACTACCCTTCTTATAATTTTAAAAATTGGTTCTAACTAACTAATATCCCTATTAAATCTCGTAACTGAATCTCACAAAGTGGCACAATTAAATCCTCTCCACGTAACATATTTCTTTAAAATTTGAATAAAAAAGAACATCAAACACATATTATCTATTAAGATACAATAATGTATATGAAAATCCAAATGAACAAATATGGTCTACATGCTGAGAACTGCATAGAAAATTCATAAAAGGTCTTCAAAATGCCAACAATAAGCAAATAAATATTAATGAGCTATATATTAATCAAATCCCTAAAAATAAATATAATAACCTTCAAAAAAATGGGCTGAAATTCAAATTCAGATACAGGTGTATCTGAAATTGGAATTAACAAATACCTTGAAAAAATAGGCTAGAATTCAAATTCAGATACAAGTATATCAGGAATTTGAATGTGTATCAGGAATTTGAATGAACAAATATGCATTCCATATAAGAGAATGTGCATTGTATTTGAAAACATTGAATCTGAATGAGTTGAATAATGCTGATACAAAACTAAAAAATATGATGACACATTATGCATAATTATACACAAACACACAATCATAAATGATTGTACAGATCATACTTGGTACACAACAACGCATGTAAATCAAGATACATGCTATATATATGAATTTAAAATGAAATTCAGATTCAATAGATGTATACGATGATTCAAAGGAATGATGAAAAATCAAAATAATGTATTCAGATCGAAAAAGGACAATCCTGAATGGATCGTCATTGTTTGCACCACAAACTAGTCACAAAAAAACTAAATAAATGAGCACAATCAAATTGAACAAAAAAAACGTTGAAATCTTCTCTTCTTTGCCGATCAGATCTGATCAAAAAAAGAAATTGATGTTTGTTTGCGAAACAACTGATCAATTGGTATAAAAAAAAGATGGATCTCATGATTTTTTATTTTTTTGAACATGCAATTGAATTGAAATTTTCAAAAAGGGAAATAATCTACCAAATCTTAACTGCCTCGAAATTATTTGGAACGGTTATGTAAAAAACGATGGGATTAGTTGGGGGCAATATAGGTAATTCAAACTTGCCACGGGGCTTGGGATGAGGTGTATTAGTTGAGACTCAAAAATTATTATTGTTAATCAGTATGAGATCATTATTAAAAAAAGAGCAAAAGGGGTCCCTAAGGGTAAAAACGACATTACAAGCGTGCCACCTCATAGATTTCTATGGGATCTATAAAAATGGAGCCTAAAAATCATTATTGTTTTCGTATACTGTCAATTTTGTAGTCTCAATAAGTTATTGTAATTTTTTTAAAAATAATTAATACTTGTGTATTTAAATACATTCGGAGGCAGATCCATGACATTATTTTATGACAGGCTAAATAAAAAATTAAAAATAAATTTTAAATCTTATATTCAAAAAATTATTAAGTTTTTTAAATTGAATTAAATAAGTTGATATATATATATATAGTAGTTTAAAAAATTCATTAATATACAATCAAAATGACAGTATATATACAAAAAAATATAAAAAAATGTTATTTGAATCAAGTATATGATGTTTGCATCAATATTTTCAATAAATTCCTTTTCAGGATAATATTTGGAGTTGTTAGAGTTTATTTTACAGTGGTGATACTCAGACCCCAAAAAATAAACTCTACTCATAGGCCCATGAGGTCATCACCTTATTGGTTCTTATTAATTTATTTGTTGACTTCTCAAAAATGATAAAATGTCAAAATACAAAAATGTCTTTCATTAAAAATCTATCCCATTAATCCAAATCCCCTCATTTTCTCTATTCTCCAAATCCCCCCATTTTCTCTATTCGGTTATGACTATTCCAAGTGAATCTTGAAATCCATTTATCCAAATCCCCTTATTTTCTCTATTCTCCAAACCACGCGATGTCTTCATCCCACCCCGCAACGTACACACGATTCCCCTTGCAACACGACGAACCAATCCTCCTGAACTCGGCGGGTCCCGTGTGACCGTTGCCGCCAAGATACAGCACTCGATCAGAGCCGATGTCATCCACCTTCACCCACCTCGAATTCGGAAGGTCCAGCCGTAGCACCTCCACGTTCCTTAGCTCGTAAGGAGACATATTTTCAGCGGTCTTCAGCACCGCCATCATCACCCCCCCTTCTTCGACGAGGAATGGTCTCACACTCATACCATGCGCTAATGATGATGATGTTAGGACAATCCCATTTGGTACCTGATGCAAATTAAAAATGCTTCCTTTAATTATGTTTATTACAAATATTCAGGTTGTTAAGTTGTTAGAAACCTATTGATTTTGTATAGGAGCTGAGATTTAGATAAAATATCATCCTATCTCAACAAACTTAAACGCCTAGTTCTCATTAGACTTGTAAAAAGTAATTCAGTTTTATATTAAAAAATAGGGTTCAATGCATATAACCCCTTAAATTTGACTGGATATCCATATTCACTCCTTAATATACTAAACATCTATATAACCCCCTCATTTACATTACTTAATTAATACACATACCCCCCCTGTCATTACCTGACCAAACGAGGTCTGTCAACGGGATGGGTCGCGGGTCGACACGGACTCGACCCAAAAGACCCAATCATGCAAATAGAAGAGTCTGGGACAATTTTGATCAGATCCAATGGACCCAACCCAACCTTTTTTTTTTTTGTTCATTACCCTACCCAAAGCACCTAACCCAAACCATCTCAAGAGACCGTAGACTGCACAAAGCAGACTACCCACTGCTAGGCCCAAAGTCCACTTAATACCCCCTAGTTTACCTGGACCACCACCTAATAAAGTGAACCAAAAAAGGAGAGAGAGAAATCCTAAATCTCTAATGTTAGCCTGTGAGACCATCGCCTCCAGCACCGCCTTTTCATTGACCTCATGTCAAGCTTGGAGAGGATCTCGTGGAGGAGTTCTTTCACGTGGCTCTCCAACCCTCCTCCAATTCTGCCTACCAACATCTTCTTCTCTTTCTTTTCTTCTGTTTCATTGAAGGAGAATAGTAGAACAGTGAAGAGAAGGAACACATGTCGATTAGTTCACCTCTGCAGCTCTTCCTGATAGCACCCGCCACCACCACCATTCTCCCCCCTTATTCTCCCTGGACACCCGACGCTGACGCCAGACGTCTATCCCATTCCCATCGCCGCCGCTACTATTGGATTTGATGGTGCTGCTGTTGCTGGCTGCTGCTCTAGTGAGCATCGGAGGGGGAGGGGAAGTTGGTCTTGACTATTTGGGTAGGTGTCGGAGGGGAGAGGATTCGACGACAGTGTTTTATTAACCAAATCATTACCTTCGTTAATTTAACCCAACATGCGAAAATGATAAAAATACCCACGGTACCCTTTCTAAACCTAAATCTGGAAAACCCTTCCCAAAAGCCTCACTCTTGGAAAAAGCCACCATCCTCCTCTAGGTCATCCTTGTTTGTTGTCACTCCATCCTTGTTTGTTGTCACTCACTCCTGCCATCGATCTCATTCCACCACCGTTAGATCTCCTCCTTTTTTTTATGAAATAGTAGGCTATTACCTTTACGTTAATAAGAGGCAAAAGCCTAAAGGGAAATACAAGCTAGCAAATCTAAAGAAAGCAAAATACAAACATGATGGACCCATGAATGAGGCATTGACACCAGCAGCCCACTCGTAGAAGAAATGTCTACGCAGGAGACACTAGTAGGATGTGTTTGCTCCATCATGTAGGATGTGTTTGCTAAATTAGAGTGAAAATATCATATATGTAAGCACAGTGATAAAGTTTGTGCTCGACAAATATTCGATTAAGTGTCATGTTAGGCACAGTATATATGTGTACATTCGTAAATCATAAGAGATAAATATAAAAAAATACTAAGAGAATAAAACTATTTTCTAGATAATTTAAGCATTAATATATATTAATGAATTTTACATGCATCATGTTCAATATGATACATATTGCATGGAAAACATCCAATCGCATTACTTTAACAGAGATTTGAAAATCGAACAGAGAAAATCAAAAGAATGATATATATCTAATTTATTAGGATTCAAATGCAAAACTTCTAATAAAAAAAAATTAATTATTCCATTAACATGGTAAATTCGTTTAAAAAAATATATAAAAATTTCAATTTAAATCAATGCTCTAGGCTATTATAAATTGGTAAACAGAAAATACAGAGAAATCTTCTTATTCCTTCTAAGATTGTAATCTGATATGATCGACCGGAGAAAAATCAGACACCGCGACTAAAAATAAATAAACTAGATTTCAATCAACCTCTAAAATCATGCAAATTTCACTAGATTTCATTCTTACTTGAAACACTTTAATCACCCCTTTTGAATTATTGAAAAAAAAACACACTTTAATCATCCCCATTATCCAGTGAATTTGAATTAACCAGCGAAATAATAATGGTACAACGCGGTAACTGAGAACCAAACCAAAGATTAAACACACAACAAAAAAAGATTAAACAAACGAAAAAAAAAAAAAAACTATTCTGGAGTGTTTCTCAAAAAAACACATACCAAAGAACATTTTTTTCCCAAGGTCCTGAACCTCATCGTGTGCCTCAAGCTCTCCCTCACTTTGATCTTCGTTGTATCAGTCACTCAAATCGCTCATTCAATTTGAATCGGATGGAAGGTGTCGGAGGAGACGGGGACGAAGGCGCTGAGGTTCAAGACGGCGGCGCGGAAGGGTTTTTGTGTTCACTTTGGGTGACGGCTCTGAGAATGAAAAGAGAGTTAGGGTTTTTTTTATCATGAAAAAAATATATTATTGTATTTCAGTATATATTTTATTTTATATAACAGCATGCATTCCAAAATATTAGTGTAATATTTAAAAAATATAAAAAATAAAATAAGGATGGACTGCAATTAGATACAATTGGGGTCGCTTGTATCTTTTTCCATAAAATAAAGGCATGGGTTGAGGTGGGCCAGGTAGAAAAAATTTCATGGTGGTCCATCGGTTCATAGGATCGAGTTACGGTAGACTTGGACTAGACCTATTTCATAAATCAAATCCTTTGAGTAGGGTCAATATTGAAACAATCCTTTAAATCAAATATTTTATTTCTTTTATCAAGATATATAGATCCAGATTTAGACCTGATCCATTAGTAGGCCTAGCCACATCTTCATGGCTATCACACACCTAGGTTGGCTTTTTAATATATACACACACACAATGGATCTGCAAGTTAGTTTAACAAGGAATTAACACGAAAGAGTTTTTTTTTAAAGCAACAGTAGGGTTTTCATGATTTGTGTTTAATAAAAGGGGGTTCGAAAATAATATAACTCTTGAAATCTTTTATACGCCATTAAATATGAATTGGAATTTTCAAATCAGATCTCCATACAAATGAGTCTAGGAGCCTTAACCAGAAAAAAAAATACCTAAAAGATCAACATAATCATAGTGAATAAAACAAGTAAAAAAAATTAAATCCCATAATAAAAAACAAGTAAAAAAAACTAAATCCCATAATAAAAAACAAGTAAAAACAAATAATCAATATAATCATAGTGAATAAAACAAGTAAAAAATATTAGGGTGATTAACATTAATAAGAAAAAAAAATTGATACCGATTTATTTTTCTACGAAAGAAAAAACCTATAGGCCATGAGGGAGACTCTGCGCTTGTAAATTAAAGACAGTACAGATATATATAGAGAGAAGTTACAGAGCCGATTATATATAGATACAGACAAATATATAAATATATTAGCTTTATACATTTGTCAATTACACGATGAAACATAAAAATATTTTTCATATTGAATTATTGAAATTTGAATACATTCATACTAGTAATTATTAATTTAATTTATGGAAGTATAGTTGCCCTATAGTAAGTAAGTAATAATTAGTTATAAGTTGAGAAAGATTTAATGAAGATGTTTAATTTTGAATTACTCAATTAATATATATTGATATGATTTATTTAAATTTGGAATCTTAAAATATATTTATGATATATTGATTGCTGATTTGCAATCTTAAATTTCTTAGATATATGAGTCATTGTTAAACTATGGGAGAGTAAAAACGGAAATAAAAATTTAGTTTGTTATAGGAACTGTTAAGATTTTTTATATCCCAGGATCAACAATTTAATTTAATAAAATAATTAGCAAGAAAGAGTTTAATTTATTTTTTTAAGTTTCACGTTGTGTTTAACAATATTAGTTGTGTTGTGGTTTTTTTTCAAATGATAAAAATATTACAATGGGCAATTTTGATTAAGGTAGTCTTCTTCTTGTTTTTTTATATAAAAAAAAAAGGTTTATGAATCTGTACCTCCAATCCTAGCTTGAAATCATTTATTTAACAATGATGTCGTTGGGACCTTTGGGTATGTAATTGCTGTCTTGTGATTATTGGTTGTGTGTATATCAATCAATATTTGATTTTCTAATGCTAGACTCTAAGCGCATTTTATTGATAGTTATATCATGTATGGTAAGGTCAGTGATAAGATCGATGTATACTCGTTTGGAGTCGTCCCCCTCGAACTATTGACATGGAGAAAACCAATAGACAGCGAGAATCCTAAAGGGCAAGAGAGCTTGGTAATGTGGGTAAGTCCACAAACCTTTGGTGATAATATCTTGCTTATGTGGGTAAGATCACCACTCTATTGTTGATGATGAAACTAAACTTAACGTGTTCATTGCTTGAGAAAGGAGATATAGCAGATATTCTTGATCCAAATCTGAATGGAAAATATGATGAAGCTCAGATGCAAAGAATGGTGTTAACCACTCTGCATCACAAGGGCAGGCCGACTCTGCCCCACATGAGCCAAGCGACGCTTCAATGACTAACACTAATGAACTTTGATTGAAATTTTGTTAGAAGTCAATGAAAACATAGTCATGAGGGTATTAATATCCTATATTGATGTTCTCAGGTACTAAATCTTCTGAAAAGGGAAGAAGATTTCAATGCACCGGCCGATTCCCAAGCCATCTTTCTGAAGGAGCAAGAAAATCATGATGAACAGGCATATCCAGCCTCAGATGTAAAATCACATATTGGACTTGCATTTCTCGACATAAGTGATGATACATCATTTCGTAGCATGGAACAAGGTTACCATAATTCCATTGAAGAGTACTTGCGAGGGCGTTGGAGCCGCTCTTCAAGCTTTGATTAGTTCCAAATTTTACTGATACATGGAGAAAAAAACTACACACCACCAAATTGGCTCATACAGGACACCGAGGCAAGCAGTTGCATAAATCGTACATATGAACTGGACCAGTTTGCATTTTTTATGTAATAATTCTTCCATTGCAAGGAAGATTCAGTGTTAGGTAGTGTTGTGTGATATAAGTTTGTTAGAAGAGACGGACACAGCTCAATGTTCATCCTCAATTCTTTTCTTTTTTCTTTTAAAAAAATCAATGTAATCTGCTTTTGTTCATAATCTTTTTCAATTAGAGTTTGTTCAAAGCTTCAAATCAATATTTTTTTTGTGTTAAAAATATGCAGTTTGTGATGAAGGAGACTGGGGAGGGCATGTTTTGTCTTGCAAATTGACTTTCAGATGTGCAGATGTGCATATATAAGGCACATCACTTGTGCAAGAAAGATGACACTTGAAACAGACATCCACATTGTTTGTCATAACTTATTCCAGACTTCCTAGTTGAGTCAGTGCAGGTAATCAAATATTCATGCCAATTTGAAGGCATCAGTTGTCCATATCTGATAGTTCTCCTCTGCTTTAATTTGGAGACAAAAAATTTCAAATTCCAACATAAGTAGCTACTTTGAAATAATAACATGGGGGCTAATACACTTTCATTCCTACAGTCCTAAAGTCATTTCTCCTCCACATACGGAGATGAGTTTGTGTTTGTAATAGACGTAGAAATCTAAATGAACGTAACATGAAAACATTCATATCTTCTTTTAAGGAAGGAAAAAAAAAACCCAAGCAATCATACTAGAAAAAAAATGAATAAATTAAGTTTGATGTCTATCCAATAAATTTGAGTATATGACAAAACCCATTTCCAAGAACACACGCAAAATGCAATATCACAATTGTACACTAAGTTTCAACTTAAGATTTAAAACACAATATTTGGTCATAAATGACAAGCTGTTCTTTTTTAAATTGACCTCATAAGATGTTTAAGCTTCAAACAAAGAAGTGAAAGAACTGACAAAACAGATGGACTATGGCAAACTTGTGGTTTGCACTTGATCTATGAGAGGGATAACTAGGAGAAAGAGTCTGAATTGATTATGTTATTGCATCAGCAGAGTTTATATGAGTGTCAAGGGGAGAAGTCAAGTTAGATTCAGCTCCAAAAAATTGACAAATTCTGTCAAGAAAAATGACTGAAAGAAGAATTGGAAATCTTCAACAAGGCAGTGATATGAAATTCTATCACTGGACAATTGAAAATTTGACAATTCAGTACAATCCCAGTAACAAATGTAAGAGAAAGCATGACTTCTTAGGTAAAAAAAAGGACCAACAGAGAAAACAAAAACCAATTGAGGTCTTCTGACACCCCTAAGGCCCCAGCAAACCAATACCATACCCATCCATAAAAGATGAGCAATCTTCAGAGACATTCAGTGTTGTTTCTCTTACATGAAACTCTTAGGACTTTCTCCTCCATAGGCCCACGCATGCTCCCTTCGGATCACCCGTTCCTCCTCATCGGTGAAATCGTTTTCGATGTTGAACAACATCCTTATCTGATGGGGAATTTTCCCCTTGATTTCGTCCGCAACCCTTTGGGCTGTAAGGTCCAGCAGGCTCTCTATATTGAGGTAGTCTGCCGCCTGGAATATGGAAAAAATGATTTTTTTGTATATATACCCTGTCAGGTTCCTTAATTGCAGAAATACCCCTGTTACGTTCGGATTTGCATTAATACCCCTGTTAAAATAATAAATAGTGCTTAAATACCCCTCCGTTACTCACCGTTAGCAAACAGGGGTCGACCATGGTTAATCTGCTAACCACAAGTTGGTATTTTACCTATCTACCCCCAACTAAACCCCACTACCCGACCCGATTAACCCCTCACCATCCCCACAAATCCCTCTCTTTCCCACATTTTTTTCAGCAAACCCTAACCCTAGAAACCCATTTAGCCAACCAATCCACTCCAAATCATTCCAAATCAAAGAAAAATCAACCCCATATCGAATACTTCATTTACAAATCAAAGCTTCCATGAGGAAAAGTTCTCGAAGAAGATCTGTGCGCTCTGTGGAAGGCGCTCTGGTTACTAGGACTGCTGTAAATGCGAATCTCGTGGGGGAGACCAGTGCATCAAATCAAATTCTTCAATCCTCGTCATTTGAGGTATGTTTGACAAAAAATCATTCATTGAATATGTTGTTTTGACCCAATGATACTGTCTTGAATGTTTTTTTTTTTTTTGAAATATATGTTTTGAATGTTGTTATGCTCTCAATGTCAATGAATATGTTGTTATGCTATCATGTTGTTCTGCTCCCAATGTTGATGAATATGGTGTTGTTTAGCTCTCAATGTTGATGAATACGCTATTATAATTATGTTAGTTAACTCACAATGTTGATGAATATGATGTTGTTTAGCTCTCAATGTTGTCCATACTGTCTTATTCAATATAGGTGCATATTTTGTTGATTGCCATACTTTGTTGGATGATTATGGAAAAACAAGTTTCTCTTCTCTGTTTTTTTAATTATAGCAGTGTTATTTACTTGCTTTCATATATGGATCTGCTATTTTGTTCACTTAATGAAACAACATGCATAACAGCCATAACATTTATATCATAAAAAAAAACATAACATTGATGTCTTTAAAAAAGAAAGTAACAATGCAAATACAATATCAAACATACAACATACATCATTCAAATCTAAAAACATAATAAATCAAGAAAATGACAAATACAATGCGCATGTAAATGATCATCTCTCCACGGATTGCATTCATCTTTGGCACTGCCTGGAGTGTCTTATCCTCATCCATTGACATCATCTCTTCCATTGTCTGTATCTTCTTCACCTCCAATGAGAACCTCTCTTCTAGTGTTTGAATCTTCTTCTCAAAAAAATTCATTTTTTCTTCGAATAACTGCATCTTATAAATCATTGTTTGCTCCAACAAAGCAAGCTCGTCCATGACTGTAAAATCACTCTTGTAGTCCTCAACCCATTCAAAAAAATTGCAATCTTGAGATTTCTGTGAACATCAATTTCAAACACCATTACAACTCTCAAACCATCCACCAATGAAGAATATTTAATGGGAGATGAAGAATAATTTACCCCTCAATGAGAACATTTATAAAATTTCTTTCTTTTGCTCCTTTCTTTGCTTGATGTCCATATTCTACATGGCAATCCATAATAACAGTTAGGGGTTGGGTGGGGACTGTTTATAGAACTACTCATTGAGTTTTTTTTTTTTGATAACAAAACAGGTGAATGAGAGGAGAAGTTTGACTGAAAAGATGAGAAGAAGAGAAAAACAAAGAAGGGGGGGGGGGGTTCACCGAAGAAGAAATAGAAGAAGAAGGAAAAAATGGAGAAAGAAGAAGAAGAAGATGGGTTCAGCTATACTTAGAGGGTAATATTGAATTTTCCCTATACTTAACGGAGGAAAACGGCATTTTTTAACTACACCCGACGGAGACTAATCACAGGGGTACGTAAGCACTATTTATTGTTTTAATAGGGGTATTAATGCAAACTCGAACCTAACAGGGGTATTTCTGCAATCAAGGAACCTAACAGGGGTATCTATGCAAAAACCCCAAAAAAAATCAGCACAAAAGGAACAGAGTGTAAAGGAATCCAGTTCTGAGTAAAAAAATCTATTTCCAATACCATAAAAGGATTCAACTGTGAAAGGTAAAACAAAATCTCAAAGATATGTCTAAGCGCCATTCAAGTGTATTGTACATTATGGAGACAAAGACAAGAGATCTGTATTTCAATCAAAACTTGGGAGAAACAAACACATATAGAGAACACATGAATATTGTATCAGAAACAACATTTGCACATTAAATATAACTTTGACAGTAAGAAACTGTAAAGACTTGATCAATATCCAACAAATAATCTTTAACAACATTCAAGTGTGCTGTAATTTATGGGGACAGAGACAGGATATCTGTATTTCAAGCATCACAGTGGAGAAAAACACATATACAACAAATGAATAATATATCACAAACCCAAAGTAGTCTTTAACAACATTCACACATTGAATCTACCTAAATTGATAGAGAAAACTATAAGGACTTGATCAAGATCCAAAATGTTCAACACACCAGAGACACAAATGGCCTAAACTCTTAGATTAATCTTTAGATACAAAAGCTCTACTATTTAATTTTTTAAAAAAAAACTTCTGAATGTTAGATGAATTAAAACTATCAAAAACCTGAAAGCTAATGCTTGATCTTTCTTGAAAAAATTAATAAATGAATGGTATGAATCAAGAAAATGTCACACCAACAAAAAGAAATAAAGGATACCATATATGATCGAAACAACAATTGTGAAATCAAACTATCATATCATTCATCTTTCATTACATGGGGACTCTAAACAGAACATTTTAAAGAGTGTGATATATTTTTTTAAATAAGTAAATTTTAAAATAGCCAAATTCAAATTAATGTGAAAGATTAATAAAATAAAAAAGGGGATTAGGTTAGTGGGATTTATTTTTAATGAATGACATATCTGTATTTTGTCATTTTATCCATTTTCAAAAGTCAACAAGCCAACCAATAAGATGATGACACCTCATGGGGCCTAGGTACCATCACCCTTTTGTAACCGCCTCCATCATTAATGAGACAGTGCTGCTACCTGGGCCCCATAAATTAAGCCTCATTTGTGAGCCCCAATAGGTAACACTCTCCTATTGATTCCCTATTTGATTTTTTCTAACTACCAAAATGACAATGACAAGAATACCCTTCTTATAATTTTAAAAATTGATTCTAACTAATATTCCCATTAAATCTCGTAACTAAATCTTACAAAGTGACACAATTAAATCCTCTCCACGTAACATATTTTTAAAAAATTTGAATAAAAAAGAACATCAACCACATATTATCAATTAAGATACAATGATATATATGAAAATCCAAATAAACAAATATGGTCTACATGCTGAGAACTGCACAAAAAATTCATAAAAGGTCTTCAAAATGCCAACAATAAGCAAATAAATATTAATGAGCTATATATTAATCAAATCCCTAAAAATAAAAATAACATTTAAAAAAATGGACTGGAATTCAAATTCAGATACAGGTGTATCTGGAATTGGAATTAACAAATATCTTAAAAAAAGGGCTGGAATTCAAATTCAGATACAAGTGTATCAGGAATTTGAATGAACAAATACACATTCCATATAAGAGAATGTGCACTGTATTTAAAATCCTTGAATCTGAATGAGTTGAATAATGCTGATGCAAAACTAAAAAATATGATGAATGACACATTATGCATAATTATACACAAACACACAATCATAAACGATTGTACAGATCATACTTGGTACACAACAATGCATGTAAATCAAGATACATGCCATATATCTGAATTTAAAATGAAATTCATATTCAATACATGTATACGATGATTCAAAGGAATAACGAAAAATCAAAATAATATATTCAGATCGAAAAAGGACAATCCTGATTGGATCGCCATTGTTTGCACCACAAACTGGTCACAAAAAAAATCAAATTGAACAAAAAAAAATGTTGAAATCTTCTTTTCTCCGCCGATTAGATCTGATCGAAAAAGAAATTGATGTTTGTTTGCGAAATGACTGATCAATTGGTATAAAAAAGGATGGAACTCGTGATTTTTATTTTTTTGAACATGCAATTAAATTGGAATCTTAAAAAAGGAAAATAATCTGCCAAATCGTAACTGCCTCAAAATTATTTAGAACGGTTATGTAAAAAACGGTGGGATTAGTTTGGGGACAATATAGGTAATTCAAATTTGCCACGAGGCTTGGGATGAGGCGTATTAGTTGATGCCCAAAAATTATTATTGTTAATTAGTATGAGATCATTATTAAAAACAAGAGCAAAAAGGGTCCCTAAGGGTAAAAAAGACATTACAAGCGTGCCACCTCATAGATTTCTATGGGGTCTATAAAAATGGAGCCTAAAAATCATTATTGTTTTCGTATACTGTCAATTTTCTAGTCTCAATAATTTATTGTTATTTTTAAAAAAATAAATAATACTTGTATATTTAAATACATTCAGAGGCAGATCCATGACATTATTTTATGACAGGCTAAATAAAAAAATTAAAAATAAATTTTAAATCTTATATTCAAAAAATTATTAAGTTTTTAATTGAACTAAATAAGTTGATATATATATATATATATATATATATATATATATATATATATATATATATGAAATGATTACGTGCGGCGAACGGTAGGTGCGGCCGCGACATGGACCGTCCGATCACGAGTCCATCGCATCCGACGATCCGAGGTGAATGCGATGGACCATCGGATGCGATGGACCCGTGATCGCGGCCGCACCCGCCGTTCGCCGCACGTAATCACCCCTATATATATATATATATATATATATATATATATATATATATATATATATACCTATATATATATATATAGGGACGTGATTGCGTGCGGCGAACGGCAGGTGCGGCAGCGATCACGGACCGTCGATCACGGGTCCATCGCATCGGACGGTCGGGTGCGATTCATGTCGACCGTTGGATGCGATGGACCCGCGATCGAACGGCCCACATCGCGACCGCACCTGCCGTTCGCCGCACGCAATCATTTTCATATATATATAATAATTTAAAAAATTCATTAATATACCATCAAAATGACAGATATATACAAAAAATATATAAAAATGTTATTTGAATCAAGTATATGATGTTTGCATCAATATTTTCAATAAATTCCTTTTTAGGATAATATTTGGAGTTGTTAGAGTTTATTTTACAGTGGTGATATTGAGGCCCCAAAAAATATGCCCCACTCATAGGCCCATGAGGTGTCATCATAAAAAATGTAACAATCGATAAGGCTAAACAAACAAATGACAAGCCTGGAAAGAGATTCATGAGGCTCAGATATCAAAATGTGAGGGATCTCATACAAGGTGTAATTTCACTTGATTTCGTCAAATCAGTGAGTAATATTGCAGATCCACTCACTAAAGGTCTAGCGAGGAGACTAGTCTTTTCTGCATCGAGGGAGATGGGTCTAAAGCCCATAATATAGTGCCACAGTAGACACCCTACTTATCCAAATGGAGATTCCATTAGGATAAGTTCAAAGAAAAAAACAAACTGATGTGTGTCAATGTTAAGTACTGAAATAAAAATAAATAAATGAGATTCATTATTTTATTTTTATAAGAACATCCCTATGGTGCCAGTATTTGTAACTGTGTCGGTATAGAAAGAGCAAACGCTCTGAATGAATTCAAGGCCTATAAGGCAGGGTGTAGCACCGCACAGTGCACCTTTTGAGAATTCTACTATGTGAGTGTGATATTGGGGCCGCGATCCATGAGAATCGGAGCTGATCTCTAAAGCACTCATGAAACAAGATAAGCGTAACGGCCGTAATGCACACACCGATAAAGAACCTGGTTTAATGCTTATACTGTGTTGTGTGACTTACTGAAGTTTGATTAAAAGGGTCTAGTTCAAGACCTAGTTCACTAAGTGAGGTTCAAAGCCCTAAGCTACCTAACCGAACGCACAGTATCATATCGCCCAATTGTTTATTTTTTTATTTTCTTTATAATAAAATTATTTAATCTTGTGGGGGATTGTTGGAAAGAATTAATATATTTCCTTAAAATGTATTAATTAGTTTTCAAATATAGATTAAAGAATTTATGGGATGTTTAATTCACTCAAAAATGTTTTGTCCCACATCGGTTAAAGAATGCGATGAAGCAGTCTTTAAATATGCCTCGTGTAGATCTTGGGTTGGGACCCAAGCAGGGGCTGGGGCTTGTAAATTGCATTTGCTTTTGCGTATTTCGTATCTCGTATCTCGGACTTCGGGTTTCGGGTTTTGGGCACGGGTACGAGTACGGGTTAAACGGGAAAATTCATTTGGAACGTTTTATGTTTTTTCGCAACGGCTGACAACGTTTAATTTAAATTTTAAACGTTGAAAATTAATATGGTAACCGTAAACGCTTACCATAATTAACACGTGTAATTAATGTTAACGTTACACCTCTAACAGTCGACTCTCTGTGCCTATAAAAAGGCTACCTTTGCAAAGATTTAGAGTGTGCGAAAAAACAAAGTGTTCACCAGAAATCCTTCACAAAAACATAATTCTAATTTTTTCTTTTGGGCGATCAAGTCTGTGACCGGTTCGACTTCTTTTCTTGCTTGCACCTAGAAGAGAACAGCAAGGGCTGGGTGGTTTTATCTTGGGAACAGATCGTCGAGAACCTTGTGCGATTAAGGGGGCGTATTCTGTTCTGAAGACAGCGTTACCATATGACTACATACCAGGCTCTTCTAATCTTTGTCTTCATATTTTTCAGTTTTTATCTGATAATAGATCTATTTATTAGAACAGGTTTCACAAGCGTCCCTGCTGTGGGTGAGGTTGTTCGAGAAGAGATATAGAGATGTCAGTCAGCTAGCTCTTACAAGATGTCATTCCTATGTAGGGTGGTTCGTATTGGGAGAAGAATTCATACGCACTCTTAAATGGCAGATCCAGGTCGGACATTAGTTTCTAGAATGACGGGTGGTGCAATGGTGCACCGTATCGTTTCGGTTTTTATTAAAGACCTTATGGTTATATATTAGTTATTTACTAGTGGGTAAGAAAATTATCTAATGCAATATGTCTTTATGTCAGTATATACTCATAAGAATATGTACTTTCAATTTATTCAAGTATGTAATTAAATTTCACAAAAAAATGTATTTGATTAATCAAAAATACATGTATTAAAAAAAAAGTGTTCTACAAAGGGACTATAAAAAAAATGTTTATGGGAGTCTGGTTGGATAGGGTCCGACCCACATTGAGGCGATTTCAACCGCTATAGAGCTTAGTGTGGTCCGGTTTTTATGGGCCTATAAGGCCCACAATGATGGTGGGCCTAAGGGACAAGTGGGGGGAGAGAGGGCTCATTATATGTGGATGGTGCCCCCAAGTAGTGATACTAGGCCATGGACAGTCAGATCATGCCTGACTCACTGTGGTTGGAACTCGACGTTGGAGGCTATCATGGCGGGCTTGCCATTGCCCGCTTGGTCGATGGCCACAGACCAATACTTCTTAGCAAGGTTACTTGAGGAGCTGGTGTAGTGGTTCGGGTCTACGAAAAGACCAGCACGATCCCTGACTCGGCTGAGTTGGGTCGTGCTTTGGCCGAATCAGTGAGTGGGGCACGGCCCGAGAGAGTTCGGGCCAGGGAGCTTAGGGAATTAGCATTGGGTGCGGTCAAGGAAGGTGGAAGCTCATATACTGATCTTCATAGCTTTTTAGAGGAGACACAAAAGTTGACTTATGAGAAATATAGTGTTAGGTTTTTGTTGGGGCAATAATGTTGGGATAGTATGCCGGACAGTCCTGCATACAGTCCGCACTTGTTTTAATTTTATTGAAACAATAAACTTCATCTATGAGATATATATTTTGATGAATGATGTATGTTGTTCTATAAAGAATTGAATGGATTTATTATTAAATATAAAAGAAAATTTATGAGATATATATTTCGTTGAGCGGCTATGATAGAATATAGACTGTCCACTGTGTACAATAGCACTCTTAAAATAGTAATGTTCGACACTTTATCCTGCCACTTAGATTGTTTTTCTCTATCCGGGTGCGGACTCAGTTTTCTCTTCTGTTTTTGTAGTTTTTTTTGGTGGGTTGTTTTCTTAAGAAAAGCACTTAATCCATCTGTGGAATACATGTGCGATCGCAAACGAGGCTGAATATATAATTTTCCCCCATAAATATTCAACTCTCACCCTTACTATTACATGAAATCAAACTAAGAGGTGGAAAAAATATTCCAATCACATCTAACACTGAAGTTTAACCACCTCTTCAACGAACCCATCCAAATCCCCATACAAGCTCCCATCCACCTCCAACGCCGACTTTACTTGCTATAATGAGATATATGCACCTAGTTGAAATTTTTTAGATATTTTTTTATAAATAATACTATTCAAATTATTTGAATTAAAATTTCACTCTTTATAAAAATACACACCTTAATAGATGAAGTACATGAGTCTTTTTAAGAAATGAAAACATAGTTTTCTCTCTTATTATTACATGGTACGGTACGGAATGAAAAGGTGGAAAAATATTTCAATCATATCAAACACTGAAGTTTAACAACCTCTTCAACGAACCCATCCAAATCCCCATACGAGCTCCCACCCACCTCCACAGCCTCCAACGCCTTCCTCCCCAACTCCCTCCCCCTAACCCCCATCTCACCCTCTCCCCCACTCACCGCCGCCGCCACCTTCTCCGCCAACTCCCCCACCTTGGGCACCGACTCGTCCCCTCCCTCGCACACCCTGATCGCCACCCCAAACTCCTCCACGAGCAACCTTGCGTTGTAGAACTGGTCAGCCGTCATCGGCCACGCCAACAGTGATACCCCCGCTGCGACCGCTTCCAAAATGGAATTCCACCCGCAGTGAGTTAGGAACGCCCCCACCGCACTGTGGCCCAGTATCTCCACCTGCGCCGCCCACCCCCGTATCACCACACCCCTCTCCGCCGTCCGTTCCTCGAACCCCTTGGGGAGGGAATCACCGTTGGAGGCGGTGGGGGCGGCCTTCAACGCCCATACGAACTGGACCCCGCTTTTCTCTAGGGCCTCCGCGATCACCTCCACCTACAGTTAAGCTTGTTAATTATCCGAAAATATTTGAATATCTAGAGTACGAGTAACATTAATGTATATGTTCTGAAATGTATCTAGATTCGAAGTATATATTGTAGTTATATTTGTTTATATTGTGTAATGTTTAAATTTAATTATCTTGAATGATTAATTAAATTCTTAAAATTTAATTATTTATTGTATTATCTTATTATGAAAGTCTCAATTTTAATATTTTCATTTTTTAATATGTTTAGACACGTGTGTTGTCCCAAAAATTAGGAAAGATAAGCTCAAAAATATATTTATTTACAAAGAATATGTGGGTATGAGTACCACAGAATATATGAGAATAAACTCATATTGATATTTTAGATCCCCTGGAATTGTGTTATCCCTCAATCTATTTTATTGGCATAAGGGACCATCTTTCAAATCAACTATAATCACTTCTTTTTTTATATAAATGAGGGTTTACATGTCAAATCATTTTTTAACTATTTCAAATCCTAATCAACATCTCAGATAATTTTTATTCACAACTTATTCATGGTCCATCAAATAATAAAAATTTTATTATTATGACTCCCAACGAAAATTAAAAAAAAACAAAAAAAAAAAATAACATATTCATATTGGAATAGTTATTTAATCACGTAATAGCTTATACTGCTGTCCAAAGAGAAATTTTTTTTCTTTCTATCAGTTTTTTTTGTTTTTCTTTTGGCACAAACACACACTAAAACCCTCATTTGGAAAGAGAATTAAGTTATTATGAGGTCTTTGACTACTCTAATTTTAAATAAGGATAAAATAATTTTATATTTAGTGGTCTTTGAATTATTCTCATTGTAATATATTTTTTATTGTGTGGGTTAAATGTAAATAAGATGTGAGTAAGGATGTATAAAAGGTGAACAAATGATGATAGTTGATTTGACAATTGATTTATAAGAGGTAATGACAATTGATTTGACAGTGGGCCCACATATTCTTTTGGGTTGAATAACCTGAAATAATTTAATTTCATGGGTTAACTGGAATTCATATACCAATTTATTCTATCATAAAGATTCTCATTTATTACAGCTATCCAAACAACCTCAAAACCTCACATTATACTCATTTATTCCACCTTCTATTCCCAATCCAAAATAGCCGTCTAAGCCCATGTTCGGTTTGAGAATAAGCCCGGAATGAATTGGAATTAGTCAGAATAACCTCATTATGGATGTTTGAATGACTGAAAAAAATGAGAATTTGTATGTCATAATTAACTAGTATAAAATGGTATATGGATTCCATCTGCCCATTAGAATTAAATTATTTCAGGTTATTCAAATCAAAAGAATATGTGGGTCAATTATCAAATCTATTATTCTCATCTCTTATAAATCAACTATCAAATCAAATGTCATCATTTTTTTACTTTTTATAAATCTTTACTCACTTTATTCACATTTTATCCAAACAATAAAAATTTTATTATTACATTTCTCAATGAGAATAATTCAAAACGCAATCAAACATAAAACCACTGTATCCTTATTTATATTAGAATAGTCATAAATCTAATAATAATTTAAGGGGTTTTTATTTTTGAGTCCCAATAAACCATAGGATTCAGTGATCGATCCCTCACTTTTCATATTTTGGTTTTATTCCCCAGTTTAAAGGATATGTTCTTTTTTAGTCCCTGAGAGTGGGAGGGACCTATCCCTAAATTATTTGATTTTCTTTTTCGTCCCTGAATAGGTACGTTTATATGGACTAGAACCAAAAAACCCATAATTTAATTCAAGCATGGGCTTAAATCCAAACTTCAAGTTTTAGTATAGAAAACTAGCTTATAGTACACGCAGACGCGCGTATTATTGATTATATTTTAATATTAAAAAACTTGAGTGAATATTAAATTCTTACTAAATTTGATAAATAAAATGGATTGTATTCAATGAGACAATAAAACACAATTCACATATACCATATATGAATGTATATTACAGAGAATTTTTTTTTACAATTATATTTTAATATTGAAAAACTTGAGTGAATATTAAATTCTTACTAAAAGATATTTGATAAATAAAATGGATTGTATTTAATGAGAGAATAAAACACAATTCACATATACCATATATGAATGTATATTACAGAGAATTTTTTTTACAAGAATACATATAAAAATGTTGATTGCATTGTAGGCTACTTTGACATGAGTTTCATCAACATATCATATGAGAAAAAAGTGTTAAGCAAATTATAAAAAAAAATATAAGAGATATCTTTTTATCATATAAAACTAATAATATTATTATGATATATGATTGAAAAACGTTATAGAGAAATTGAAAGTCAAGCATTAGTTGTAGCCGGCTTTCCAGCCTATTTTTTTAATCCTAATTTTATATACATATCAACAAACTTTTTGATAGATATGAATATCAACAAACTTAGGGGGATTTAAAAAAAAAACATATTGGAGACTAACAAAATCAACAAAACCCAAAAAACATAGAGAAGAAACTAAAAAAAAGAAAGGGTGTTGTTACACCCTGATCCGTTTTCAGCCCTAATTCCATTCATATATGCGTCGATAAAAAAATTAATCTCTTATATGTTCACGCTAACAAGACATATGGTTCAAAAGAATTTTTTTACATTTTCTATAAATGCATCCATACATTTCACGAAAAAGAGTTGTCAAGGACCTAGTAATAAATACAGGACCTAGGGTCTATTTGCAAATAACAATAGAAAAAGACAAAGGTGGCCGATTTTTTCAGGGATTTAGTTATAAATATGAGGGATCTAGGAGCCTATATGCAAATGCCTGGTTAAAACACCTAGAAAAGAGTTATCAGGAACCTAGAAATCAATATGAGAGATCTGGGGATCTATCTGAAATTAACCACAGGAAAGGACAAAGGCAGTCGATTTTTTCAGGGATCTAGTCATAAATGTGAGAGATCTAGGGGCTCATCTAAAAATATACCCGTCTGCAAATATACTGGTTAAAGTGTTCCACAGTAATCTTTGGCGTTAATGTGCACCTCTGGGGACGAAAAATTTGTCGTTATTGTGACAAAATAAAGTAAAACTAGTCAAGGGCACGCGCAATGAGCGTAATAATAAACATGAATAAATAGTATTAACTTCTCAACATAAAAACTAGCAGTAATTTGATAAGAATATAAGGAACATTGTCAGTCCCAAAAATTGTGAGTTATTGTAAGAGCATTGGATTAAAATTAAACCTTCATCCAACAAGATTACATATAAACGAGTCAATCATTTCATCAAACAACACCAAGAAAAATAATTGTTAATTAAAATAAAATATTATTTAATTGAATAATAAATTTTTTAAAAACCAATAGAACAAACGATCATGGTTAATAATTAAAATAAAATATTAAACAAGATAACAATAAACAGATAAACATGATAAACTAATAAATTTGTTATACATTTAAGATTATTATGTGACGAATCAAAAATAGAAAAATGAAAGTAAAATCATAATTATATGAGATAAAAACTTACGTTATTTGACAAAAAAACTACATTTATGGAATTCATCATATATTACAAATATATAAAAACAAACACTGCCATAAAAAAAAACTAAAAAAATACTTATTTTCAAATCTAAGAAAAATTGATATATATAGATCCAAAATCAGTTAAAAAAAAGAAACATAACAAATTTGAAATTTAAAAACAAGACATCCATTAATAATTTTATGAGTTTAAATAGGTCTGATTCTATTTGTATTTTTTGTATTTATTAATATGACTAAAATATTTATATTTTATAATTTTATGGGTATCTTAATGGGTTTATTTATTAATGCGACTAAAATATTTATATTTTATAATTTATGGGTATCTTAATGGTCCGAAAAATATTTGAAAGAAGTTTCATGAAATTTGAAGTCCAAAAAATCATGCTTTGAGATTAAGGACCTGTTTATAAATCTTAGAATTTAGATCAGGGACCTGTTTATAACACAGATAGGGTCTAATTGTACAGAAAGCTCAGAAAAAATTAGCCTTTTTTGTTAGGGACCGAATTATAAATATGATGGACTTGTTTATAACAAGTGTAGGGGTTCTTTTATAAAAATTCTAAAACCTGGGGGCCCATCTGAAAACGACCCATTGCTGTTTCGCGCTGATCTTTGGTGCTAAAGTGGTGGCTGGGTGAAAAATTTTGTCTCCACTCGGGCGGTGGTACATTAGAATGTATGTTAGAAAAAATAATATAATAATAAGTATAGATAAGAATATTCAATCTATCAACTAACCTGCCGCGCGGACAACTCTTTCATGCTCCCGAAGCACACATAAACGACCGACCCGACGGGGCACCCATCGAGCCACCCCTTCACGACCCGGCCCAACCCAGCCCGCTCAACCCGTACACCCGACACGTTGAGCGGGCCCACGGCCCACACCCGATTATGACCCAGGTCCCTCTTCAAGTGGTCCACGTACGTCCCTTCCATTCCCTCAAACGAGTTGATGATCACACCCCAACTCGAGTTGTTATCACGCATCCCCTTTTTCACGAATTCCGAAACTAGGTCTCCCTCCCTGTGCATCCGATACAACAACGAGATCTGTCGCCAGGGGTAAATCGGGGAATTCGGCAAAGTCGGGAAGCTGATGTCATCGACCCGTTTGGGCATCTCCCTCCACAGGCAATAAGAGAGAGCGAGAGTCAGGGCTCCGGAGGGCGAGAAGACGACACGTGGCACGCCGAGTTCTTCCGCGAGTCGCTGAGTCCAGCCGAGGAAGAAGTCCGAAACGATTAAAACGGGAGGGGTGGGGTGGGCCTTGGCCCATGATAGGATGGGCCCGTGGAGGGAGCCCATCGCGACCAAGTGTCGCGGAGGTCATTGGACGGTTGGGATTGTACGGGGAGGGGGAGGAGCAGGGGATGGACGGTGGGTGATGAGGAGATCAGGGGTGGAGGTTGGGGAGGTTTTCGGGGGTAGAATGGACGGTGATGGTGAGGCCGCGGAGGGAGAGATGGTGGGCCAGGTCAAGCATGGGGAGCAGGTGACCGGAGAGGGGGTGAGGGAGGAGGAGCACGTGTGGGGCACACGTGCGAGACATGGATTGATTTCTTTGGTCGCCTCACCTCAGTTGCTCTGGTTTTTGGAGGTTGGAGAAGATAAGATGAGAGAGAGAATGTTTGATTGAATTTGATGCTTTCATTGACTAGGACTATAATGGAATGGTTGTGAGATGCGTGGACAAGCTAAATTATTGTTTTTTATAAGGAAAAATCCATATAGCCCCCTGACTTTTTTCTAAAATCTATGTAACCCTCTAAAAACATATATGTATATCTAAATAACCCTCTGAATTAAATTTTCGTTAACAGATGAGAAATATTTTTTTTGGTTAACCCTATATGAAAACATTGAATATCCAAAAACCTCTACAATGTGATACAAATCTGAAAAAAAAATTATAAATGTTGATTTTACCTCTCAAAATAGAATTTTATAATCTATTCGAATGGATAAAATTGTCATTTATAAAGTGATTTTTGCATTTTAACACATTGTAGGGTTTTATGACATATTGTGTTTTCAAACAGGGTTAACCAAACAGAATATTTGTCATCTGGCAACGAAGTTTAGCTCGGGGGGTTATTTAAATTTCCATATGTATATTCAGGTGGTTATATAGACCTCAGAAAAAGTCAAAGAGTTGTATATGAATTTCAGACAGCTTAGGAGGGGTTATTTTAATTTTTTCTTTATTTTAAGTAGGTCCCATGACCTAATGTAAATATTATTGTCTCCTTTATTCAAAAAAAAATTATTGTCCCCTATTAAAAATGTCACATCATTGCATGGTGTCAAATATCAAGCCACCAATAAATGCTTCAAATATTTGGATCGAGCGGAAGTCTACTATTGATTGAACTCACCAACAAATGCTTTGATATTTGACACCATGGGAACATGTGAGATTGTGGGGCAACTTAATTCATCTGATGACCACTAAAAAAAAAACATAATTCATTTGATAAAGAAAGGCAACCGAAGTCATATTTCACCCAGCTAATGAGCAATACGTGGAGAGATGTGAGGCTTTCAAATAGTATAATTAAAGTTGTGAGTTAACTCAAGACTCATAATCAAAAGTAGAAAAAGAATTAATAACTTCAAGAAGATGAGAGAAATTAGCAACTTGATTTCACTACAAGATTCAAGCATATATTCAAATTTCGACAAAAAGACAAGCTTGTACAAGTGTATGTTTTACATGGTGTTGGAATTTTCGTGGGATGAGTTGATTGATGCAAATGGTGGAGAATGATTATTTATATAGACAAGCTGATATATGGGAAATGGTTATGGGAAGTTGGTTCTCGTGTGGAGTATCAAAGTATGGGTAAATTGATGCTTACGAAAAATGATGATCAATGTTGTATACCAATATATAGGTATTAGGGGTTGTGATTTTTCAAGTTATGGAAAAATGTTGGGTAGTATAAGAAATTAATGCATTGGGGAGTGATGAATTGCATATGGTGGTTGAGGTAGTTGGTAGTGAAAAGTGTAGAAGATGAATAATAAACACTTGTGCAAAAAAGTTAAAAAGTGCCCCATACAAAATTACAAGTTGCATCATTATATTCCTCGTGTGTGTGTGCATATATATATATAAAGATACACAAAATTACTTTAAAAATAAACACAACACACTCATCAATTAGTTAAGTTCAAATGTTACAACATTATGAAAAAATAAAACTTGAACCCCCGTTTGGATGCCGAATAAACCCAAATAAGTAGTAAAATAAGTCAAAATAAGCTTATTAGTGTTTGGCAACACAGTATACCCAACAATAAAATATACTAAAATATTTTGGTATAAAGTGGTATATGGATTCCAACCAACCCCTGGAATTAAAGTTATCCTAAGTTATTTCACCCAAAGAATATGTTAGTTCATTGTCAAATCAACCGTCATCACCTCTTATAAATCACTTGTCAAATCAACTATTATTATTTTTTTACCTTTTATAAATATTTATTCATACTTTATTCACATTTTACTCGAATAACAAAACATTTATTCTTACGTTTATCAATGAGAATAATTCAAAACACAATCAAACACAAAATCAATTTAGATTTATTTATATTCATTTATGCCGATATAACTCTATACCCAAAAATAAATCTGATTTTGTATCTAAACGAGGCTTCGATCTTCTCTCTTTTGCAAAACTGATTCTCTCGAGATGAATAACACGTGAAAGATTATATGACTTGTTGTGCGCACTACTTTTTAAAAAAAAATATTTTTTAACTTGATAAAATATGAGTTCATTTCATGTTTATCCCGTGTGAATTTTAATTAATAATTATATGTTAGAAGTATTATTGTAATAAATTTATCAATTTATATAACATAGACACAAATTTATCTTATTATATATTGAAGTGTATTTTAATTTTTCTATATAATTTGAATTTAAAAAAAAAATGTGCGTTAGTCAAATCAAATGACTCGGTCCCTAGTCCAAATTGATGGCTTGCCGATTTATCAAATTTTTGGAATCTTTAGACAATATATAACAATGATACACAACTCTCTTCTCTTAGGCATCTCAACATCGCAATTTGACGTACATGAAATGACACCATAGAATATGTGGAAGATGTTTCAAGGTTGTTTGTGGGATTGGACCAGTACATTGTAAAAGGGGAGGAGGTCGATTTAAAAAATGAGAGATTATGTATCACGGGGTTATGTGGTCGTTAGTATCTTTAGGGTCAGATACCTCTTCTAACCCGGAGGATAGTGGACACGAGTTGCCCCGTTTTTGTTTGTTTTATGTTTTTACAGTCTATTATCTCTCTTTTCAGAGTTTGGTATTTGAATTCAGAAATGAAATCAAGTAACAAATATACATTTTTCTTTTTTTAAAAAATCAAAATATCATGCGCGTTAATACACTCAATATGGTATGTGGATTTACATAGATGTTTTCAAGGGGTTATATGGACTTTAGGAAAAGTCAGGGGGTTATGTGATTTCAGATAGTTTATCAAGGATTATTTGGATTTTTCCCAAAAACAAAATATGCTATGCCGGCTCTCTTTTTAAAATATTTTAAAAAAAATATTGAAATCAGACAGTGATGTGTAGATAAATAAACAATTTGTTCTTCTTTTATATTAAAACAAGAAGTTGCTCTTTTGATAATTACAAATACAATAATGATTCTCAGCCCCAACTCACATGCCCCATTACAGACCTCATGACATGGCAATAAAACATTACTCATTATACTATTTATTTCACAACAATCTGAAACACGTATCATCACTGTTCATTTAATATTTAACAAAAGTCTGACAAAATAAAAATCAATCTGTGAAGGGGACCTGGTCCTCTTATCTACATATTTAGATTCTGATTTAATTATTATCCATCTGTCCATCTGATCAGGTGAATGATTTGTTTCTTCGATGATGGTGATGTTTATGCGAATCTGATTTGTTATTGGAGGAAGGGGAGATGAGAAGGGGGAGAGAGAGAGAGAGGACGAGAACGATCTGTGACGTCTGCGAGAGCGCGCCCACCTCCCTCTTTTGCGCCACTGATGAGGCCGCTCTCTGCCATGCCTGTGATGAGAAGGTCCGCTTGCTGTGATTTTATCTAATTCTATATGAGATGATTTTTATGTGAATGGTTTGAAGAGATGATTACATTTTTTATAGTAATGTTGCAACCCTGGTATCTCTGTTGGTCCTTTTTCTTCAAAGATCATGCTTTGACACATTTAAACAATACTTTTATTATTTTGTTGCATTTGAAATGTAACAGTCTTGTAACGATATAATGTTATTTAATATGTGGATTCATGTACTATTATTCATGACTATTTGATTTGCAAGGGAGTCTACTACATTTCTTCTCCTCTTTTTTTGTTTTACAACATTTTTTAACATGAATGTCATAAACTGTTACATTCACGTATTTATGTTACATTTATGCATCACTGTTACATTTATAAAACATTGTTACATTCTGTAACAGTTATAATCATAAAAAAAACTGGAACGTTTTTTTGTGTTATTTAGATAATTTTGTTGTAATTTAGGTAAGTTTTGGTATAATTTTGATAAAAACAATTTAGATAATTTTTGTGTAAGTTAGGTAAGTTTTGATATAAAATTTATAAGAATTCTAAAATTCAAATTTTGAAATAGGCAAATTTTAGAGTTGGAATATATTTTTCAAAATAGGTAAATTCAAATTAATGTGAAAATTAATAAGAGAAAAAATGATATCTATTTTTAATGAATGACATATCTGTATTTTATCATTTTACTTATTTTTAAAAATCAACAAATCAATCAATAAGGTGACGACACGTCATTAGGCTTGTGAGTGGGCTGGATATCATCACTGTTACAATAACAGGAAGACCAATGTTCATTGAAAGAAAATGGGGACCACTGAACCCCTAAGGGCTGCATCTCAATTAATCACAACTCAACATATTTTGTCATTATGTATGCCACAAGGGGGCGAGTACATAGAACAGGGATCAAGGCCCTACACAACAGCCTACTAAGGGCAAAGGCTGGCACATGGGGAGTAACAGGGATCGAATCCAGGACAAACCTATAGCGCAGGTGCTTTCCAACCATCTTGCCAAGCAAGGTGAGGTGCAACTATAGCTATAATTGATTTGTTTTTATATGTTACAGCTGGAAAATATACTCCATTCATTGGGTACTTTAAGTTGTGTTGAGTTCCTTATACTGAAGTTTTATTTTACAAAATGCAAGTATCATATTAGTGTCCCAGTTAATGGAAGGGCAAGGATAGACCCACTATCCAACTTGATCTTTTTCACCACCCAATATTACCAAAATGCCATTATTTATTTTTTTTTGTCTCTCTTTCCCACTACCTAGTTCGACAGTGTCCAGTTGAAGTCTTCTTCACTGGGACGACAGAGGTCCGTCGAACTGTCTGAATAAGTGTCGACAGAGACCCAGTCGAAAGTGTTTCACTAGGACGACAGAGATATGTCGATCTGTCTGAACAATTATCAACATGGATGTGTCGAACCCTTCAAAATAACAACTCTCTTCTAAGAATCAATCACTTATACAATCATTTAATTCCTTATGAAAAACAAAAATGTTATTTAAGTTATTTAAGTCTTTTTTAAAATCATTCACATATATATTTATTTAAGTATAAGAAACAAAAATATCAAACAAAGAGTTATTTGAACCATATAAACAGTAAACATTTAATATAGAAAAAAAACATTATTTTCTTTTCTAAACAAGTGGAGTTTGTTTAGAAAAGACTCCACTTGTTTAGAAAATAAAATAATGTTTTTTGTCTATATGAAATGTTTACTGTTTATTTGATCCAAATAACTATTTGTTTGATATTTTTGTTTCTTATATATATATATATATATATATATATATATATATATATATATATATATATATATATATATATAATTTTCAAAAAGACTTAAATAACTTAAATGACATTTTTATTTTTCATAAGGACTTAAATTATTGTATAATTGATTGATTCTTAGAAAAAAAGTTGATGTTTTGAAAGGTTCGACACATCCATGTCGACACTTGGTCAGACAGATCGACGGATCTCTGTCGTCTTAATGAAACACACTTCGACTGGGCCTCTGTCGACACTTATTCAGACAGTTCGACGGACCTCTGTCGTCCCAGTGAAGAACACTTCGACTGGACGTTGTCGAACTGGGTAGTGGAAAAGGGAGACGAAAAAATGAAATAAACAATGGCATTTTCATAATTTTGGGTAGTGGGAAATAGTAACTCGGGTAGTGGGAATAGCTTTGCCCTTAATGGAATGTGTTTTCATATATACCTCTGATAAAGAGATTTTTGCATGTGTATCTCTCAAAAAATATAATATTATTAAAATACCCCATTGAAACTCTATTATCATGGATAACAGGATAACCCTAAGCCCCCGTTTGGAACGGGGATAGATTTTATTCTAGGGTGCATAAGTGAGTATAAATAAGGATAAAATGATTTTGTGTTTGGTTATGTTTTGAATTATTCTCGTTAGTAAACGTAAGAATAAATGTTTTGTTGTTTGGATAAAATGTGAATAAAGTATGGATAAGGATTTATAAAAGGTAAAAAATAATGATAGTTGATTTGACAGGTGATTTATAAGAGGCGATGACAGTTGATTTAACAGTGGGCCCCACATTTCTTTGGATGGAATAACCTTGGATAACTTTAATTCCACGGGTGATTGAAATCCATATATCACTTTATCTGGGTTTTTCTAGCATACTTTATATGGATTATCCAGTGAAAACAAACACCCTTAAATACTTATCTGGGGTTAGCAGGGGTTATTCGGGGGTTACACCAATTCCAAACGGGGGCTAAAAAGGAGTTAAATTCTCCCTTTTAAAAGGTATTTATTTATATGCAATATGAATATTTTAAATTTTATAATAATACACTTCAAAAGGACATCATGCTTAACGTAAGTCATTTTGAGGGGTAGCATTGAAAATAGTGTTTTATAAGTGATATTTTGACAAAGTTAGATTATATTAGGGACATATATGCAAACCCAATTTTAAATTTTTTTATAGCTCCAAATGCAGTCTCATATACTTCGTTAGCCATCCAACGAGGTATTTACATTTTTCATCAAACATATACCTTAGTCGACGAGGTGTACTAGTTTAAAAAATTAAAATTAAAACATGTGTGAATTGTTTGTGAGATTATATTTAAGGTTGTACCTAACGTTATCATTTGTTTTTCATTTGTGGTTGTTGAGGCTATGGACAAAGTGATGTGGTATGGATTGTGGCTGAGCCATAGGAGATAAGAAGACAAGTTGAAAGAGTTCTCATAAGATTTAGGGCCCGTTTGAGACTGCGATGCCGAATTTCGTGTTCAGAAAAGCATGATGAAAGTAGATAAGCGTTGTTTCTAAAACTTTTCAAATGCCAAAAGATTTGACCCATAAATGTTGCTTTTACTATTCAAATGCAGATGCGGTATTTTTGTTTGGATCCACAGTGGTGTCATGCGGATCCAAACAAGACTCAAGTTTCAGAGGATTGTAACTTTTGATTGGGACATTTAAATGTCATATATATTACATATTAAAAATTGTAGTAATTCTATAAGCTCATTTTTATGGCCTATGGGGATAACTTTAATTTTGAAAAAAAATAAATGGATTTTGTTTCATCTAAAGAAAATTAGATTTTTTTATTATTGTGAAAATCTGTATAGATCTAAATCCAGCTCTACCTTAAAAACATTAAATTAAAAATAATCAAAGAAGAGTAGATGAATAGATGAGAACACAAAAAAAGAGAAAAAATTAGGGTTTTAAGGAATCAAAGCATGGCTTACTTATTGGGGGTGAACTAATTAGAAATATTTAAATGGATCTTTAACAAAAAAAAATATATTTAAGAGGGTTTATTTACAAATTTGAGGGCTAAAAAAAAACCACCCTTCATTGAATCAATGAAATCAGAACCACGGACTCCTGAAGGACGGTGGAGAGTGAACACGTCTCTCTTCAAAGTCCATCAAAGACATTCAAGACAAACTATTGGATTCTCGGACACCTGAATCACACGCTCTTTTAATTCCCCAAAATACCCCCACCAGTGTCCAAACCCAACTAAACATCCACACATCTTGGAAGGGCATAATAGTCATTATACCGTTCGATCCGCAAGTCTTCGTCGGGTGCTCCTCTCAACCGCCAAAACTTCCCGTCCGAAAAACGAAACTCTTTCATTAAAAGCCCGACAAATATGGGGAAATATAGGGTTTCGATTTCCGATTCGAATGGTATCTGATGTTGAGGTCTCTCTTTCGGCCTTTGATGCTCTGTTCAAGAGCCAGAGGACTCTGCGTCGCATCCCGTCGAAGCCTCTTCTGCTCCCCTCCGACGATCCGTGCCGTTCGAAGGAAGGGCCGGTTTGAATCCCCTCGATCGCGATTCCTCGCCTCGAAAGGTTTGATTTTGATTTCGATTTGAGTTTTGTGATTTATGATTTGAGTTTGTGGAAACTTCGAATTCGAGTTGATGGGATACAAATCTTGCTCCGGTTTCGTGTTTTGAATTTTGATGATAAAAAGTAGGGTTTTTTGGATTGGTTGTTATTGCCACTTGCTTGGATGGTTTTATTTTTGGGGAAAATTTGAAAATGGAGTTTTGATTTGTTGGTTGGTTCAGGCTATGATGAGGAGGAAACAAAAAAGAGAAAATTTTGATGGCGGAGTTTTGTTCAAAAACCCCTCTTTGATATTGGGTTGCAACGTTGCCCCTGGATTTGTTAAAAGAAACCCATATAGCAATTCTTTATAGCTACTATTGTGACTAGGCAAACTTTTCCGAACTATTGTAGCTTTGGTGCTTTCGGCGTATAGATGTTACTAAAGCTGAAATTCTAATAGTTCTTTTGAAGTGTGACTGTGTGATTCAGAAAAATTTAACTAATTTTTTTTTTAAATCTCTTGTCGCTGTCAGGATAAGATTGTATTGTCCTACAATTTGCAGTGCCAAATATCTATGAATTATACATTGTGTTCGACTTGTAATGGTATCTATTATATCATTGAAAATTTGAATAGTTGATGTAGAATGGCTGCCAAGGACGTCCCAACTATATTGGTCTATTTTTAGTGTGGTAATATGGGAAAGACTATAAGATTGTGGGAGCTTAGATGCTTCATTTAAACAATCATAAAAAATATTTACAAATATGTCTTTCATTTCACTCACTCAAGAATTTAATCCTAACAACCTAACCACTCTAGTACCGTTGCAATTTCCCTCCCAGTCATTCATAGATTTGGATGATGGATCATCTTTTGAATGGACAGTGAAAGATGCATTTTGTACATGTAATCATAAATAAAAAGATATAACCTTTTTTAATCTGAAAGAATCTTTTGCATTGAATCTATTGAAAGGAATCAAATGAAATTTTATTTAATTTGGCAATGTAGTTTGGATTTAAACCAATTTTGCTTCCTGGCGCATTTTACTGAGAAATTTTGGTTCTTTTTTCTCCCATCAGGTTTTAAAATTAGAGCTGTGAGCTTGCTTGACATCAGAAATATGTCCGCCTCGCCAAGTCCATCTTCAGTTGCAGCACCCATATTAACTGAAGATGGGGAAGAAATTGAATTTCTCTCAGGGGTTGATGACAGATATGGAGGTGTCATTGTCGAGATGAAAGCACCTATGGACTCCGTGACCTTTGTCTCTGCTTTAAGGGCATCATTATCAAATTGGAGGCAGCAGGTGATTGTTTTAGTCTTCTATTCTTGTTTGTTTAGGAATGGACATTCTTTTCTTCTCTTACCACGTTTTCTTCAACAAAAGTACTTGATAAGAAAAAAGGAAATATTGGCTATGAAAACCTTTAAAAAGGAAATAGTTATCTGTTGAGTTTTAGATCTGTGATGAGCATGTCTTTTGCAGTCCAAAGTTAACATATGAATGCATCCCTCTATCACATTAGAGCATTGAGCCTTTTAAAGGCATTGTCCCCAGTACTAACACATGCTCCGGTGACATATAGACCAACAGTGATCATATTGATTTTTTTTTAATGAAATTTTATAGTAATTCTCTAGATATATTTTTTTTGCAAGTAAGCAAAGTGAGTTGATTGTTGTTGCATATGGAATTTAATTCTAATGATGTGGTTGGACTTCTGGTCATGTGGTAGCCATTTTTGGAATTAATTTTTTTCATTAATGAAATAAATGAACAAAGAACTTCATGATTGGACATTTTCAATTTCAAAGCAAATTCCTTCAATTTTAGATTGATGATACAAATATACCTCCAAAGAATGATAAAAAATAAAAATGTCTCGTGTTTAATAGGTGATTTCAGTTATAAAGCGTTTAAAGGAAAATAAATTAGCTGACATGTTGTTTGACTTCTGATATTTTTGTTTTTTGTTTTCATTCTCACAACTTTCCAAATTCCCTGTACGACTTACAATGTTTAAAACTCATGCACAAGTTGTACATTGTATGCAGAGCAGATCTAAAGGTTGGCTGGGCGGGGCCCAGATTTTATATGTTTTTTTTGTTATTTGTTATATGTATTGAAATAATGTCACGTAGAGTCTCTTTTTCGTCTCAATTGCAGTCTACATGTGTTTTGAATTTTTTAAAAATAGTATATACTTCATCTAATAAGATACATGCTTTTATAAAAAACTGAAACAAATACTCTAATAAATTGCATGAATACATTAATAGAAAATGTGAAAAAAAATTATCGAAACATATACCTTGTTAATGTGAGTATATGTTCCAGTGATTTTCTATCGACACATTTGGGACTGAAATTGGAGCTGGAAAAAAATAAAAATGATATGTCAAGTCCCTTCTGCACCGTTTTTCTTTTTCTAAAAAATTTATGCACACTTCTATTGAAGTATATGTTGTTATATGAAGTGTTATATAAACTGAGATACACTAGTGTATTTTTTTTCATTGTAAATAATTTTTTTTTATTCAATACGCTATGATAGAACCTCACATTCACAGTATATACTACGTTATCACAGTGCATGGGGTTGCAAAAAATACCGAGTGTCTTTTGAATATCACATTATTTGATATATAAAATAATTACATCAAATATAAGAAAAAAAATTTCTTCTATATTAATATTTAATATAGTACACCCTAAAATATTATCCACCCCTGGTTGTATGTTTGATAAGTTATAGAGGTGCTCATTGTGCAACTTGTAAATATTGTTAATTTTGTAAACCTTCAACTTTTTGTAAATGTGTAAAACCATATAGCAATATAAATTTACCTTTACCCTCCAAAAAAAACTTGTAAATATTGGATTATTGTACATCTTTCCTTAATCTATTTGCGAGGTGTTGTTTCATGCAAGCGAAAAGCACCTGTTGAATCATCTTTTAATGCCAAAACTAACTTGTCTCTAACGTTAATCTTTTTCTATTCTATTTGATTTCTTTCATTACTATTTGTGGTTTAATTGATTTTTTTATTGGATTATTTCCTTCCAGAAGTCTCTTCTTTTGTCCTCTCTTTGTATTTATATGAGTGTTGTGCAGGGCAAAAGAGGCATTTGGATTAAAATGCCCATTGGACTCGTGAATTTGGTTCAACCTGCAGTTGAGGTAACAAATGTCCTAACTTCTATCACGTTACTATATTATTGCTAGCAAGTGACATTTTTATTATACGCTTATATTTTTTTACCAATGTAATTTCAATTATAGACAATTTTATTTCTTCAACCTTGCTAAGAAGCAGAAATAGCCTTTGGTTTATCAACTTTGACAAATGTTACAATGACAAATCATGAATTCATGATACTATCACAGTTACATTGTCTTATTGAAGTAATTAGACCAAGATAATTGAGCCATAAGAATTTTGTGGCTTGTTAATTTTGTAGGTTTAATTCCCTGAGTTGAAATGTTGACTTTTCCTATTTATCATAAGAATGCATTCTGGCATCGTGTTGCCTTTCAATTTGACAGGGATGATCATGACTAGCCGTTTGTGACAATATGCAATGTGGCGAATGTCATGTGGTATGTTTATGCCATTGAAGGCAATGCATCTCAAAGCCAAAGTTGCACTATGAATGTGTTGATTGATAATTACAACACAATTCTTGCTCTCAGCTACTGAAAAGGACTAATAGTTTTTGTGATTTTTTTTACATACTATCATATGTTACCATTTTACATCTTGTGTTAGTCCATTTGGTCATCCCTTTCGTCTTGAATTTCTCTTGTTCAATCATGGATTCAGATTTCCCTTATTGCAGGAGGGTTTTTGGTTCCACCATGCAGAGGCTGATTATCTGATGCTTGTGTTTTGGATCCCTGATACTCGCCATACACTACCTGTAAATGCTACACACCGAGTTGGTGTTGGTGCTTGTGTGATGAATGATAACGGGGAGGTACTTCTTTTTGAAAATTTGTATTATTCTTTCCATGTTGTTCTGACTATCTTTGTTCACAGAACTTAATGCAAATGGGACCCAGTGAAAGCCTCATAATCTCGTCCTCTTTTATTAAGATTTATGAATAATGAATTTCATTTCAATTCTTTGAATAAATAATTGAATCATATATGTGTTTGAAATTCAACTCAGCTTTCTCTGGAAACTTAAGCCACACTATACTAAAGTGCATCTCAGTTTGCACTCAATGTTGTTGATCATGTTGTGATGGTTTAGTAGTTTTGGGTCAGCAGGTGCTGGTGGTTCAGGAAAAAAGTGGCATATTACGAGGCACTGGGATTTGGAAGTTTCCTACAGGAGTTGTTGATGAGGTAATTAGAATATTGTCTCTGTGTCATTGAGCATATGCATTCGCAGGTTTAACCGTTCTGACCGTTTATTCCTACAGGGTGAGGATATACATGTAGGGGCAGTAAGGGAAGTCAAAGAAGAGACTGGGGTAAGTGATATACATTGTTTACCACGTCAGTAGTACATGCAATTGCTTGAATGCTTGATGAGCTTCTTTAATATTAGCTATACTTTTTTTCAGGTTGATACTGAGTTTGTGGAAGTACTTGCATTCAGGTCAGCTGTCAACTCGTTATCTTAGGCACATTTTTCATTACTTTTAGATTTAATCAAAATTGAATGGTCATAACAATACCCAGCAGACTTTAGCTAGTATGCTTTCCCTCTTTATCCTTTCAACCATTATGTGTTCTGTTTGGAGAGGGAACTGCCTTTTTTTTTTTCTTTTTCTTCTTCTTTTTTTTTGAGAAAAGGAGAGGAGAGTAGCTGGCTCTATTTGTATGCAAGGAATGGGCTTTTTCTTTTATCATACCTTTTCCATGTTTGCCCAGAATTGGTCGATGAGCTGGAGTGATTATCTGGTTGAGAGAGGTGAATAAATATAAGCTTCTATATGTATAATTTGCGTAGTATAGATGTTATATAGCATAAAGCAATGTTATGTATATCTAATTAAAGAAATCAGTCCTCCATTGATGATTGATACCCGGATTCTTCCTCTTGTTATTGAATAATCATCCATGGCAGATTCCAGTTTATCACGTGTCATTGCTAATTATGAAGCTGATGTATTCAGATATATCATTTTTCTCCCGGAGGTTTTATGCACGATTTCTCTATTACCTAATCACTGTACTGCTGTCTATTTACAGCAATTTTGCCTGTAGTTTCTTAATGAATTTGTCATTGCAGGCAAAGTCACAATGCTTTCTTTGAAAAGTCAGATTTGTTTTTTGTATGCTTATTGCGGCCACTCTCCTTTGATATTCAAAAGCAAGAATCAGAAATAGAGGCAGCCCAGGTAATTATCTGGGTGATTATGAAAAGTTCTATTTGGAGCATATGGAGGGATTAGATGAAAAGTTTTTAAACTATAATAGAGTAGTTATATTTTCTTTCTGGTGTGATGGCTCCTCTTGTCGCATGAGTTATGTTATCTGATAAGTTTCCTTTGATGACTGTTGTTTCCATTCAGTGGATGCCATTCAAAGATTTTGCTTCACAGCCATTTGTTGAGAAACATGAGCTACTCAAGTATATGGTGATGATTTGTTCAGCAAATAAAGAAGGAACATATGCTGGATTTTCCCCTCTGCGTATAAAATCAGGCTTCTCTGACAAGGACAGTTACTTCTTCCTAAACGACAAGGATTTAACAGGCCAATAAACACTGGTATTGGGTCTTGGATCTGCTACTTTGTATTCTATTTTAGTTATCCATCTTATTGATTATGTGTAATTATTGATCCCATCCTGTAAAGGGCAGATCATTATGTGAAAATTTTCATATGTTGATATAGTCATGGAACCGTGGCCCGGATAGTTCGCCAAATGCTTCTTCTTGTTGCTTTTCTATAACTTGCCAATTGAAAAAAAATTTAAGTTACTGATTTTTTTTAATTATTATTTTTACAGTGAAGGTTAGCTATTTGAGTAGGTTTACAACTTCATCTAGAAGTATTGACATACTACATTCTAGATGCCAATGGCCGTTGTTACATTAAGAGGAATTTAAAACTTAAATTCTATATGCCAATTGCCGTTGTTACATCTTTCGACATTGATGATGGGTAACAGGTAAAACTGAATTTTTTATTTTTCTAAAATACCTATATGTTGAATGATTGTCAATTCTATGTATGTAGACCATTATGGGATGATAGAGACATTATAATAATTAAATATCAAAACCACTGATACTTATACACTATGATAGAGACTTAGAGACATTCATCACATTTGATGTGATCTTGTCATAATTTCTGCGAACCAAAGGAAACTGAGCTGAGAATAAGTGTCGTGAAACGAATGTAGTGGTGACTGAAGCGAAAACTTGCACAGAATTGCACGAAGAAAAAAACACCAGCTGGCATCTGAATACAAACAAACTGACTGAAATCTCACAATGGCATGTAGCCTTCCATGTGGCCGAACTCATGTCCAGGCGTCGCAATTCTCTCGAATTCGACAAACATTTGGACTGCATTCACATCTATCACTTGTTTTTTCTTTTTTTAACAGATTCAGCTCCCCATCTCATTTTTCTCACCTGACTGTCAGGATGTCTGCATTGAAACTCTGCTTGTTGCTTTCACTCTTGCAGGTAGTCTCTACACCAATGTTTGCAGGTGCTCAGGACATATCAACTTCTCCACCATTTGCTTGTCTCAACTGCTCCCAATGTGATTGTCGTTCTGTCGCTCCTCCTCCGCCGAGTTCTCCATTATATGGCGCTCCTCCACCGCCAGGTTTTCCATTATATGAAGCTCCACCTCCACCACCCACACAGAGTTACTGCCCTCCAACAACAGTCGTCCAGTGCTGCCAGTACCCCCCACCAAGTCCGCATCCATACCTTCCATACTATAACTACTCGTGTTCGGATCCTCGTCGCGTGTCGAAGGACATCTTGGCCTTTCTTTTGTTCTCTCTTTTTTCACTGCATTTGGTTCTTCTTTGGTAGTTTATTTAATTTAGATCCATAGGGACATATGACATCCTGTTCTCCTCTGCATGATCCTCCACTGTAGAGGACATCTAATAAGATTTCCATGTTCAATTGCTGTTTTGTCTTTCTTTCACTTTTTTTTTTTTTTGTTGGGGGGGGGGGGGGGGGGGGGTGATCCAATTTGATCAGAAGGAAAATGTTTAGGGTGGTCCTTACAGGTCTGATGTAGGCAATTGGATGTTGAACACAACTGTGATTTTGAATAAAATTATATCAATCTTTTTTTTTCTTCTTTTGTTTTGTTTCTTCTCATCATTTCGTTGGAATTGAACACTTGGGTTTGAATTCTACCAGATGCAGTCAGTGGGAGGTGAAGAAATTTGTCCTCTTCTTTCCAGGTGTGTGGTTGTTTTTATATTGTGCCACAGTTTACAGTTCTGGATTTGTAGCTGAGTCACATTTTTTTAGGATAATGTTAGGGACAGTAAATCGTGTGTTCATGTGTTCAAAGACATGCACTTACAAAAAAATGAAAATTAATTGTTTCTTCTAATTAAATATGTTACAACAATTAACATGAATGAATGTTCCATTTGAACCAACCAAAGGTCAATAAATTTATTCAATCAAACTAATTAAGATAAGAAATTATAGACAAAGATGTGACTGAGCTTATAATGATATATATTTCCCTAAAATAATATTCATCACTACCAAAATTCATTTTATAAATGAGGGCGACTGCCTACCATTCACACTCAAAAAAAATATTCATCAGAAATAACTTACAAGAAAGTGGCTCAAAGTCCATAAGACTTGCAAGATAAAAATCATAAAAGACTTACAATACCAGTTGCGAAGATGTTGAATTTGAACCAACATAAAAAAAAATTTTGTTAAATCCATTAACACAAATGGATGTTCATTTTGATGTCCATAAGTAGCAGCCAGAAAAGCAGCTTCTTTACATTGCTTTTTTAAAAAAATGACTTACAAACCAACATAACGTTTACATCTCTTATTTCATATGTCTGCACTATTTGACAGAGAAATATAAATTAGTTACAATACAAATGGAGAGCCACAAGATACAACACATTCTGATGACATAGCTCTCTCCAAAAATCTGACACAAATATTTCTTCCAAAATCTTCCTGATGATCAACAGTCCCCATCATTTGTGATCTCCCGAATTCCAAATTTTCTGGATTGACTCGTCCAAGCTTCTCACTGACACAAATTTGTGTACCCATTTTGCCAAGATGGAAAAACCATCCTTCCTGTAATTATTAATATGTATGGATGGATGGGGAGTATGTCAAGCAAATATAATTGAAAAACATGTGTCACGCGCACTCATTTTCCAGGTGATGCAAACAGTAACCGATCTCTCTTACGATTCAGACCCCTGTCCTTTGGTGATGATATCTTCCCACCAACACATGCTTGCCTCATCATCTCTGCATAAACAAATTTTACAATCATCTTTATTGGAAATAATTTCAGTTGGGCTATCAAGCATCGTGTTCTAACACAATTTACACAGATCACATTTGGATGATTGGAATATCATATTCCATTGTTATGGAAGTTATGGGAAATGCACTTCCCATTCGAGCCAAAAAAAAAACTAAACCATCTCCCTCTTGGTGGTAATTCACCTCCAAGAAAATCAAAGAAGTGTGGAAATTCCCACTTCTAATCAATGATTTGGTCATTGCATAACAACAGCAAGTGGGCCAGGTACATGCAACCAAATGGATGTTAAATAAGAAATGCAGGTCTCAGACAATAGCAGATCTTGTTCACAGTTCACAACTAGGTAATTAAGCCAATTTTTTGTGGAATTAACGAATCATATACTAGATTTCAAGGCATGTAGTTCTCAAGGTATGACTCACCCCTTTCTCTCTCAAGTTCTTGGTCCAGCTCTTCCTTCCACTTCCTCCGCCTCTCAGTAAAACTTGCACTGTTTCACCACATGCAACAAAATTAGAAAAGTGTCAAAGGTTGAATACGTATGACATATCAGAGAATAGCTAAATTACATGCTCTAATAGGAGATTTGTGATGTGATTCAATAATCTGTTGAAGCGTGAAAACCAGATTGGCAAAGGCACTAGGATGGACATGCACAATCAGGTGTATCGTAAAGTGCAATTCAGTTTTAACTCCAGCATACTGTGGCACAGTAGGAGGTATTAAGCAATAACACACAATGATCAGAACAAATCAAAAGTAAATTGTAGAGAAAACATGACATGTAAACTTAGTATCCATGTGGTGCCATCCCCCTTAATTCATGAACAACATCCATCTTTGACTTTCTTCGTAATCTCACATAGAGTGCAAAATGCTCTGGTACTAATAAGTGCAAAAATGAGCCAATTAATTGCATAAGAATAAAAAAATTTCAAACAACCTAAAAATGAACAAACCTTGGGCTGGTTTTCTCTTGTTCAGGGCATGGAATAGGCCCTCTCAATTCATTGAACCGTGGTGATGGAATTTCTCTCAATATTTGAGTGCTCTCTCCGCTGACATTGGATATACGCCTGCTACAATTCCCAGGGCTACCAGCGTTCGCATTATCGAGCACTGTGACTGACACTCCACTTGCTGCCCTGCTTGGTGATAACTTGCTTTTCGGGGGTAATTTTGCACTGGTGGTCATCTTTTCCTCACAGGCATTCTCAACAACAAATGGAGTTGAGGTATTCAAGGTGTTATAGAACTCTTCATATAATGGTGTCTGCAGCTTCTTCAGATCCAGAGCCTGACATGAACGCAATACACTAATGGTTGTTAAATCACTAGAGAACAGGGGATAAAGTGGTCAAACTGCATAATGGTATATATCTGAGAAGACTGAACATTGAGAAAAATGGTCCTTTTAATGAAATATGTATCATAAGTAGAAAGGAAACTTCAAACCTTCTCATCTAAAAAAGCCTTAATTTTTGACTCAGTGACTTCATCATCATCCTCGCAAACTCGTTCGCAAGGAAATGTGAAATCATTTTCCCCATCTCCATGTGTCCGAGAACTGCTAACAGCACCAAACTCCACACCCATTCCTCTTTGATCAGGACTCGAATCAAACTTGCATGGCCAGCCATCCAAAGGCTCGGACATGGGGTTAAAACTCTAGATGAACAGAAAAGAAAGGAAGTTATATTCATCTGTAAAAGCCTTTGCAGTGTCGCATAAAGTAGAATCCTTATACAACGAAATGACAGCCGGATCATCAAGGCTTACAGACATTCACCTGAAATTCATCTTTGTCGGCATACTGACACACATCATCGTTTGAACTCATTCTCCATGTCTGTCTAGATTTTGCAAGGTTGTCAAAATAAGTCACTGAACAACTCCCTTCTCCAGTGTTAGGAAAATCTTTTAAACCACTGGAGGTTGATGTAGCCCCCGTCATTAAATTAAGCCTGCAGGGGAATTATTAAAAAAAAACTTCCAACAGTGCACAAAATATGATGAAATATGTGCAATAAGGCTTACGGGTTAATGCAGGATCCAGACGTTGGTAGCATACTTGTGGAATCCTCCTGAAAACAAGTATGATCAGGAGAATATGACAGCAGTGATAATAAACTCTGAAATGGAAACACTGACCACCATAGGAGAAGAACGAAACATGGAATGAGAACCATGACACTCTCCAGTAATGAAAGGATGCTGCATCAAATTATTCAGCTATTAAAAAATAATATAGAAATGATGGAATGCATGCCAGCATCATGATTGACAAGGTGTTAAAATTATTTATTTATTTCAAATTCTTATACAAGCAGCCATTTTCATATTAAAATTACCTGCAAAAGATCAGAAGCAGCTGGCCTTGAGTTTGGCTCCCTGCCAGAAATAAATAAATAAATTATTATATACAGGACATTATCAGTGGAACATGGCGGATAAGGCCCAAGGTTAGATGAGACTAAATCATATCCTAAGTGCACAAATATGTTTGAACTTTGAAATAAACTAATTAATGAACAGAAGCCCCGTTTTCGTTTGCCTCTCTGAGAGGTCATTTTTCAGTTTATAACAGAACTTTGTTACTTTTCAAGTTTATGTGCAAAATTATTCTAGCAAGATTAAAGTAGCACATTATGACGGAATTAAAGTGATGGTCTGCCTTGCTTACGAAAGAATATGGGCACTTCTCATATGAAAAACTAATTTCCACAGAAGATACTGAAGGTGCCAGATGCATTAGATTTGGAACTGACAATTGAGTAAAATTACAACGATGGCCCCATCTAATGGTAAAGAGTGATACTATCATGTCACACCAACTTAGAGGAGTAATTAGAAGTAGAACTCAGAGCATACTTCTGCAAACATTTCAAAAGAAAATCCTTTGCCTCCAGCGAGAGATGCTCAGGTATAGGTGGGTGAGACTTTGTCGTCCCAATATGAAATAAAGCGGCAACCTGAAAATCTTGGTAAGTAATCCATGAATATTTGCCTGGAAAAATCCAAATAAGAAAAATACTGACAAAAAGAGGTGGTATAAATAGACAACATAAGCACCTCTTGATACTGCTGGCTCCAAGGAGGTTTACCCGTAGCCATTTCAATAACAGTACAACCAACACTCCAGATATCAGCAGAGCTGCAATGTTAATAATTAGATTATGCACGATAAAATAAAAATAACCAACAAATGAGAAAACTATAACTACTAAAAAAAAGCACACACGCATGCATGCATTCTAAATATTTTGCAAATAAGTTTATAAGCTAAGTGATAGGACAATTTATGTAAATATTTCAGGCTTTATAATGTTGCATGAGATGTTTAAATTATCAATATTTCGAATATCGAAATACCCCCAAAACAATATATCGATTTGGTTATTTTTTATTTTTTTTCTGAAAATGGGAAAAAATGAAAAAATAACAGATAAAATAAGAAATTTTTTTTAAAACAACATAAAAATGAAGAACAATAATGTCATTAAAGGGGATTTAGGGGGTTTTGGGGAGAATTTGTTTGTTAAATGTAAGTAGTAGAGAGTGTGTAGAAGAGATTGAGTAATAGAGAAGAAGACTGTTGTTGTTGTGATGAAAATGAAGGTTTGGAGAGGTATTATAGGATAGGGAAAGTGGGGGGTTAAAATTCAAAAAAAAGACGGGAGGGTTGTTTTTTAAAAAAAATTATCTATTGGGTTTATGGATATATCGTCGATATATCGAATATTTATCGATGACGTCAGCCTGACATCGTCATAGATTCGCAAATCTCGCGAATGATTCGATTTTAGTGATTTACTAGCCAAATCGATATATCGAGATATGGATCGATATTTTAAACATAGGTTGCATGTACCATAGTGATGCACTTGCTTTCTAATGCTGTCTTTGAACAGTTAAAACTCAGTAATGATGTGTCAAAGGTCTGACCAGAACTGAAAAAAGCACTACGCAAGAAAAGTTGTATCTTTACAAATTATCAAAAACAGATGAAAGGCTAGAAACAATCAGTTATTATACTTCATATAAATCTAAGTAAAAGATTGAATACTATCTCTTACAAGTTATGCCCTGTCTGCAGAATGACTTCCGGAGCCATCCAGTATGGAGTACCTTTCATTGACTTGGCTCCCGTAACCGTGGCCTATCATCATTCCAAAGTCCCAATGCGTAAACACGGTAAAACCAAGTTGGAATACATGGAAAACTTAAAATGTCAACAAGAAAGTGAGATGAGTTTTTATTGGAAAAAGATACACACAGCCCAATTGCAGCCCGTTTTGCAGTCCATGATTTTTTAAAAATCATACACTCATCTTTTGAAGTGCATGCTATTATATGAAATGAAGTATATACTAAGATACATTAGTGTATTTTTTTTCATGTTGAAAAAAAAAATAATTTGGGTCATATACTATGTTAGGACCCACATGCTATGATAACGTTATGATCTTAGCGTATAGGCTACAAAACGGGCTGCAAAAAGGACTGCGTCTATCAGCGCCCTTTTTTGTTTACAAATAAAACAAGATGACCCATATATAGGCTCACACTTCCACAATAAGCACCACAACTGTTATCTATCAAAATAACCAGTAAATGCTACCAGTCATCCAGCACACAGTCAACCAATAAATGGATCCGGTGACTTTTCATCTTGTAGAATTCTTCGCGTGCTATTGTTAATAATCAAACAATCGGGATACTTCTTCCTCTTCACTGGAGAAAGAAACTAAATTATTCTAATCATCCGATCTATGATGCCAGGATATGGATAAATTAGATGTAGTTCCCAAAAACAGGGTTGATACACCTACCAGTATCCCTTATCTTACGATGATATTGTTTGCATGAGAGGGCCACTAAATAGAGAAGAATAAATAAGGAACATTATCATAACATAATTGAAGTATTTTTCATGATTACCAAACGTAACCTTAGTTCACAAAGACAAGGTTTTCACCCTTCACTGGATTTTCTGATTTTTTAGTTAAAAAAAAAAAAACACTATCTTGGATCACCTTTTTCCATAAAATAGGATCCAATATAGTAAGACAAGGACAAGACATGGTATCCATCTGATGTCTGTGCCATATACCATCCCCAAAGCATCCCTATCCCATGTCCAATGGCAATTTGGGTACACAAAGTACAAGCATCACCGTTAGCATAGCAATTAGCACAGCAGACGATTACAACACCATTCCTCAGGCCAAAAAGAAAACAGGAGTTACACAAGAAAATTATTAAAAAGTGTAAAGAGTACCAGTTCAACAACTTGCTTAGATGCTCCAAAGTCAGCAAGTTTGATACGGCCTTTGTTGTCAACAAGAATATTAGCCCCCTAAAACCAAATACAACAGCATAAACATGAGGCTTTTACTCTTAAATGCTACATTAATTGGGAGTTCAAGAAAAAAAAAAAGGAAAAATTACCTTTATGTCTCGGTGTATGATACCATTCCGGTGAAGGTACTCCAATCCATGCAACAGTTGCTTTGTGTACATCTTTATAACCTGCAAAACAGGATGGAAAAATTAAACCAAATACACAACATCAATTTCTGTGACCCTTTTGCTCATAGGTTGAAGAACTGGGGACTTACAGATTCGGGAAAGGATCCAAACTTCCCAAGCAAGGATGAGATGGACCCACCCGGGACAAATTCCAAAAGTATGTTCAGTGTCTCCTCCTCCCTAGCTGTTCCCAAATATCTCTGAAAACAAGAAGCAATTACTAATCTTTGTGCAGTAAAACCCTAAATATTATTTGTACATGCAAAAAAAATCAAAGAGACAGAGAAGAAGTCCGACAACAATGTTGGGGTGCGAGAGGTTCTTGAGGAGCTTGACCTCCTCTTCAAGCTCCTTGATATGTACCTAAAAAAATTAAATTACACCAAATTAAGTAGATCCCAATATATTCCAAAGGGACAGAATACCACATTCCTCCCCATGCAAGTGTCCCAATTTCAGAAATAAAAATAAGCAAAAAATATCTCCAATTCTAGCAAAAAAAGCTGCATTCCTCACATCAAAACCCCTAAATTCCTCATTTTGAGATAGAAAGAGTCACAGAAAAAAAAAATCTCCTTGTTCTATCAATATCAACATGACACCCAGAAAACCAGCATAAAAGCTCTGCTTCCTCTTCAATCTCCTTAACGTGAACCTTACAAGCCCTTCAATGTGAATTCCTTCCATTCAAATCCTAACCCCATTTTCAGAAACACAAAAGAAGCATAAAAATTTTCAATTTCCAGTCAAAAACAACAGATCACCACAGAGAGACCCACACAACAAATTCCAACCTCAAAAGACCACTAAAGGAGAGATCTCCCAGTTCACCTGCGCTTTCTCCTTGGACGCGTTGTTCACCGGGATCAGCACCTGCTTGATGGCGAGAAGCTCCCCAGAGTCGAGGTTCATCCCCATATAGACTCTCCCGAAAGCACCACAACCTATCAGTTCCCCCTTCCGCCACCTAATCTGGTGATGCCCTCCGCCGCCTCCGCCTCCGCCTCCGCCTCCACCCGACGACAACGCCCTCTTCACCGATGTAGGCCGCGGAGGCGACCTCGGGAAGAATCCAACCCTCGATTTCCGGATGCAGGAACCGATCTTCTCCACGAGACCTCCCCCGACTCCGCCGGTGTCATCGGCGACTGAGGTTGGGATCCGAAAGACGAGGGACTTGCGGACCGATCCGAAGAGGTCCTGCATCTTGGATTTTAGGGTTTCGTTAACGAATCGAAGAGATTGTGAGGAGCGATTCTTCGAAACGCCGATCGATCAATCGTTTTTTTTTTCCCTTTTTTTGTTTGGTTTGGTTTCTTTCGATATGCAGAGACCGCTCTCGAGGAGGGCTTTTCCATTTTGAAAAATATATAGCCGGATTACCGAAACTGCCCTTCTCAGCCGTTACTGAACCTTTTTCTTGCACACGTGTAGGATGGTCGTGGCACACGTCAGGGATCAAGTAAAAAAAGGGGGGAATTGTCCAAATACCTCTGGACCAAACTTTCCATTTTTTCCATGTCTCTTGATTTGGGAAAAAAAAATTTTGTCCATGCTTTTTGGTCCCCCTTTTTTTATACCCTTGCTCTTTTTTAATACCAGCAATACCCTCTTATATAAGACAAACAAAAAAATGGCTTTCTCTTTCTTTTTCTTCTTCTTCTCCAAACCATCACTATTTCTTCTTCTTCTCCAAACCATTTTTTCTTCTTCTTCCTCAAAACGAGCGCATCCCAGTCCATAGTGATAGCGTTGATGGAGGCAACATGGAAAAGAAGAAGAGTTGAAGAGGTGATGCTGAAAAGAAGAGAAGTCTCATCATTTTTTTCTCTTCCCCAAATCAATTGAAAAGAAGACTCAAAGCCTCACAATCTTCTTCTCCCCCAAACGAGCTGAACAAAAGACCCAAACCAATCTTGTTTCTTTTTCTTCCTCAAGCGAGCACTGAAAATCTTACCACAATTCATCGCCGACACCAAGATCCTTCACATGGTTGTCGTTCACCACGCCACTCGTCATCCGCTATTCACATTCCCGCTCACTGATCCTCCGACCTCGTCTCTCTTCACACCATCACCGATCTACCCAGACAGCTCATTTTCATCTTTTCGTGTGATTTGCCAACCGTCATCGCCGATTTACTTAATCAAGAACTATAATATCAAGTTACAGAAACTGTTGATTAAGTTACGAAAATTGTATATATTGGTTACATAAATATATGTCTAAGTTACATTAAGTACCATAGGTATATATCCAAGTTACAATAATATAATTGATGCAGATATGATTGAATTGACACAAAAATGGTTAAATATGCATTCCAAAAGTGGCTTTACAATAGATTGAAGAACTGAAAGTCTTATTGTAACGTTTCGGTATTTTTCGGCCTTATATATTTATTTTAAATATATAATGGAAATTTTAAATTTTGATTTTTTTTATATTATATTTCATTTTTTTAATTTGGCAGTGGGCAAGAATGGGTCCAATTTGATTTATAATTATGATAATTATAAATTGATTTTGAAATATTTATTTTATATTTTTTATAGATATTTATAGTGTCAAGATACTTTGGTTGAAATTTGGTGAGATTCAGAGTTCGGAAAGTTAGGTTTTTAGGATTTTGTGTTAAGTTATTGGGCTCAGGGATCTAGTTGCGAATCCAGAATACCTTTTAATAGCCTCCAGGGATCTATTTGTAAATCAGATAGGGATCTGTTTGTAAATCGGATAGGGACCTCATTGTAAACTGAAAACACTTCAGGGGTCGTTTTATAATTTCGATAAATCCTTTTAAATAACATGTTTGTGGGTTAGGGTTTTCATCCAAATTTCAGAAGGTGTGAAGGGTGGTGAAGACCTAACCCTAGATTGAGATGGTGGGTGGTGTAACCGGATCTAAGGTGAGAAATCATGCTTCTATTGATTTTTGTTGTTTAGGGTTTTAATTTATTTTTGGTTATGAGATGTTTGTGTCAATCGATTGTTTGATGAAGAAGTTTGATGGATTAGGGTTAGAGTTTGATCAATTTTAATTGGTTGATTATTTGAATGGATCTTGAAGGATTTTAAAGATCAAATTAGATTTATTACTTTTGGGGATTTAATGGCTATTTTCGGGTTGATTTTATGCTTGGATGTTAAATCGTGTTTTTGATGATGATAGAGTTGTTTCTAGGAAAATTGTATTTCACAAACAGAAATAGGTTTTGAAAAGATATTTCCAACGAATCATGAATCGTCTAATTCGGAGTTACGGATAAAAAGTTATGATTTTTGAAAGATTTCTGTGCAGTTTATTGGAATTTGAATATTTAGTTTGATGACCAAGTTTGATGAATTTTAGAGATTTAGAAGATCCCAAATTGATGTTTAATGAAGTATAAATTTGTTTTGCGGGTTTTGATGATTTTATTTATCTTGAGAACTTAAATAGAATCTTAAATCGATAGTTTGATTTAGTGTGATCAATGAATATTAATTGGATATTATTGTTATTTGGATATAATTAATTGGATTTGAGTTACTCGATCATGGAATTATAGTTGAGCCTTATTGGATTTGTCCAAATATTTATTCGATGATTGATCGATCATATGAGTCTTATGAAATAAATGGATATTGATTATCGGATCGGATCATTGTGAGTATATGAGTATTATAATATTTATTCAAAGTTGGGATTTTCATTAGGACTTTGAAGTGAGTTGTCGATTGTACGTCTATAAGATATGGGCTTTTGGGATTATTGGACATAATGCTGTTATAAGTTGGTTGTCAGTTGTTTGGGTCGTGATTGATTGTTTCTGATCTATTATTGTATAATTGTTATGCTAGGTTATTAACGTGCGAGTGTGTATCGTTGATGCTTGCGTGGACCGAATGTGAGTGGGTCTAGTCTCATATGTAGTTTTTGAAACTATATATATGGTATATCATCCCGCATCATGGTTACTTTAAAATATATAATTGTTATTTGGGATATGGAGTACTTGGACATGTCGTTATGATTTTGATGCGTTATTTTACATATATAACTTATATATTTGGATACTATATTTTTATCGCATGCATATATTTTGGAATGAAGGGTTGATCATGCATGCATTGCATCGTCTAGGTGGCTCTGTCTTGGTGGCCAACGTCTAGGTGGGCGTACGTCTACGTGGCCAGGTCTGAGAACGTAGGACCCAAGTCTTTGTGGCTATGTCTACGTGGCCATGCCTGTGGAAGGCCCCGCAAGCTAGGTGCTGCGAAGACGGACATGCGTGTTCGTGGTGTTGCATGCATCATGTTGGATAGGATTGTGTGTGTGTATATATATATATATATATATATATAGGGATCCGATTACGTGCGGTGTGCGGTCGGTGCGGTGCGCGATCACGGGCCGTCGATCACGGGTCCATCGCATCGGACGGTCGGGTGCGATTCACGTCGACCGTTGGATGCAATGGACCCGCGATCGGACGGTCCACGTCGTAAACCGCACCGACCGCACACCGCACGTAATCGCGACCATATATATATATATATATATATATATATATATATGGTCGCGATTACGTGCGGTATGCGGTCGGTGCGGTTTACGACGTGGATCGTCCGATCGCGGGTCCATCGCATCCAACGGTCGACGTGAATCGCACCCGACCGTCCGATGCGATGGACCCGTGATCGACGGCCCGTGATCGCGCACCGCACCGACCGTAAACCGCACCTAATCGGCTCCCTATATATATATATATATACACACACACACAATATATATATATATATATATATATATTATTGCATGTCTTGGTGGCCTTCTTATATATTTTCTCTCTTGATATATTACATGTTTGCGTGGACATTTTTTTACTATTATATTTTGATTATAAATGTACTAACGGGACGCCATAGGTCCATTCACTGAGCGTGTGGTTGCTCACCCCTTATTTTCTCAACCTTTCAGATTAGTTGTTGATGGTCATCGATCTCGTTAAGGCATTGGAGGTTGAAGCTCGTATAATGATTTTCGGAGCATTAGACTCATGTAGAAGGTGTTGATCATTTCTTTGGCATGTAAAAGACCCATATGTATGATAGCATGGTGATATTTAGAATTTAGTTGATCCCGATGTATATCCAGTAATTGAGAATTTGTTTGGATTTTATCCTGGGAAATTTATGAATAAAATGTGGTGATGTATTGATGTATAATTATGGTGATGTATTCTTATGTTTCTGGATTAAAAAAATAGAACTCTGAGATTCGAAGGAACTAGGGTAACGCAACCGGACTTCACGCTTCAAAATGGAGTCGTGGGTTCGGGGGCGTTATACTTGTAAACAAAAAGAGATATATCAAATGTTTAAAGATGAATTACAGAACTACTTCATGTAGCACATGTGGTTTACCTCCTCTGCGTAAGATATATACAAATCACATTAATACAAAAAAGTAATGTCCAATAAAAAAATGAATTACACAAACAATCAGTCAAATAACTTGGCTAGTCACATAATATGAACTATCAATTACAGAATATAGGCCATCCTTCACAGAAAAGAAACAGTTCAGTTACAAGGTGAGATCATCTATGATAAACAGTACAGTTCTATAAAGCAAACCAATTAGTATAAAAATCAAGGATTAGAAAAATGAAAATAACATATATGGTGACATTTGTTATTGTGAAAACCCACAGAATTGGAACTACCATTTATAGAAAGGAAACAATCCATTTATAATGATCACAAAGAAACAGTCCATTTCTGTGAGGTTTCATGATCATTGTGATGAATGTAATATTAGCATGGAAATTATAACTCATATGTCAAACAGTCAAAGCATTGTGTACTTCATGACATTATAAGAACCACACATACCTTCATTTTTGCTTGTACAGTTTATTTCAAATTTCACGTTTCAATATGCAATATGAAGACGTTTGATGTTCTTGGCAAAATACTTCTTGATTCATTTTACCCAATTAAATACATTTTTCTTGTAATGAACCAAGGATAACGAGTTGTAGGAGTGGAAGAATTCGTTCATATGGTTCAACATGAACAAGTGCAAATGATGATCATTATGGAGGACTATAAAATATTTGTCCACTTCCGTAATAATATCATCCATATACTTACTCATGTACTGGGACATCATAGCCATTTGATTGCCTCCGGAGCTTGCATAGAGAGGCTTTAAAATTTAAAGATCAAGCATACAGTTAATGATAAATATGCAACCAATGCATACAGAATTGAACAATTATCACACACAGTATTTATATTTATAATTATATATATTGTATTTGTAACTGATAAATCTATATCTGTAACTAATGAGAATATATCTGTAAATAAATGTATTGTTTATGTAACTACATATATTTGTCTATGTAAGTAAATATATTGTTTATGTAACTATATATTGATGTTGTAAATAAATTTAATGATTCTGTAAGTACATGTATTGTTTCTGTAAGACAAACATCTAATTGCACTAAAATAAATTATTAGTACAAAATGATTTCCAAACAAACAGGCCATGGACTTCGGGGCTCTTCTTGATCCTCACCTCTAGTAAGTCGAAGAACGCATCGATGGCATACCCCTTAGTCATTCCCCCACAAAAAAAAGTTGTGGATGTGAATCTTAATGACATCTAGCATACAATAAATATATATATATATATATATTACTGATCACACTATAAAATTTATATAAGTGAACAACTATAAATTGTAAATCAATCACTTGTATAAGTGAATAACTATAAAAAATAAACTAATCATCAGTACACATAAAACTAATCATCATTTACCATGAATAATCAGGTACAAATTTATAATAACACATTACAGAAATTGAAAAGACACTTACAGAATATGAAAAATCACTTACATAATATAAAATATAATAAATGACCAACTACAGAAAAAAACGCAATGGAAGAGGTGCCCAGAGAGGTGCAACGAAGCGGTGTAGTGCCGGAGAGAAAAAGATGAAGGTCGCAAATTGTGGGTGTTGGGTTTCAATGAAAGGGGATGAGAGAGTTTTATAGTATGAGATGGTTTGTAGAATGAGAGGGTGAGACGCCTCTACATATGAAGGAGCGGTTTCGTAACCGCAGTGGCCACCAGAAAATAAGGGGAAGCCAAACGGGGGGTGGCTGAATTGATTAGGTGCTTTGGGGGAGAAGGTGAAAGTTTTTGGGAGGAGTTTGGTTGATTTGGGGGAGAAATTGGAGAGAAGGGTAGAAGTGGAAGGAAAATATTAGTTAGCTGTGAGGTGGCAACTGCAGGGGTACAGAAAAAAGGGGACAAAAAAGCAGGGACAAAAAAAAATTCTCCCAAGTCAAGGGATATGGAAAAAATAGAGGGTTTGCTCCAGGGGCATTTGATCAATTCCCCCCCTCCCCCCACCCCCCCCCCCCCCCCCCCCCCCCCAAAAAAAGTGAGAAAAATAAATATATCCATGAAATTTGTGATTTTTTTTTTTTGAAAAATTAATTAGGGTCTATATGATCACCCATCTATTATTTTTAGCTCCCTGAAAATTTTTAAATGTTTTTAAGGGTTTTATGGCAATGAAAAATTGTCTTTAAGTCCCTCCAATTGGACGATATTCAAATATACAAAAAATGCCCCCTGTTCAAATATTTTAGTACACTGTTAATACTCTCCAGTGCATTGTTAATATTCGCATAAAATGTCTCTTATCCAATTATTTCAATACACTGTAAACATTCCTAAATATATTGTTAAGTATTTTCAGTACACTATTAATATTCCAGTACACTGTTAATATTCGCATAATTGGAAGCATTCAATAAAATACGAGATCATACACAAGAACAGAATACAATCACACGAAGAACACAAAAATACATAGTTCGGCCTAAGCCTATATTCACAGGGCAAAAATTGAGCATCCACTATAATAGTTGAGATAAAAAAAAGCCTTACATACTCTTTCATAGAGTTACACTCTCTTGAACCCTCTCAACCTCTCTCATATGGACCTCTACATTTTGTCTATGCTAGCCAAGTTTTACCTGAAACCCTAGAAGATATTTATATAAATAATAACTTTCTTTCTAAGTAATCTCCTAACAAACAAATCTGTTTTTGTTATTTTAGAAGATTCACTTTATATCTTAATTAAAATCAAATCTTAATTAATTAGCAATTAGGTATCTACCCTAATATGGTTTTATCATAGTCATCTGATGTTGATACATTGGATCGAAACATAATCCCAACAGGGGATCAGTAGAGGGAAGAGAGAAATATGAGGAGGAGGGCGAAGAGGCCAAAGTAGTGAGTGGCGAAGAGGGAAAGAGAGAGAAGCTTGGGAAGGGACCGGGGTAGCAAAAGTGGTGGCGGTCGAGGCCAAGGAGGGGAAGGGGGAGGGGGAGGGAAGGGGGAGCATGTGGTTGTGGTGGAGTAGGGGTGGTGATGTGGTGGTCATGGTGATGGTGGCCGCCGTGGTGGTGTGTGATGGCTACAGCAAGGTAGAGGAAAGTGGAAGGGATGGAGAGGAGAGAAGAAAAAGGGTGGTGGGATTGAAAGTTCAAAAGATATATATATATATATATATATATATATATATATATATATATATATATATATATATATATATAGGGAACCGATTAGGTGCGGCGAACGGCGGGTGCGGCAGCAATCACGGGCCGTCGATCGTGGGTCTATCTGTAACGCCCCCGAACCCACGACTCCGTTTTGAAGCGTAGAATCCGGGTGCGTTAACCAAAATTTCCTCGAATCTCAGAGTTCTATTTTTTTTTCTTTTCCTTTATCCAGTTATAGAATAAAATAATGATAAAATAAACTTCATTCTTGAGAATAATAAAACATCAAATATTCTACAATGCTCTCAATTTGATCTAGATATAACTTATACAAAAATACACAACTTCATACAAATATGGTTACTTGGGAGATGTGCCAACTACATGTCAAATAAATTATCAACACCTTCTACATGAGTCTAATGCTCCGAAAATCATTATACGAGCTTCAACCTCCAATGCCTTAACGAGATCGATGACCATCAACAACTAATCTGAAAGGTTGGGAAATGAGGGCTGAGCAACCACACGCTCAGTGAATGGACCTATGGCGTCCCGTTAGTACATTTATAATCAAAATATAATAGTAAAAAAAATGTCCATGTAGACATGTAATATATCAAGAGAGAAAATATATAAGAAGGCCACCAAGACATGCAATAATATATATATATATATATATATATATATATATATATATATATATATATACACACACACACACAATCCTATCCAACATGATGCATGCAACACCACGAACACGCATATCCGTCTTCGCAGCACCTAGCTCGCGGGGCCTTCCACAGGCATGACTACGTAGACATAGCCACAAAGACTTGGGTCCTACATTCTCGGACCTGGCCATGTAGACGTACGCCCACCTAGACGTTGGCCACCAAGACAGAGCTACCTAGACGATGCAATGCATGCATGATCAACCCTTCATTCCAAAACATATGCATGCGATAAAAATATAGTCTCCAAATATATAAGTTATATATATAAAATAACACATCAAAATCATAACGACATGTCCAAGTAATCCATACCCCAAATAACAATTATATATTTTAAAGTAACCATGATGCGGGATGATATACCATATATATAGTTTTAAAAACTACATATGAGACTACACCCACTCACCTTTGTTCCACGCAAGCATCAACGATACACACTCGCACGTTGATAACCTAGCATAACAATTATACAATAATAGATCAGAAACAATCAATCACGACTCAAACAACTGACAACCAACTAATAACAGCATTATGTCCAATAATCCCAAAAGCCCATATCTTATAGACCTACAATCGATAACTCACTTCAAAGTCCTAATGAAAATCCCAACTTCGAATAAATATTATAATACTCATATACTCACAATGATCCGATCCGATAATTAATATCCATTTATTTCATAAGACTCATATGATCGATCAATCCTCGAATAAATATTTGGACAAATCCAATAAGGCTCAACTATAATTCCATGATTGAGTAACTCAAATCCAATCAATTTACATTCAAATAACAATAATATCCAATTAATATTCATTGATCCCACTAAACCAAATTATCGATTTAAGATTCTATTTAAGTTCTCAAGATCAATAAAATCATCAAAACCCACAAAACAAATTTATACTTCATTAAACATTAATTTGGGATCTTCTAAATCTCTAAAATTCATCAAACTTGGTCATCAAGCTAAATATTCAAATTCCAATAAACTGTACAAAAATCTTTCAAAAACCATACCTTCCTACCCGTAACTCCGAATTGGATGATTCATGATTCGTTAGAAAGCTCTTTTCAAAATCTATTTCTATTCGTCAAATACATTTTTTCCATAAATGAGTTTATCATAGTCAAAAACACGATTTACGTCCAAGCATAAAATCAACCCGAAAATAGCCATTAAATCCCAAAAACTAATAAATCTAATTTGTTCTTAAGAATTCCTTCGAGATTCATTGAAATATAATCAAATAATCAACTAATTAAAATCTATCCAACCCTAACCCTAATCCATCAAACTTCTTCCCCAAACAATTAATCGAAACATTCATATCCTAACAAGAAAATAAATTGAAACCCTAAACAACAAAAATCATTAGAAGCATGATTTCTCACCTTAGATCCGGTTACACCACCCACCATCTCAATCTAGGGTTAGGTCTTCACCACCCTTCACACTTCTGAAATTTTGATGAAAACCCTAACCCAAACATGTTATTTAAAGGGGTTTACCGAAATTACAAAACGACCCCTAAAGTGTTTCCAGTTTACAATGAGATCCTATCTGATTTACAAACAGATCCCTATCCGATTTATAAATAGATCTCTGAAGGCTATTAAAAGGTATTCTGGATTCGCAACTAGATCCCTGGGCCCAATAACTTAACACAGAATCCTAAAAACCAAATTCCGTGAACTTTGAATCTCACCAAATTTCAACCAAAGTATCTTGACACTATAAAAATCTACAGAAAAATATAAAATAAATATTTCAAAATTAATTTATAATTATCATAATTATAAATCAAATTGAATTCATTTGGACCCACCGCCAAATCTAAAAAAAATATATAAAAATCAAATTTAAAATTTTCATTATATATTTAAAATAAATATATAAGGCCAAAAAAATACTGAAACGTTACACCATCGCATCCGACGGTCGATGTGAATCGCACCCGACCGTCCGATGCGATGGACCCGTGATCGGACGATCCACGTCGCGGCCGCACCCACCTTTCACCGCACCTAATCGCGAGCGTGTATATATATATATATATATGAGTGATTAGATGCGGCGTTGACCACGGGTCCATCGCATCGAACGGTCGGGTGCGATTCACAGCGACCGTCGGATGCGATGGACCTGCGATCGGACGACTCACGTCGAATCCGCACCCGACCGCACGCCGCACGCTATCACTCAGGTATATATATATATAGTGTTATTATAACAATCAAGTATCAATATTACTTTTTTTATAGGAATAGGGGGGAATCCAATTATAAACCAACATTTATTTTTTTGTCACCAGATTAAAATCAATGTGTCATTTTGATAATACAATTTTTATTTGTAAAATCCCAACACGGTAGATGGTGAGACTATTGGAAAAACTATAAGAATGACGGACTATTTTATTGCAAAATCTTTATTTATAGTAGCATTAGTCTTTGCTTTTTGAAAAATATTACACTCAATCTGTTTTACAGTTTAAAATACATGTCACCCATGTTTTCATTTTTTTTAAAGATCATATACATCATTTAATGAAATATGTGTTTTTTATATAAGGTGAAATATATACTCTAATAATTGTATCATTTATAGAAAATGTAAAAAATTTCAAGAGTTATGTACTTCGTTATAACAAGTGGAGAGTGCTAATGAAAGATACAACACTGCATTTTAGACTATCAAAATGACTGAGTAACTAACTCTTAACACAATTACCCTAAGGGAAATTTTTATAATTAACCCCCTGAAAATTTTTAATTTCGCTTTTAAACCAGACACGATTTTAATTGCAAAAACTAACCCTTGACCCAGTCAGCGCTTCCACGTCAGCGCTGACTGGTTTTTTTTTTTGTACGGAGGCGTGTTATATAACACGCCTCCCGTTTTAAAAAACCCAGTCATTGCATTTTAAAAAACCAAAAATTCAAAGGAGGCGTGTTATATATAACATGCGCCCGACAGAGTCGCCCGTCAATTCGGCTTCAAACATGACATACCATGTGAAGTAGAGAGAATAGACCGAATCAATAGACGTGGTCGACAGGATGTAGATTGGGTAGAATTCCATGGTACCTATCTCGATCGGTGGGATCAACGTCAGGATCACATACATGATTTTCCTCGGACTCGGAGCTCCATGAGATATATGGAGTGGTATTGGGAGCGAACAGTGAGACACATCACGCCACCACCCCCTCCGAGACCCCCTCGTGGTTATATTGCAGATAACATGGTAGGTTTTGTTATTTTGGTTTTTATTTTATGGAATTCTTAACCATCCAATGCAAATATTCCTATAATTCACTAATCTCACTTATATTTATAGGCGCTGGCAACGCAGAACATAAGTGAGGTGCTCGCTCGAGGAGCATTGTTGTATCCTAACTATGAGGAGTGGGGACGCATTGCTTTGGTGACTCGGGACCTTGCAGAGGCGGTGGTGGGGGACATGCCACATCCAGAACATGATGACTCCTATGTCCCTTCTTCGGATCATGGTGGAACACATGATGATTATTATGACACGACAGATCCTACTTTCTTTGGGATTGGTGAACATATGTTCACCATCGAGGAGTTGTTTAGTGAAGGAGTACACATCACAGATGATAATCTAGAACAACAAGCTTCACAACTGCCCCCTGACCCAGCTACACAAGAAGTTGTGAGACCACTGATGTGTTATAGGCGAGGACCTCGCCGACTTTTTGGTTCATCTGTTATTGAGGCTGTACAGACAGAGGTAGATGAGAGACGACTCCCATCACAATAGTAACTTCCTCCGCACCGCCAGACGCACCGTCTTCTTCAACACCACCTGCTCGTAGGAAGACTAAGGGTCCGTTTGGTTGCACGAGGCGATTCTACTTTTTGAAAAGCTAAAATCCCAAAATCGTGCAGCCAAACGGGTTAGATTCCGGCGGAATCAAAAGCTGGATTCCTTTTAATTTCTCTCTCGAAATCCGTGTTTTAAAAAGCTCAGAAAGTGTGATTTTCGGTCGAAATTGATTTTTTGAATTGAAAAACAATTTTCTCTACCAAACATTAAACCCATTTCAAATATTGATTCCTAAATTAAAAAAAAGCATCACAAAAAAGTGAAGGTCTAAAATCATATTAAAAAACAGCTTTATTCCAAAATCTACTTTTCAATATGTGTTTCCAAACGGAGCCTAAGAAGAAAGGATGGAGACGGATTCTATGATGATTGTATTAGTGTTTGTGTTTCAACTTTTGATCTAAACAAATTATAGAACAATGAGTTTGTGTTTATTAGAATGTAATATGGGTTTGCGTTTATTGATATTTCAGTTCTAGTATGTTCAAAAACAGGGAAAAAAACAGGGGAGATAGAGAAAGATGAAGGAAAAAATATGAAATATGTGTTTCACTAGATTTTACAAAGGAGGTGTGTTATATATAACACGCCTCCCTTTTTTATAAAGAGGCGTGTTTTATATAACACGCTTCCTCTGAATTTCAAGTTTTTTTAAAAAAGAACGGGTTTTTTTTAAAACTGGAGGCGTGTTATCCATGATTTCAAAGGAGGCGTGTTACATATAACACGTCTCGTTTAAATTTCAGTTTTTTAAAAAACAATGAGTGGGTTTTTTTAAAACGGTAGACGTGTTATATATAACACGCTGCCCTTTTTTCAAAGGAGCCTCGTTAAAAAAAGAAAAATAAAAAAACCCGGTCAGCGCTGACGTGGAAGCGCTGACCGGGTCGAGGTTATTTTTTGCAATTAAAATCGTGTCCGGGTTAAAAGTGAAATTAAAAATTTTCAGGGGGTTAATTATAAAAATTTCCCTTATCTCAACCTCCAATGACTAGCTAACAAAAAATTGTTAAAAGAGATATAAATATATTTTACAATTTGTATCTTTTTCCTCTTAAATTTTTAAAAAAACACCTACCATGTTAAAAGTATAAAGGAGAAGGCTGGGACAATCATTATTGCATTCAGTTATGTAATCTCCAAAGTCTTTGAAATTTTAAAGTAAATGATTATTAAACGAAACATATTTAATTTTAAAATAAAAATTTTAACGAGATATATATCTTGTTAAAAATAATTGTTACATTGATTCTTGACATATATCATTTTTCTCTTTCTTTGAAAAAAAATAATATGTCCATCTCGTCTATAGTCTCATATGCAGTTTTTATTGATTTTTAAAAATATACACTCAGTGTCTGCTTGGTAACACTTAAAATGAATGATTCTGTTTTTAATTAAGAAGAAAGCTAAAAAATATTATCAAATATATTCTAAACAGCTGACTTAATTAAAAAGTTATTTTGCAGCTTTTAGTGCAAAAACATTGATTTAAAAAAAAAAAATTCTCTTTTCAGTAATCAAGTCTATTTAAGCTATTTTATTTAAAATCTTAAAGTTTAGTAAATATTCTTATGTAAATTAAAATATTATTTTTATAAAAATGAAAAAATATTTTAATATAATATATGCTGCGTTATGGCATCTTGTCAGTTTGTGAGCGCTCTTCGCCTTTCCATTTCGAAAAAGAAATGTCGAGAGGCCCAGCTCATACACACAGACATATTGCAAAAAAACCCAAAAATTTGATTTTTCCGAAGACATTTTAGAAGAAGGACCTTATAAAACCGACATAAGTCCTTCCTATATAATTCAACCCCCATCACTGAAAGCCCCTCTCAAAAAAGCATTTCCACTTCTTCTTCTTCTTCTTCTTTATTGTCTGCTCGACAAACCTTCCTCGCGAAGTATCGAATCTTCTAGGGTTCCAAAGCCTTCCGATCTCATGCTCTTCTGATCGATCCGATGCAAGCCATGGACGGACTCGACGAGCTCATCGAGGTCTTGCGCGATGAGAAGCCGCCGAGGGACCTCCTCCACCGCCTCCGGTCGGGGCGGCCTTGCGAGGGCCTCGAAACCTTCTCGGCGGTCCTCGAACGCGGGATCGCGGCGGACGGTGTCGAGGGATGGGACCATCCCACGGTCGTCGCCGTAGTGGGGATCGCGAGGTCGGTTGTCTCCGCCGCGCTGTCCGTTCCGGGTAACTGGAATCAATTTGATGGTTTTTTTGGACTGGATAAGTAGATGTTGTTTTAATTTTGTTGATTTGTCTTTTTTTTTAACGTGCCTGTTGTGATCTTTTTGGGTGAATCTTTGTGGAGCAGTTGAAAATGTGGAGGATTTGGTTATCAGGGTCGTCGAGCAGTCGTTGGAGTTCTGTATTTGTTATCTGGAGAGAGCATCCATCGGCAGCGGCGAGGATTTGAATCTGGAGGTTATTTTTTTTTTATGTTTTCGTTTTTCGTAATTAGTACTTTGTCTCAATTTGTTTTTTGAGTTCATAATGTCATATTCCTAAAAATATTTATGGTACGGCCAAGGGTCATGGACATACAGCTAACGAACTTAGGATTGGCAAGTAACAAGTTTTGGAAAGATTTAAGGTGCAATTAGTGGGTTTTTTTTTTTTTTTGAAACAGCGGTAGGCATTCATCTTCTATTCAAATAGGGATACTTGCCCAAATGGGAATACAAAGAAAGAAAAAAAGGAGGCTCCAGTCGGGGAGAAAAAAGGTGCAGTTAGTTATTCAGTATACGAAGCATGAAAGAGATCGATGGAGTTTTCATGATTGATAGAATGAAAGTTAGCACAGAAGAATTTGCATGCTATTTGGGTGGTGTTGTAGTGAGTGGCCAATGCACTTTATGCCTCAGGTGCTCCTATACCAAACATGAAACATAATATAATTGTTTACATGATTGGAAGTGAGTTTTGTTTCCACTTACTAGTGATAATTAATCATTTTAGTTAGTCCAGAGGAAGTTGCATGTTATTTGGGCAGTGTTTAATTAATGAATGGTACACTTTATGCCTCAGGTGCTCCTCTTGAACTATCATTGGAATTCTGAACCTGGGAATGAAATTGTTGATGATAATGCGTGACCTGATCATAAAACTATGGGCACGATGATCTAATAAAACAGACTGCAGAAAGACTTAGTACCCTAGTTTTTTTTGTTATGCTGGCATGTTGTTTGTGAATTGACATTTCTGTAGGACTTACTGATGTATGGGCTGGAGCATAATCTTATACTATTGTGAGTTTTTAGTTTCTATAATTCATTTGGGTGAGATTTGGGCCTCAAAAGTAATTCAAGGGGTTCGAACAAAAGGATATACCATACTATAACAAAAGATCTTACCCATGAGGTGGCCTATGGTTCATTTAGTACATTCTAATCAATTATCTTTGCTTTGTATTTGATGTTGGAATTTCATTTAACAAATCAAAAGAGATGTTTTGTATTTGCCATCAACCTTGTGTGATTCCAAGAATCCTATCATATGTACCTATGTACCTTTGAAGCCTTTTCCCATCTAGTTTTTCGTTCTAATTAGAGATGAGAAGAAACATAGCCAATGTACGATATTGGCCCATTCAGCTGTATGCTCACATCATTGGTACCTTTTTTGTCACATTTTCTCTGCTTGAAGAAATAGAGGTGTTATTGTTCTTATTTACATTTTATTATCATGGGTGCTTTTAACATGCTGATATGGAATACCCAACATACCAGTGACAATTAGGAATACCATGTTGTTTTTATTCTCAAGTATTTTTGCCGCGTGTGTACTTTTGTTCCAGAATCTTTAATTTTGATGATGGGTTGAGTGGCTGGCTTTTGCTTCCAATCCCATTAATCTTAATTATCTGATGTAATAATTGGGTATTTGATGGGACCAAGGGATGAATAAATATTGTAGTTACCTTCATCTATCAATGACATACATGATTTGATTTCTTGTTTATGTGTTGTATGTCACTCTCTTGTCCCATCCCATCTTATTTTTCATTTGCTTTTTCAGAATGATGTGATTCAGCTGTTGAAAGTAGCATCAATTGATGGAAGAAGTAATGAATTTGATATATCACATCTTATCAATATCCACATTGAGTCATTGCGATCAATTCTACAGACACGAGTGAAGATGGAGACTGACAAATATGTTAGATGCAATCTGCAAGGTACTGTTGCTATATTACACTTATGCATTATACAGTTTGATATCTGGCCTCTTTGTGAATCTGAAACATGATTTCTATCTTAGGTACAAACTGTCTAAAGGATGCAAAGCCAGTGGACAGAGTTCTAATGACTCTAGCCACTGAGTGCCTGCAATCTGATACACTTGCTACTCGTGTCACTGAGCTTCCATTTCACCAGGATTTGAATAGTGTGGTGTCTCTAGCGCAGCACTGGGCAGTTGTTCATCTCAGATGTATAGCTCGCTTGATTAGGCTCTTTAATAAGCTCCTTCTGCCGCCAATTATATCTGAAGAACAATTGGATGATGTATTTTTCTCAAAATTATCCTTCGGTTCCAATATAATTAAGTTGCTTGGAAGAATTTCAAAGGACATTCCGTATGTCCATCCAGAGTTGTTGCATGCAATTGTAGATTGCACTGATACATTGTCAGGCTTATTCAAATTGAGATGTAACTTTGCTAATTATAGTTCCCCCAGGAAGGAGAATAACTTTTCGTGCATTGCTTTGCAACTGATGGAAGAATTTCTTGAGCTTGTTGAAATTCTTTTCTGTGATGGGAATATCTTTCAGAATATCAGAACGTCTTTGGTTGCTCTATACTTAACTTGTTGGATTCCACTGTATGGAGGTATGACAAAGCAAGCTCTCCCTCTAGATCCCCATTAATCTATTCTCCTCAAATTGTTATATACCTTCTGAAGCTTGTTAGGGATGTCAGAGATCAGACATCTCACACTCATCACTGGAAAGAACAGTTTGACATTGATCCATCTGGTCTGTGCTCTGATAATGGTGCCAGTTCTCTGTCCTACCATATTCATCGATGGAGGTTTGCATGCATAAGAAGTATACATGTGATGAGCATCTGAAAATCATATTTCCTGCATCAAAACAATGGGTGGATAATTTGATGCACCTTGTTTTCTTCCTTCACGTAGAAGGCGTAAAATCAAGGCCCACAGTTGAGAGATCACGGTCAAATGCTGGCAAAGGTAGTGGTCAACCGGACTTGGACAGCGTAGTCATCCATGAGGATGAAGCGCTTTTTGGAAACCTTTTTTCTGAAGTTGGTCGTCCTATTGGGGGGTCGTCGGATGTGCATGATCAGCCCTCAGTTATAGTTAATGGTATGGCTGGCAGTTGCCAATTACCTATCCAAGCAGCAATTGATCTGCTTAGTTTTCTAAGAGGGTGCATCTTCTCCCCTGAGTGGGAATCTGCTATTTATGAAGATGCATGCAAAAATTGGAGAGGCCCATATAACCTGCCTACTCTCAATTCTTCAATGTAGAAATTGTTCGTCTGACGAGAAAAATTCTGAGATTGGTGTGGCCTGTCAAACACAGAAAACTTCTGCACACATCAGTGAGGCCTGTTTTGAATTGTTGCACACTCTTCTCTTGCAGCATGCTTTGTCCCATACACTTGAGGAATATTTTATTGATCAGGTTCTAAGGGTCGAGAATGGTTTACACATCTATAATGACTACACTCTTACCCTCCTTGCTCGTGCTTATATATGTCGTGGCTTGAGTGTTGGCCATTTGTCATTTAAAATTTACAAGAAATATGTCAATTTCATCCTTGAGAAAGTAAAGGTTATCCCCTCCAGTTTCCTTGAACGCAAGGAATTTTATGGGTCTCTTCCGGGAGTCTTTCACATAGAAATTCTATTGATGGCTTTTCATTTATCCAGTGAGGATGAAAAATCTGCTTTGGCAGAATTTCTTTGTGCTTCCCTTCAACAAATAACTGCTCCTCTCTCCGAATTTAATCGAACACATCTATCCTGCTGGGGTTTGCTAGTTTCAAGGTTGATCTTGGTGTTGCGACACATGATGTTGTACCCTAGGACTTGCCCATCTTGGTTACTTCTGCATTTGAAATCAAAGTTGAGGGGAACACCAGCTGGGGCATCACAATCTGATTCTCTTAATCACTCTCTGGCATCATGGGTATCAATGATGGTACCAAATATCATGGGTCATAACATAAATGAAATTCCTTCTGTTGAGGAATTGCTTCATCAACTGATTGATGTTGCTTCACCTTTTGTAAACTGTAAAGATGAGAATGCTCTGCAGTGTTTGCGCGTAAGTTGGGATGACTTGTTTGAATCATTGTCATGTATTCTTGGATTCTGGAGGGGTCAGAAAGCTGAAGCAATTGAGGATCTGATAGTGGAAAGATACATTTTTGTACTTTGCTGGGGTACCATTTCCAGTGTCAGTTATATTCATCGTCCCCCTGTGTCTGTGAACAACTCTCATACCCTTGATTTGTCGAAGACATCGTCTTTCTTTTTATTTGCCCATTTGCTTGTAAGCAGTAATAATGGTGTTACCTGCAAGGATGTTAACCTCTCAGAAGTCATAGTTTGTTCACTGAAGCAATTGCACTCCATGCATCTTGCGGTAGATGATATTGCTTTACAAGATTGGGATTTTTCAAGGAACGGGACATGGTTGTCTCTGATACTTTCTTTGCTTGGTGTTGGCACCCATTACTTTGCCATAAAGAATTTTACTGTTGAAGCGGAACCTCATTGGATGGAACACTTGTCTGAGAATAGCCTAATTATTCCTGTTGCTGAAGATTTGTTGTCCAACATCTTCCAGGGTGATCAAGTGGGATGGCTATTCGAGATACTGTCATCTTTTCTGAGCAAGTATTTGCAGGTGCTACAGAAAGCTTTTCTGTCTACTTTTGATCGCAGTAGAAGCAATGCAGATAAATTCTCTCCCATGCTGCTGCTTAAACACACAGGATTTGACAAATGCAAACAGAATGAGCTGCTTGTCAAAGTGGATGCAGTTCTCAGCTGGAATCTATTTGTAGTATTTTGCCACAATTAGATGGCATTATTAGCAAGGATGAGAAAGGAGGTCTTGATCGTGCGTTCCATAGGTGTCTGTTCCATGGTTTTCCCCTAAATTCTGAAACATCTAGTGGGATTCTTCTCTCATGTATTCTCTCCATAAGAGAGATTGTCCTTGCGCTAGATGGCTTGGTGAAGATAAAAGATGCAGGTATTAAAATTGATATAGAGGTTGGGGTGTTGAACCAGCTTCTTCATCAATAATGTTTGTCAAGTCTGACAAGTTTTTCAATGTTTATATGACAAATGTGAGCATATATATCACAATCTTAGTTCATACAAAGATGAATGGTTAGATAACAGCTCTCTGTTTGTACTGAAACAAATGGAAGGCTTTCTAGCGGGGATGAACTTGATGGCAGTAAATGATGAGGATGCTCATGAACTAGTAATCACAAGTATTGTTGATTTCATTGAGGATCTGCAGAAGGACCAGTCAAAATCTAGAATGCTCAAATTTTTCTTGCTTGCTGAAGAACAAGATAAGGAATTTTATGGGGGGCAGAATGGAAATATGTTAGTTCTCATAAATGCTTTGGATAAATGCTACTCCGAAACAGTTAATCTGAAGGTTCTTAACTTCTTTGTTGATCTTCTGACTGGCAATTCTTGTCCTAGCCTGAAAGAGAAGATTCAGAAGAAATTTATTGAAATGGATTTGTCTTGCTTGTCCTTTTGGCTGGAAAAAAGGCTATTGGGGTGCATGATAGAAGCTTCCCCAGGGATAATCACTGGAAAAGGATGTTCTGCTGCGCTTAGGGAATCCACTATGAACTTTGTTCTTTTGCTTGTATCCTCTTCTTCTGATGTTCTGTCAAAATCTCTGCACAATCAATTTTCTCAAGCGGTGCTTATGTTGCTTGATAATGCATTTACATTCTATGATATTCACACAGCAAAGGGCTATTTCAGTTTCATGGTTCAGTTGTTGAATGAAGAATCATCTATGAAGCAACTTCTAGAGAAGACGGTTGTATTGATAGAGAAGCTAGCTGGTGATGAGAATCAACTGCATGGACTGAAGTATCTTTTTGGCTTTCTTGGGATTGTATTGAGTGATTCTGGGGCTAACAACAACCCCATGGATAAGAATTCAGGAAAGTCTTGGTCCACTAATATTTATGGCGGAGGATGTGTTGTTTCTAAACCAGTTGGATCGGGGAAAAATTCAGATGCATTAATTCTGGCCTCCAATCAAGAAACTGGTCCTGCATCCATTGATTGTGATGCGACTTCTATGGATGAAGATGAAGATGATGGTACATCTGATGGGGAGGTGGCCAGTGTAGACAAGGATGAGGAGGAGGACTCCAATAGTGAAAGAGCACTTGCATCTAAAGTTTGCACATTTACATCTAGCGGTAGCAATTTCATGGAACAACACTGGTACTTCTGTTACACCTGTGATCTTACTGTATCCAAAGGCTGTTGTTCTGTATGTGCGAAAGTATGTCATCGAGGCCACCGAGTTGTCTATTCTCGTTCAAGTCGCTTTTTCTGTGACTGTGGAGCTGGAGGTGTCAGAGGAAGCAGTTGCCAATGTTTGGAGCCTCGTAAGTTAATTGGAAGCAACAATGCATCTAGTGGAAACAATAATGCACCTAGTCGTAGTATCAATGGCTTTCAGGCTTTTTTCCCCTTCTCAAAAATTGGAGACCAGACAGCAGAAAGCGATTCAGATTTGGATGATGATATTTGTTTGGATGATGATTCACTTAAGCTTAACATTCCTAAAGAGGTGTGTGAGGGTCTTCCGGTCTTACTTGAAGATCTTGATATAGAAGGTCGTGTGCTTGAAATTTGCAATAAGCTTCTGCCAGCCTTGAATTGTAAGAGGGACTCATATCTTTCAAAAGACAAGAAAATAATGTTGGGTGAGGATAAGGTGCTATCACATAATGTGGATTTATTTCAACTGAAAAAGGCATACAAAAGTGGGTCATTAGATTTGAAGATAAAGGCAGATTATTCAAATGCCAAGGAACTCAAATATCATCTTTCTAGTGGTTCTCTTATGAAGTCTCTTCTCAGTGTCAATACTCGAGGTAGACTTGCTGCTGGAGAAGGTGACAAGGTTGCGATTTTTGATGTAGGCCAGCTAATTGGACAACCAACTGTTGCACCAGTCACCCCTGATAAGACAAATGTTAAGCCTCTCTCCAAAAATATTGTTCGCTTTGAGATCGTACATCTTATATTCAACCCCTTAGCAGAAAACTATCTTGTCGTTGCTGGCTATGAGGATTGCCAGGTCCTCACTGTGAATCCACGGGGTGAAGTGACGGACCGTCTTGCCATTGAGCTTGCTTTGCAAGGTGCCTACATTCGACGGGTGGATTGGGTTCCGGGTTCTCAAGTTCAACTAATGGTTGTCACAAATATGTTTGTGAAGATATATGACTTGTCCCAAGATAATATCAGTCCCGGACACTATTTCACATTGCCAAATGACTTCATTGTGGATGCAGCACTTGTTGTTGCTCCTATGGGGAGGCTATTTCTTCTTGTTTTGTCAGAGCGTGGAAGCTTGTACAGGTTAGAACTGTCAATGGAGGATGATGTTGGGGCCAAGCCATTGAAAGATGTTGTCCACATCCCAAATAGAAATATTCAATCAAAAGGTCTGTCACTTTATTTTTCTTCCACATACAGGCTAGTTTTCTTATCCTATCAAGATGGGACTACTTTGATTGGGCGTCTGGATGCTCATGCAACATCTCTTACTGAGATCTCTGATGTTCTTGAGGAGGACCAAGATGGTAAACCACGCCAAGCTGGGATGCATCATTGGAAGGAATTGCTTGTTGGCAGTGGGGTTTTTGCTTGTTATTCAAGTCTCAAATCAAATGCTGCATTTACTGTATCATTGGGGACAAATGAAGTGCATGTGCAGAACATGCGGTATGCAGTTGGCTCAGCTTTGCCTTCTGTTGGAATCACTGCATATAAAACCTTATCCAAAGATAAAACCCACTGCCTTGTTCTGCATGAAGACGGCAGCCTTCAGATATATTCACATATTCCTGTGGAATCTGATTCTGCAGCCAATGTAAATTCAGGTCAAGCAAGGAAACTAGGGTCAGGCATTCTTGCTAATCAAGTGTATGCTGCTCTAAATCCGGAGTTTCCGCTTGACTTTTTTGAAAAGACGGTTTGCATTACGCCAGATGTCAAGCTTAGCAGTGAAGCAATTAAAAACAATGATTCTGAAGCAGCCAAGCAAAGTTTGACTTCTGATGATGGGTTTTTAGAGAGCCATAGCCCAGCAGGGTTTAAGGTATCAATATTTCTGAAATGGTTATGTTGTCTTTACACTACTCAAATATCAGTAATCGTGTGATATACATCCTCCATGTCAGTGCCGGCTCGAATTTTTTTCAACTTGCGGTTGCCTTTTGTCATTTTTAGGCCAAACCATATATACAGTTCGCACGTTACATTGATGCTATGTTCCTACTTTCTGTGTGCATCTTCGCACTCAATTTATAAATAAACTCTGAAAAGAAATGGAGTGTCATACTAGACTTGGTTCATCAATTCAAGGATGTAGTGTTAGTGGAAACTTTTTGTTTCTAAATATTTATATTACTAGTTAAGTGAACTTTTGACTTCACCTTATATGAGGGGAATGTCCTCAAGTAGAAAAAAAAAATTAAATGCCATACTTTATGTGTGCATGCACACGTGAATATGTTTTTTTATCTGTACTATTCATATTAGTTAATGGTGAATAATGCATTTCCTAATGCTTCTTAACCAATATCATCAAATTTATTAATTTATACAATTTTTTTTGGTTTGCTCAAATCTTATTTTTGTAGTTTTAGGACATCAAGTCATTAACTATCCTGGGGGCTTCCTTTACCATGGTATGCTTGTTTATGTTTATGTGTCTTTGTCATTTAATGAAGTTTGTACTTTGGGTATCTTTCTGAGCAGGTGACCGTCTCAAACTCGAATCCTGATATGGTCATGGTCGGTTTCCGTGTACATGTGGGCAATACTTCAGCAAGCCATATTCCTTCTGATGTTTCCATTTTCCAGAGAGTAATAAAGTTGGATGAAGGCATGCGATCATGGTATGATATTCCCTTCACTATTGCTGAATCACTCCTTGCTGATGAAGAGTTCACGATTTCTGTTGGCCCAACATTCAATGGATCTGCCCTACCCAGAATAGATTCACTGGAAATTTATGGTCGAGCTAAGGATGACTTTGGTTGGAAGGAAAAAATGGATACTTTGCTAGACATGGAGGCCCAAGCGCATGGCTCTAATTCTGGTGTCCCACAGGCCCGCAAGAAGTGCCGGAATGTTCAAACAGCTTCTGTCCAGGAGCAAGTCTTATCGGATGCGCTCAAGCTATTATCTAGGTTCTATTCACTGTGTAGATCAAAAGCTTGCTCAGAAATTGAAGAAGCAAACTTGGAGTTGAATAACTTGAAATGTAAGAAGTTATTAGCAAAAATCTTTGAAGGTGACGGAGAAACATTAGTGCAGTCTTCTGCTTGTCATGTTCTTCAGGCTGTGTTCCCCAAGAAGGAGATCTACTATCACGTGACTTTCTCATACTTGTCTTTGGCATTCTTAATTTAATTTTACGTGTAGAAAATCTGCATGTCTAATCCAAAGATTATCTCAGGTCAAAGATACAATGCACCTTTGTGGGGTGGTGAATTCTTCATCAAAACTTGCTTCCAGGATAGGAGATGGAGGTCCTGCAGGAGGGGGACTGATTCAAGAATTTGCAGCTCAGATGCATGTTGTGTCAAAAATTGCTATGCATCGTAGAGAAAATCTGGCTGCATTTTTGGAGATCAATGGTACTTTTTGGAACCTTGTTTTATGCCATTTCCCAAGGTGTATTTATGTCTTTTAATTTAGCATGTCATATTGCTCATTAAGAAAACACATAAAATATGTTTTGTACTCAATTTGACCTAGCTGTGAATTTTCTTTGTCAATATCTGTTAATAGACAATCAAGTTAAAGGCAAGACTTTGTGATTTATGGACTACAAAGCATGATCTTGATGCATTTTATTGTTAAAAAGGATTTGGGGTAAAGGAATCTAGAGATCTAGGGGAAGACAGAAGAAAAATGGGGCATAAAATGAGGCCCATATAAATGGACTTTTACCGTGTTTCTCTTTCTAATAATACTTTTACTGTCCTACCTTTATCAGAATTTTACTGGTACGAGGACTCCTAAAAGCCTTGCAGGTTGATTAAAATTCTAAAAAAAAATCCTAAGAATACTAAACCTATGGACCACTACATCATTTGACCCTCTACTATACTACCTAAAACTATTCATAGAAGCAATTCTATAAATAACAATGAAATTAAAATAAAAAACTAAGACCACTAATATGACTAAAAAAGCTTAAAGAAATTAATGACTGTCCCATTGGAATTATTTTTTTTAATTACCATGACAGTTGCTGTATGTTAGTGCTTACTTTATGCTATGTGTTTTCTTTTTCACTAAAATATATGAATATTTTCACAGTATTTATATTGGGGTGTAGTTTTACTGAGTTCTTTTCTTATAGAATTTGGATTTAGTGGAGAATTTTTTTTTATTAAAGTCCATGATGACCAAGGAAAAAAATTCAGATGCTGGTGAAGTTTTATCATAGTTATCTTGTTCTGTATCTAGGTATAAAACAACAATGTATCTGTTTGTTGATATTCTTTTCTTAGTTTTAAGTTTAAACTTGCACTGCTTCTGTTAAACTCACATTGCCATTCTCCCACTAATTTTTAGGCTCGGGAGTAGTCGATGGGTTGATGCAAGTTCTCTGGGGGATTCTGGATGTAGAGCGACCTGATACACAAACTATTAATAGCATTATTGTACCCTCCGTGGAACTCATATATAGTTACGCCGAATGTTTGGCATTACATGGCAGTGATTCAGATGCACTCTCAGTTAGACCTGCTGTCATTCTACTTAAAAAATTACTATTCTCTCCCTACGAGGCTGTCCAGACTTCGAGCAGGTACTTAGCGTTATTGTATTTTTTATTTTAGTTTTTCACCTTAATTTTTTTATTTTCTTCAGTAAATATTTGATTTTTTTTTGTGCAGCTTGGCTATATCTTCTAGGTTGCTTCAGGTTCCATTTCCGAAGCAGACTTTATTAGCTACAGATGATTCTGTGGAGAATCCTATGTCAGCCCAAATTCCTTCTGATATAGCTGGTGCCACGAGAGGAAACTCACAGGTCATGATCGAAGAAGATTCTGCAACATCATCTGTGCAATATTGCTGCGATGGCTGCTCAACTGTTCCTATTCTTAGACGCCGCTGGCATTGTAATGTTTGCCCAGATTTTGATCTATGTGAGTCCTGCTATGAAGTAATGGATGCAGATCGCCTTCCTCTGCCACATTCTAGAAATCACCCCATGTCTGCAATTCCCATCGAGATGGATTCATTAGTTGGTGATGGTAATGAGATTCAATTGTCCATGGATGAGTTGAGTGATGCGGGCTTATTGCAAGCTGCCGGTGCAATCAACTCACAGAATTCTCCTTCATTTATTCATGTATTAGAACCAAATGAAGCGGGAGATTTCCCATCTTCCATGAATAACCAGAGAATAGTCTCAATATCTGCCTCAAAACGAGCTGTAAACTCTCTGTTACTCCGTCAGCTAGTTTGGGAGCTTAAAGGATGGATGGAAATAACTTCTGGACCTCGGGCCATACCAATTATGCAATTGTTTTATAGATTATCATCGGCAGTGGGTGGACCTTTTATGGACAGTGCACAACCTGAGAACTTGGATTTAGAAAAATTTGTTAGATGGTTTTTGGACGAGATCAACCTTGACAAACCTTTTAGTGTTAAGCCCCGCACCTTTTTTGGGGAAGTAGTTATTCTTGTCTTTATGTTCTTCACTCTAATGCTTCGGAATTGGCATCAGCCTGGAACTGAAAGTTCCCAATCAAAGTCAAGTTTGATGATTGATGCACAAGATAAGGGGATTGTCCATCCATCATCCATCTCTCCTGCTCCATTATCTTGTGATGACAAAGATAAAAATGAGTTTACTTCTCAGCTGCTGCGGGCCTGTAGTGTGCTAAGGCAGCAAGCATTTGTGAATTATTTGATGGACATTTTGCAGCAACTCGTTCACATTTTTAAGTCCTTGCCTGCAAGCCATGATTCTGTTTATGGCTCAGGATCAGGATGCGGTGCTTTGCTGACAATTCGAAGAGATCTACCCGCTGGAAACTTTCTGCCCTTCTTTTCTGATTCTTATGCCAAAGCTCATCGATCTGACTTTTTCATGGACTACCACAGGTTGTTATTAGAGAATACTTTCCGCCTTCTATACAGCTTGGTTAGACCAGAGAAACATGACAAGTCTATTGAAAAAGATAAGGCATCCAAGACTTCAGTAGGTAAGGATTTGAAGCTTGATGGATATCAGGATGTTCTTTGCAGTTACATCAGTAATCCAAATACAACATTTGTGCGAAGGTATGCCAGAAGGCTTTTTTTGCACTTATGTGGAAGTAAAACACACTATTACAATGTTCGAGATGCTTGGCAGTTGTCAAATGAAGTGAGGAAATTCTACAAACTTGCAAAGAAATCAGGAAACTTCCAGAATCTTGTTCCATATGAAAGAAGTGTTAAGCTGGTGAGGTGTTTGTCTGCCATATCTGAGGTAGCCAGTGCTAGACCTCGGAATTGGCAGAAGTACTGCTTGAGGCATGGGGAAATTTTGTCGTCCTTGATGCAAGCAATATTCTGCTTTGGTGAAGAGTCGGTTATTCAGGCTCTTAAGCTTTTGAATTTGGCCTTTTACACTGGGAAGGAGATTGGCCATTCCAGGGTTGAGGCAGGGGATGCGAGCATGAACCCTAATAAAGCAGTGATACAATCCCCAGAGCCAAGGAAAAAGAAAAAAAGTGATGACGGAAATGAGGGAGGTTCAGAAAAATCTTATTTGGATATGGAGCAGGCTGTTGAAATCTTCTGTGACAAAGATGGCAGTATATTGAGGAATTTTATAGATTGCTTTTTACTCGAGTGGAACTCATCATCGGTGCGCCTTGAAGCCAAGTGTGTTCTCTACGGTACCTGGCATCATGGGAAACAGTCTTTCAAGGAGAGCACTCTAAGGTCACTCTTGAAGAAAATTAAATGTCTTCCGTCGTATGGTCAAAACATAGCGGAGTACATCGAGTTGATGACCTGGCTGTTGGGAAAGGTGTATGATAACAGTTCAAAACACGATGGTGATCTTATCAGACAGTGCTTGTCCCCTGACATAATAAGTTGTATGTATGAGACTCTTCACTCACAAAATGAGCTTTTGGCAAATCATCCAAATTCACGTATATATAACACTTTGAGTAGTCTGGTTGAGTTTGATGGCTACTATCTTGAAAGCGAGCCTTGTGTTGCGTGCAGCTGTCCAGAGGTTCCTTACAGTAGGATGAAGCTTGAAAGTATAAAATCTGAGACAAAGTTCACCGACAACCGGATTATAGTGAAATGCACTGGAAGTTATACAATACAGACTGTGACTATGAATGTTCATGATGCTCGCAAGTCAAAGTCGGTAAAAGTTTTGAACTTATACTATAACAACAGGCCTGTGGCTGACTTATCAGAGCTGAAGAACAACTGGTCTTTATGGAGGCGCGCCAAAAGTTGCCATCTTGTTTTTAACCAAACTGAATTGAAAGTTGAGTTCCCAATTCCAATTACTGCGTGCAATTTTATGATTGAACTTGATTCCTTTTATGAGAATCTTCAAGCTTCATCATTGGAATCATTGCAGTGTCCACGTTGCAGCAGGTCTGTAACTGACAAGCATGGGATCTGTAGCAATTGCCATGAAAATGCATATCAATGCAGACAATGCCGTAATATCAATTATGAAAATTTGGATTCTTTTCTTTGCAACGAGTGTGGTTATAGCAAATATGGCCGTTTTGAATTCCATTTCATGGCAAAGCCAAGCTTCTCGTTTGACATCATGGAGAATGATGAGGATATGAAGAAAGGCTTAGCAGCTATTGAAGCTGAGTCAGAAAATGCTCATAGGAGGTATCAACAACTTTTAGGATTCAAGAAACCCCTTCTGAAGCTTGTATCAAGTATAGGTGAGCATGAAATAGACTCACAACAGAAGGACACTGTCCAGCAGATGATGGTCTCTTTGCCAGGTCCTTCATGCAAGATAAATCGGAAAATTCTTTTGCTTGGGGTGTTATATGGAGAGAAGTGCAAAGCAGCTTTTGATTCTGTCAGCAAAAGTGTCCAGACATTGCAAGGGCTTCGTAGAGTTTTAATGAATTACTTGCATCATAAAAATTCTGACAGTGCAGCAGCCTCATCTACGTTTTCTGTGTCAAGGTCACCGAATAATTGTTATGGATGTGCTATGACATTCGTTACGCAATGCCTGGAGCTGTTTCAAGTTCTGTCAAAGATTCCAAACTGCAAGAAGCAGCTTGTTTCTGCAGGTATCTTGTCAGAACTGTTCGAAAACAATCTTCACCAGGGACCGAAAACAGCTCGAATGCAAACTAGGGCTGTTCTTTCTGCTCTGTCCGATGGTGATGTAGATGCAGTTTCAGAGTTGAATGGTTTAATACAGAAGAAAGTTATGTACTGCCTTGAGCATCATCGTTCTATGGACATTGCACTAGCAACTCGAGAAGATTTGCTACTACTTTCAGAAACCTGTGCTGTGGGTGATGAATTTTGGGAGGCTAGGTTGCGGGTTGCTTTTCAGTTGTTGTTCTCATCCATAAAAGTTGGTGCCAAGCATCCTGCAATCTCTGAGCATATTATTCTTCCTTGTTTAAGGATCATATCTCAGGCGTGTACTCCACCAAAAACTGAAAATGTGGACAAGGAGATGGAAGGGGGTAAGTCTTTGTCTTCTCAGATTAAGGATGATAAAACTCTCAGTCCTTCCCTGTCGAATGTTCATTCTGGTGAGGGCAAGTCTCCATCTGAATTATCTGAAAAACATTGGGACAGTTCTCGAAAGAGTCAGGATGTACCACTGTTGAGCTACTCTGAGTGGGAGAAGGGAGCTTCATATCTTGATTTTGTGAGGAGGCAGTACAAAGTCTCTCAGGTGGTTAAAGCTACTTCTCAGAGGGCTCGTCAAGATTCTCAGAGATTTGATTATCTTGCCTTTAAATATTTCCTTAGATGGAAAAGGATTGCTTGTAGAAGAACCGGAAAGAGTGACTTTTCTACTTTTGAGCTTGGTTCCTGGGTATCAGAATTAGTTCTGAGTGCTTGTTCCCAATCTATAAGGACAGAAATGTGCACACTGATTAGTCTGCTCTGTGCACAGAATTCATCTCGACAGTTCCAGTTATTGAACTTGCTTATGGTCTTGTTACCAGCCTCTCTATCTGCGGGTGAAAGTGCCGCAGAATATTATGATTTACTCTTCAAGATGACGCACTCTGAAGATGCACGGTTGTTCTTGACTGCGAAGGGATGTTTAACTACAATATGTAAGCTAATAACACAAGAGGTGGGAACTATTGCATCACAGGAGAGGAGTCTCCATATTGACATATCACAGGGATTTATCCTTCACAAGCTTATTGAGCTCCTCAGCAAGTTCCTTGAGGTGTCGAATATTCGACTTCGGTATGAATTTTATTTTTTTAAATTAGCTATTTGTTGTCTTAATTTTCTCCATCAGTCTCTGACGATTATTATGTTGGCATTAGATTTATGCAGGATGAGCTACTATCTGAAGTGCTTGAGGCTCTTCTTGTCATTCGGGGTCTCATAGTGCAGAAGACAAAGTTCATCAGTGACAGCAACCGGCTTCTGAAAGATCTTTTAGATAGCCTTTTGCTTGAAAGCACTGAAAACAAAAGGCAGTTTATCCGAGCATGTATATCGGGCCTTCGTAAACATTGGGAGGAGAGGAAGGGGCGGACTGCTCTGGTATGAAAGGGTGTCTTTCAATTCCATTATTGTCTTTTAAAGTAAAAACATGTAGAAATGTTAGAATCTCATGATCTAGTCAAATCAAGTTTCACCCTGAGGATTATATAGGTTTGGTTTCATGAATATTTCTAGATGTGTAATTTCAACTAAAAGTCTTTCTCATAATCATCATTTCTAAATATATGACCTATTATTAAACGTATGCATCAATCCTCGGGACAACTCGACTAATGATAACCCATACCTTTAAAGTATTACTGTAAGGATAATGTACATAAGATTTTATTGTTGCCACATACTTATTCACCTTTATAGTTGGATTCAGTTTAATTGATTTTACTATTTGATCTCAGATTCTTCCTGCCCTATCTGAGTTATTTTGATCTCAAACTGTTATTTTGATCTCAAAATGTTATTTTGATGATCACAAGCTTATGAATCCAAGAACCATATATTGTAATCGGCAAATCTTATTGCGTTTTAACTTTTAGTATCTTACGCAGTTTATTTTGGAGCAATTGTGCAATATGATCTGCCCATCAAAGCCAGAACCTGTGTATCTATTGATTCTGAACAAGTCACATACCCAAGAAGAGTTCATCAGGGGCTCAATGACGAAGAATCCCTATTCCAGCGCTGAAATTGGACCACTCATGCGGGATGTGAAAAATAAAATTTGCCATCAATTGGATCTCATGGGTCTTGTTGAAGATGACTTCGGCATGGAATTATTAGTGGCTGGAAATATAATATCTCTGGACTTGAGCATTGCTCAGGTTTATGAGCAAGTGTGGAAGAAATCTAATAGTCAATCACAGAATGCTGTGACAAATTCAGCTTTACTATCATCTGGTGGATTTACATCGGGGAAAGACTGCCCACCTATGACAGTGACATACAGGCTTCAGGTTTGTTGAGCATGTTTTGCATATTTGTTTTTACTTTCTGTATCAGTTTCTTTGTTCTTGATAATTCTGGTCAGCATCTTCCTCGATTAATAATAGTTTATTAAAGAATAAATTATTAAAAAAAAAGAGTTGATGTCTCTCGAAGATTAGGGTCACAAATGGACACTGCATTGTTTTAATTTTCCATCATGTGGTTTGACTTTGTGCTTGAAATGAAAGAAACAACGCCCATTGTTCACATCTTCCTTTGGGCTACTTTTGGTTATAATCATGGTAGCAGGAGAATCCATAGCCATTTTAACAGTTTACAGAATTCATAAAAGTGGAATTGTAAACTGGTTGGCCCTAAGATGTGTGTATGGGCCCAATACAAACTGATTTGCTGTTGATAACTTGATATGCATCTTGAGCTGCACCAACAGATGAAATGTGCCTGCTGGGATATGAATTGTGTTTGCTGCTTCTAGGGTCCTCATTTGGGGTCTAATAGTTAATTCACAATGATACAGACAAGGGATTTAACTTTTTTAAATTAGGGATAGTATTAGAATAGCCCCTCTGGATTGATATCTTGGATTCAGATTCTTAAAAGCAGAGGCAGAGGCATTTTGTATGTATGTATATCTCTTTTGAAACATGTTTGTGTTATTTTCTGCATATGGTCAACTGGCCATGGAAATCCTTGCACATGTCTGTGTGTCTATGTAACTATCAGAATGCACACAAACATATTTTATGATGTAATGAAATGAAATCAGGTTCTGGTGTGATATCATGGCGTTTTGCTCACTTTTTTGGTTTCAAACTCATATCTGAATTGAGCTTATTGGGTAGTGCCATATCATTCTCTTTTGTTCACTATATGATGTTATATTATAATTTTACTCTTACAATTTTGTCCACTGGTAGAATGGATCAACAATATCAGTGCATGTGTGAAGCGTGGGTCAAAATCAATTCATGTTTTCCATTTGTCCATTCAAACTTGAGTAGGTCCCTTTTTTTTACAATATTTTGTTGCAATCAAATTTTATAATATGATCTCGATATTTACAGGGGTTAGATGGTGAAGCTACTGAGCCCATGATTAAAGAATTAGAGGAAGACAGGGAGGAATCACAGGATCCTGAGGTTGAGTTTGCAATAGCAGGTGCAGTGAGAGACTGTGGTGGGTTAGAGATCATTTTAAGCATGATCCAGGTCTGTGAAGTTAGCCTTCTTTAATTTAAATAATGAAATTTCATTCTTTGAGTTTGTTTCTGTTGTATCTCTTTTACTACTTGAGCACTATCATTTTCATAATTTCAAGTCTATCTCATTCAAGACATGCATTGTGATTCTTTCCAATAAAGAAGATGTATCCACTACAGCATTCACCATCGTTTATGTAAAAAAAAAATTATCTTGCCCTGTGTTCATATTAACATGTGCTTATGTGCACCTGATGAAAAAACACGTGCCCATTATTCCTAGTAACCAGTGAGTGGGAGAAGAAGGAAAAAACTGATTTTTTTGTTCAATGATATTGATAACTGATAACAAGTTAGACTACCTTATGTTCTTGGTGTGTCAGTACCTTAGTCTGAATCTGTAATCTGGATCCATGGATTAAACTTCAAAGAATACTTTGGGCTATGCCTCCATGCCTCCATTTTTCCTTGCCAATATTCAGGCATCAATAATATTAGGATTTTAAAGGGGAAAGGGGATCAAGTACATGTTGCCCTCTATGTTACAAAGAGGGATCAGATTGGTCTTTGATGGTATGAATATAGTCCTATATATTTTTCTGTCTTTCATCATTTAATTGTCATTTTACTTTCCACCAAAAATAGATAAGGCTTTGCTTGTTAAATTACCTTTGTTACCCCCCACCCACCCCAAAACAAAAAATTCTGTTGCTCTTTGAATATTTGGGTCCGAGTATTTCTAGAATATTATTGAAGATGTCTGTTTATAATGTTTTTGTCCCTTGGTATATATGCTAAAACTACATGACACTTGTGCAAATATTTTCTGTTTTCTTCTCTAATGTTTCATTTCACTTGACAGCATTTCCGAGATGAGGAGTTGAAGTCAAATCAAGAAGAGTTGGGTTCAGTACTCAACCTCCTTATGTACTGCTGCAAGATACGGGAGAACAGGCGAGCATTGTTACAAGCAGGGGCTCTGGGGTTGCTCCTTGAAACAGCAAGACGTGCCTTCTCAATTGATGCCATGGAACCAGCTGAAGGAATCCTTTTAATAGTGGAGAGTCTGACAATGGAAGCAAATGAGAGTGACATTGGCATCACTCAGAGTGCGCTTACAGTCACTAACGAAGAGACCGGTGCTGGTGAACAGGCAAAGAAGATGGTCCTCATGTTCTTGGAAAGATTGTGCCATCCTTTGGGTCTAAAGAAATCCAATAAGCAGCAAAGGAACAATGAAATGGTGGCAAGAATATTACCCTACTTAACTTATGGAGAACCGTCAGCAATGGAAGCACTTATCCAATACTTTGATCCTTATCTGAGAGACTGGAGCGAATTTAACCAGTTGCAGAAAGAACATGAAGAGAATCCCAAGGACGAGGACCTGGCCGAACAAGCAGCCAAACAGAGGTCAACACTGGAGAATTTTGTGAGGGTTTCAGAATCCTTGAAGACGAGTTCCTGTGGAGAGAGATTTAAGGACATGATTTTAGAGAAGGGAATCACAGGGGTTGCTGTTAGGCACTTGAGAGAGAGCCTTGCAGTCGCGGGACATGCCAGATACAAATTGACTGCAGAGTGGGCATTTGGTTTGAGACTTCCTTCCGTGCCACTGATATTGTCCATGTTAAGGGGATTGTCGAGGGGACACTTGGCTACTCAGACGTGTATTTATGAGGAAGGGATTTTACCGCTTCTCCATGCCTTGGAAGGGGTATCTGGAGAGAATGAAATAGGTGCAAGGGCTGAGAACCTGTTGGATACACTATCCGACAAGGAGAATACAGGGGATGGGTTCTTGGCGGAGAAAGTACTTGAATTACGTCATGCCACTCGGGATGAGATGCGCCGTCGAGCTCTGAGGAAAAGAGAGGAATTGCTTCAGGTATCTTTACGCCGAAAACTTAAAATTTCACTTTCATTCTTGGGCTAGGCATAATATTTATATGGAGATAGAGGAAAATTAGATGATTTTCTGTGTGGTTGCTATTCCTTTCTCGATTTGGGTAATTTATGTCACTTGTGTTTGTTATATTAGAAAGTAGTTATAGGTTTGGATGGATATGCAAGAATAAGCTATACTCTCTCTCTTAAGAGGGTTTATTCTAACTTATCAAGGCATAAATATTACAATTTATCCATGCTAAACATACATGTTTTTTGAGGATTAAGCCTATACTTCCTTCCAGGGGCTACTTGAATCTTGCATAAACCAAATCATTTCTTAGTTGGATCACATTTGAATTCACCATTGACCATTCGTGCTTTTAAAAAAAAATGAAACACTGTTGTTTTCTTTCCACTTTTGTTGGCCAATCAAAGTATATGGGAACTTACAGAAGATATTTTTTCTGGATTGGGTGGTTCCACTGTTTGAAAAAGGCGCACCTTGTGTTTTATTTGTTATATGTCAAACTGTTCCTTGAAGTTCAATCTTTTGTTCTGAATTATGATTAGGGGCTTGGTATGCGGCGAGAGTTGTCTTCAGATGGTGGCGAGCGTATTGTTGTATCACAGCCAACAATTGAAGGTCTGGAAGACGTTGAAGAGGAGGACGGGCTGGCATGCATGGTCTGTCGAGAAGGATACACCCTCCGACCCAATGACATGTTGGGCGTCTACTCCTATGGAAAGCGTGTAAACCTCGGCGGTGGCAATTCAGGCTCTGCTCGTGGGGAATGTGTTTATACGACAGTGAGCCATTTCAACATCATTCATTTCCAGTGCCACCAGGAGGCCAAGCGGGCTGACGCCGCTCTAAAGAACCCGAAGAAAGAGTGGGAGGGGGCCACACTAAGGAATAATGAGACCCTCTGCAATTGTATTTTCCCGATTCGAGGGCCATCTGTTCCTGCGATGCAGTACCTTCGTTGTGTTGATCAGTACTGGGACAACCTCAGTGCCCTCGGACGCGCCGATGGGAGCCGACTACGGTTGCTGACTTATGACATCGTTCTGGTATGGATTATCTTTCTTTCTTGTTTCTTGTTTTGTTTTTTTTTTTTCATATGCAATATTGGTTAGGGATTACTTTATGCAGCATTGTGATAGAAGACTCTTTCCCCTATTTGGTTCACGGATAGCTTATCCTTGGATATGTATAATTATCAGGGTTTATTTTAAATTATCAAAACATAACTATTATATTTTATCCATGTCAAACAAACACATTTTTTGGTAACACTTTTCCTTCCCCTTCTGATGGAGAATCCATGTAAGTGGTGTTTCGGATCCGTCATTTTTGTGGCCATTACTGGACAGCCCAAGAAAACTTCCCTTGTTTTCTCCTTCCCAGAAAATCTTTCAAAACTGGATTTCTGTGGAAGGATAGATTCTTCCCTTTGGCTAGTGTTATCAGACTGAACCTAACTTTTCCCCTCCACTTGCTTATTTGTGACGCTCAGGGCTTAATAATTGTCTGTTACGATAATAATGTATAATATATTTTTTTTTGGCAGATGTTGGCCCGCTTTGCTACGGGCGCGTCATTCTGCACAGACAGCAAAGGCGGCGGAAAGGAGAGCAACTCCCGCCTCCTCCCCTTCATGATTCAGATGGCCTCCCACCTCCTTGATCAATCCACCACCAACCAACGCAAATCCATGGCCAAATCTGTCTCCACCTACCTATCAACCTCCACCACCCCCTCCGATTCACCAAGACCCACCACACCAACCGGTCTCCGCACCCCAACCACCGCCACGGAAGAGACCGTCCAGTTCATGATGGTGAACTCTCTCCTATCCGAGTCCCTCGAAGACTGGACCCACCACCGCCGCGCCTTCCTTCAGCGCGGCATCTACCATGCCTACATGCAGCACGTCCACGGCCGGTCCTCCCTCCCGTCCGCCGTCCGATCCAATGATCAGACTGCGGCGGCGGCGGTTGGGGGGTCCGACAAGCTATTCACCGCTGTCCATCCGATGCTCGTCTACACGGGACTGATTGAGCAGCTCCAGCGGTTCTTCAAGTCCACCAAGGCAGGGAAATCCGAGGTGCAGGCCACCGAGCCTGGGGAAGGTGGTCTGGAGAGGTGGGAGGTGGTGATGAAGGAGAGGCTGGTGAATGTGAAGGAGATGGTTGGGTTTTCGAAGGACTTGCTTTCGTGGCTGGAGGAGATGAACTCGGCGTGCGATCTCCAGGAGGCGTTCGACGTGATTGGTGCATTGGGCGATGCTTTGTCCGGCGGGTTCAAGAGTTGTGAGGAGTTTGTTCAGGCGGCCATTTCTGCTGGTGAAAGGTTGAAGTGAAATTCTGTTGTTTGTAAAAAGAGTGAGCATATTATATGATATTCAGATAGAATTGGTTGTATTGAATTTCTTAGATTAACATTTTACAATGGCAGAGCTAAGCCGGAGTTGAATACATGAACCCCCCGTATGGCATGAAGAATTAGGCCAGAATAAGGAAGAATACAGGAGAATAGTAAAAAAAAGTTGTTTGTTTTGACAGAATAAACCCCGATAATTATGTCTGGATAAGTTAGGATAAGGCCTAATAACTATTCTAAGGAAATGTTGGAATTGCTTATCAGACCTTATCTATGCAAATGGATAAAAATACCCTTCTCTGTCATTTTAAAAAATTTATCTCACTTAACAGTCTCACACAGATTTCAAAAACTGTCACATCTATCAAATCAATCATATATTTATCACACTATTCCCAGGGGTATAGTTGTCATTTAAAAAGTTATAAATTCTTATTCATCCCTTATCAACCATTTATCAACACTTTATCCAAGATTAACCAAACAACAAAAAAAGCATTTTTACGTTTTCCAATGAGAATAACAAAAAATGCAACCAAACAAAAAATTGCTTATTCAGTCTGATGGTTATATCGCTTCCACACCCCATACGATGGCATCCTTGAAAATGAAATTTGTGTTTTGGTGTGTGAGTTGCATGTGTGTGTGTGGGGTCTGATGTATGGTTATACGCTTCCGATAGCGGTGGATAACTATCTATGCAGAATAAATAAATTTTTGTTTGGTTGTCTTTTTTGTTATTTTCATTAAAAAATATGAAAGTGACATTTTTGTTATTTGGTTTACATTGGATAAAGTGAGGGTGAGGTTAAGTGATGAATTAGATAAAATGAGAATAAGTAGTGGATACAAAATGTATAAGATTTTATAACCTTTTATAATTTTTTTCCCCGTTTGGAACGGTGGAGGTATACATTTATTTAATCATAAGTGAATATAAATAAGGATAAAATGATTTTGTGTGTTTGGTTGTGTTTTAAATTATTCTCGTTGGTAAACGTAAGAATAAATGTTTTGTGGTTTGAATAAAATGTGAATAAAATATAGATAAGAAATTAAAAAGGTAAAAAAATAACAATAATGATTTTTAGGCCCCATTTGATTGACCTCATCTCAAGCCCCATGAGGTGGTAAAATTGAAATACCTATAATACCCTCTCCCTAATTAATCGTTTTAGTATTCCATAACCACCCCTTAATCCCGAGGTAGTTATCATCTATGATAATTTCCCCGTTTTTGAATATTTGTTTTGAATGAGTCGTCCAAAACATTTATGATTGTCCATTTCTGTTTTCAAATATTCGGAGGATGGGAAAACAAATCAATTTTATTTTTAATTAAGATCTTGTCCGTATATACGCGGTGAATTCTCAAATTTATTTTTGTGTGCGATCTGATTTTGGTACAATTAGAAATTTATACATCCAGGTTAGGTTTTTCAGATCCAAAATACTAGATTTTGGGATATTTTAGTTTTCAAATTCAGATGGATCGGTGGATTTGAAAACAAACATCGAATTTTATTTTTGTTTCAGTTCGATCAGTAGAGAAAAGAAGAATTTCGATTCATTTAGTTTGTTTTTTTTTTACCAGTTTATAGTGTAAACAATGACGATCCATTCAGACTAGTCATTTTCGATCTGAATACATCATTTTTATTTTGATTTTTCATCATTTCTTTGAATCATCATATACATGTATTGAATCTGAATTTTATTTTAAATTCAGATACATAACATGTATCTTGATTTACATGCATTGTTGTGTACCAAGTATGATCTATATAATCGTTTATAATTGTGTATTTGTGTATAATTATGCATAATGTGTCATTCATCGTATTTTTTAGCTTTGTGTCAGCATTATTCGACTCATTCAGATTTAAGATTTTTAAATACAGTACACATTAACTTGTATGGAATGCGTATTTGTTAATTCAAATTCCAAATACATCTGTATCTGAATTTGAATTCCAACCCATTTTTTAAAAGTATTTGTTAATTCAAATTCCAGATACACCTGTATCTGAATTTGAATTCCAACTCATTTTTTGAAGGTATTTATTTTTATTTTTATGGATTTGATTAATGTATAGTTGATTAATATTTAATTGCTTATTGTTGGCATTTTGAAGACTTTTTATGAATTTTCTGTGTAGTTCTCAGTAGTATGTAGACCATATTTGTTCATTTGAATTTTCAGATACATTATTATATCTTAATTGATAACATATGGTTGATGTTTTTTTTTCACCAGGCAGTAATGGTGTTTCAGATTTTTTTAAAATATGTTACGTCAGGGAGAAGATTTAATGGTGCCGCCCTTTGTGGGATTCGGTTACGAGGTTTAATGAGGATATTAGTTAGTTGGAACAAATTTTTTAAATTATAAGAAGGGTAATCTTGTCATTATCATTTTGGTGGTTCGAAAAAGTCAAATAGGGAACCAATAGGAGAGTGCCACTTATTGGGGCTCACAAATATGACTTAATTTCTGAAGCCAATGTAGCAGCACTGAAAAAATAACGATAGTTGATTTGACAGATGATTTATAAGAGATGATGACAGTTGATTTGACAATGAGCCCATATATTCTTTGAATGGAATAACCTAAGATAACTTTAATTTTAGGGGTTGATTGAAATCTTTATATCACTTTATACCAGTTTATTCTAGTATACTTTATAAGGGGTTATCCGGGGTAAACAAACGCACCAAAATGTATCCGGAGCTATCCAAGGGTTTATACCCAAAACAAATGGAGGTATGCGGGATTGTTAGGCGAATTGTTTTTTAAATGACATATAAATGTATTTATATCCATTAGCTTAAATAAATCTTGATAAATAATTCCATCACCCCTAAAATAATTATCCAAACATAGCTATTTTCATGGGTAAGTATTCTCATGTCTTACCATCTCCAATTCCAATATTTACATATACAATACATAAAAAGAACAAAATTATATAGCTCCTAGAAACTTATGAAAATCAGAAAAGATCCCTGTAAAATCGGCAAATGCCTTCTAGATAATATTTATTTTAGTTTATATTGTAACTAAATAAATCAGATATATGTTTAACCCTAATCATACATGATAAATTATTGTAATACCCTTTTAACCCTTTTAATTTATTTTTTTTACAATAAAAAAAATTTACTTTCTTTAAGAATATCGATACATCTCACTAAAAACTTGAAAATAAAAAAAGTTTATTTTCCCTAAATAAAAATATCTGAAATTAAATATTAATATCTTCTTTCCTTATAAAACACATAAACCAATAAAGATAACGAGACATTCAAGCCCCCATTTGGTTCATAGAATATGTTCGAATAAATGAAAATTAGTGAAAAATAACTTTAAAATAGGTGTTTGGATGGTATAAAGTGGTACATGAGTTCATGAGTTCAGGCTATTATCAAAACGGTGACAGTTATTATCCAAAAAAAAAAAAAAAAAAAAAACTCGCGCGCATGTGAGGCCTCCTGAGATAGCGATTGACAGTTGACCTCGTAAACACACACACACACGCGCACACACAGAGACTGCGCGAGCGAGAGAGCGAGCGAGATCTGAAGCCATGGATCTCTGGACCCGTGCGAAGGTCTTCGCGGAGGAGGCCGCGAAGAGGTCCACCGAGATCTCAATAGAGGCCGCGAAGAGGTCCCAGGAGCTCACCAGGGGTGCCGCGAGGATCTCCCACGATTTCGTCTCCGAGACCTCCAAGCGCTCCAAGGAACTCGCGGCGGAGGCTTCCAAGCGCGCCGAGGCCATCACATCCGAGGCCCTCAAGATCGCCGGCGACATCCCTTCCCGGATCCCGATCCCGATCCCGCCCTTGCCGTCGCCGTCCCCACCTGCGGCGGTGGAGGCGGATCTGGTGAGGTTCGGCGTGACGGACGAGTTGAGGGAGTTCGTGAAGGGGATCGATTTGAGTACATTCCGTGATTTCCCCATGGAAGGTCGATTCATCTATCTCTCTCTCTCACGCGCGTGTATTCTGTTGTTGAATTAGTGTTTCTTTGATTTGTAGATGAACCGGAGATGTCGGAGGTGCCGACGGTGTCGAATGTACGGCAAGATCTCAATGAGTGGCAGGCGAAGCATGCGATGCTCGTTCTCTCATCGGTCAAGGTATTGTCTGTCTCTCTATTACTTGGATTCGTCTTCTGGTTCTCACATTGGTGAATTTTATGCAAGATTTCTTTGTTTGTGATTTTCTTTTTCTTAAATGCCCTTGCTGAAGTGAATTCTAGGTTACCAAAAAAAAAAAATCTAGGTTTTTATAGTATGTGGTTTTCACTGTTGCCATCCCTTTCGACAAGCTTTGTTAGGTAGCTTTTCTTATGATCAATTATGGACAAAATTGTTGGTATCAGATGCAGACTAACAGAATTTCACACGAAGCACTTTTAAAACGCCTAATAGAGTGATTTTTTTTGGAGTGAAAAGCGGTGTCCACCAAACTGGACAAAAAGGAAAATAAGTGGAGAAACAGGACAAGGGAGTGGTAGTGTGATACATGAGAAATGGAACATGAATGTATACCAGCTTAAGATATCAGATAATGCTCCACAATGAAGCGTCCTCCAGAAATTGAGATTTGATTTTCAGCCTTCAAGATATACTTGCTCCAGACCCTCAGTAGATAGAATAGATGAAACAAAGTGTTGTCAATGTAGGAATGTTTGTTTTGGAAAAAGTTAATTTGTGGTAATTAAATAGAATGGAGATGAGTGATTGATGCGTCTATTTTTTCATTAATTTTTAAGGGTATTTTTTTAATTTATAGTTTTATACTAGTGGTGAAAAAATCGTATAAATCCTAATCCATCTTTCAGATGAGCTAGTTAAACAACTGTTTAGGAATTAAAAAGGGCATTCTCAGAAAGATTTCCCACATCTTTGTTGCCAAATGGTATTAGAATATCAGTTCAGCTTTATATCATGATTCTATGTACCACAGCCAAAGGGAGCCATAGAGTATTAAGCGAGTAACGATCATATAATTATGAAATGAACTTGCCGTTAAAACTTGATATAAGTGGCATATGCAAGGCAAGAGTATGTTGTCATTTTCTTTACCTATTTAGATATGGTTCAAGGACTAGTTTAAAATTTAGATTACATGTTAAACCTGAAAAAAAAAGAGCTATTATAAATCATTGTGTCCAAATCTCAAGTTCTTTTGATGGCAAGATAACAATCACTCTATTAAAATTTAAAATTTTATCTTATATATTTTTCATATTTTAGGTGGTGTGTAACAATTTTCTATCATTGCAGATATCTTCAGTTCTCTCATGTTTCTCTCTATTGAAAATGGAGGCATCTAATCTAGGTTTGATTTTATGAAAATTGAATTTGACTTCTATGTTGAGACTTTAATTGCAGGAAATTTCGAAGTTCAGGTACGAACTATGTCCACGTCACATGAAAGAGAGGAAATTCTGGCGGATATATTTTGTACTTGTGCACAATCATGTGGCTCCGTAAGTACTTTATTTTTCCAATTGGGTTTAGTTTTCTTTGTAGATCATCTTCATCAGAGTTCCACTAATATTAACCTATTGTATTTGGATATTTATAAATATGCATGGTGTCACCTTTGAAATAGCACTTGGAACATTATGGAACATCTTAACAGCATGATATATGATGCTCTTGAGCAAGGAATATTTACCATTTATTGTAAAATTGTTTCAGTCAATATTGACATAAGTATACCAGAAACTCATGAATTCTCAGCATTTGGAATTAGGTATGAAAAACAATATATGGAAGAGGCTATGCTGAAGTCGGCACAACGAAAGCTGGAGGATGAGGTAAAGGAAAATTCAACCAAAGGATCAACTTCAAAAACTGAAGTGACTGAAAAGTCTGAAACAAAGTTACAAAATAGGACTTCTACCTCACCAACCACAGAGCAGGACCTGGATGTATTTCTTTTGGGGGATCTTGGAAGTGATGATGAGGGTCAGGTATGCTATTCATATCAGTATCCATTCTATTACTGAATAGGAGAGAAAAAACTTGCCCCCTTGTTGTTTTTCATTTGCAATTTATTAAGCAGATTTATAATTACAAACCCTTTCAATTTTGATAGATGGTGGACTTTAAAAAGAGACATGTCTCAGCCTCCTATTAAAAAATTGTGTTACTTGACTATATTGATGATCTTCTTGAATTCTCCAGGCAATGATTGTGGTGATGACAAAGGCGATGATGATGATCTTGACAAGATGTTGGATAACTCAGTAAGTATTAAACTTCTCATGTATTCAGTTTCCAATCTTTCTTTTGTTTGCTTAGATTCTTGTTATAGCCAACTAAGCCAAGACTGTGTTGCAACTTCCAATTCTTGAAACAATACCATCACCCACATGGGGTTGGCTCTTTGGCTAGAGCTATGGGTTTGCTTCCCCTAGGTCTAGAGTTCGAATCCTCCCAGATTTACCTAATCCACATGGTGGGTGATACTGTGCATTCGGGGGTGTTCCAACTAATGTGGTTTCCTTGTCACACACACACAAAAAAAAAAAAAAAAGTACACCACTCTCCATTCAGAGAAAGTATGAGTTGCATGTTGAAACTACACCACTCTCCATTCATGAGTTGCATGAAGATAACCAATAAACATGCAAAACCAACCACCTTTTGAGGTCACCAATGGACATATTTCATTTATGCCCATTTATACTCACATCATATTCCACAATGGTTTTGCAATTTTCTTTAGGAATTTGTGATACGTTAAGACTTTTAATATAAAGCCAAACTATCCTCGTGCTTGTAGACCTTTTTATCTATTTTCACACCCATTCTAGTGTCATTTATCCTCCTCTAGGCCACCTAGTAACATACACTGCTAATTCTTTCTTATCTGGCTTCGGCCACATTAATCAATTCTCCATTGACTAGTCTTTTTTTCCCCTCTGCTACTCATTTTTGCTACACTTTATATTAATCTGGTGGTCATTGTTATTCCTTTCCATGGAGAGAGCTTACCTTATTTTTGTTGCATTAAAATCTCTTTATTATACTTATTCAATTCGTATTGGACTCTGTGCACACCTTATATGGAATACTTGAAAAGTTGTGACACGCATCTAAATATAAGATGATATGCATTCCATATATTCTATGTATGATAATCTGAAAATCTCATTTTGACGGTGTTAAATTGCTCTATGGACCAGTTGAATATATGCTTAGTAGAATTCAGAAGAGAAATCAAACTGCAAAATTCTCATCACGCTGAACCTCTTTATGCATTTGCAGGTCATATAAAGCGACGACGACAATGATAAGAACACAGCAAAATAGTATATGATGGAGAACAGAAATATCAGCCTGCAATGAGTTTAGTTTCTGGAAAAAGTTCTTCACAGTGCAGATTAGTTCGATCCATTTGTTATACAAAACAAATAAATATTTTGATTTCAATGTTCTTTAGGTTAGGTTTTGGTGGGTGTCTGTGATGGTAATATGTGGCTTATACTGGTGACATAAATTTGAGAGAGCATTTCATTGTACATATTATTTCAGTTTCTCATTTTGATTCATCATTCTTTCATTGGGTCATTGCCTTAAGTACTGTTTTTGTCTTATTAAGTAAGGTTTCTTTGACACCTATTTAAGAGGTATTAGTTTCAGTTGTTTGATGATGATTGGAATACATTTTCTGTTTTTTTTTAATATTTTTTTTATTGTAAATCGTCATAATGAAGTTTTGTTTTACTATTTAGTTGATTATGAATAAATTATGAAAGGGATGTGGATAATGAATTATAAAAACTGAAAAAATCATACGACCCCTCTCATTTATAAGATGTAATTATAGGTGATTTAACACGTGGATTTTCTTATACCAGCGGAATAGATTATATGGAATAATATAATTTCTGGGGGACTTGAAAATCAATATCAACTTTATTCACACATACCCATTTATTCCTTGTAACAAACAATCTTCTAGGCTCATTCATCCTTATTCCACTCTATTTATAAAGTCCGGATCCAGTCAGGTTTGATATCATCAGTACCATCAGTATCGAACTACACTATCAATTAATCGAACTACATAACCTCATGATTGAACTGTACAGAGAGTGACAATATATCCAACAATTGATTGTACAACTCAGTTCATAAGTTGTTTGTAGTTCGATTAATTGACAGTATAGTTCGATATTGATGATATTGATACTTGACTGGATCGAGACTCTTATTTACAGTACCCGCACAGAGGCTAAAGTAGATCTAGGGAAATATCATGTACATTTTAGTCAATTAATTTTTGGCGCGAACGATGCCCTTCTTATGAACGAACGTCGACAGCAACGTCTCTCTCTGATTTCGGAAAACACACAATGTTGCTATTTTGTAAGAGAAGGTCGATTTTACCCCTCTCATTCCTCATATTCCCCAACCTGTCCTCCTCCCCCTTCTCCTCCTCCTCCTGCAAGAACCGCCGCCCAATCCCCACGGACCCTCCGGTCCCGAAGCGGATCCCCACCTCCGTCACCGTCCACGGCGCCACGTGGACGGACGACTACCGCTGGATGTCCAGAACCGACGATCCCGATCTCTCCGACCACCTTCGCCGCGAGAACGCTTATGCCGACGCCTTCATGGCCGACACCGCCGGTCTCCGGAGGCGATTGACGGCCGAGATGGAGGGGAGGATCCCTCAGAGCGTCTCCACCCCTCCTGAGCGTTGGGGGCCTTGGTCAGTCCTCACTATAGAAAAACCCTAGATTCAATTGATATAAGCTTTGGAAACCCTAATTCATGTTGTCTGTTTTGGGGCAGGTTGTACTATCAGTATGTACCGGAGGGGAAAGAATACCCCGTCCTTTGTCGGAGAATGGAAAGGCAGGGTGGTTGGGTGGGAAGGGTTTTGAGTTTGATGGGGAGAGAGGAGGAGGAGATATTGCTCGATTGGAATGAGATTGCTGAGCAGTTTGGTTAGTGTGTTTGTGATTTTGTACTTTTTTTTGGTTTTGATGTTTGTATCAACTATCAAATTGAGTTGTTGATGAAATTGTTCTAAGGATTTTGTGAAAGAATCTGTTGGTATATCTTTTCATGTGTTTTAGTGTTTGAAATTTAAACACTTTACCCACGTTTTGTTCGTGTATGACTTATCCGAGCATAAAATTGTTATATTGGGAGAGGGATAGAGGAGGATTAAATATATTTTTTTAGTTAAATTTTTCATTTTTTTTAAAATCTTACCTCATGAGCAAGGATATAAACACCCTCCCCCCCCCCCCCCCCCAAAAAAAAAAAAAAAAAACAACAACAAAGAAAAAAGACTGTCTATTTTTTTTAACATGACAGCCATGATCTTGGTGTGTCTATCTGATGAAATTATATGGGGTTGTCAATATCTTGTACTTTACTAATAAATGTAATAGATATCTCTGTTAAAATATCTTCCAAGTGAAGTTTTCTTTCACTTTGGCATACCTGTTTGATGAGTTTTTTTTTTCTAATTGCATTGATGCCTCCTGTCCTTTTCTTATCTGTTCGAATCCATTTTCCTGAGTTGGAAGTTAGTTTGTACATTGTTTCTTGCATGCAGGTTATGTTCATGTAGGCACATGTCGTGTATCTCCTGATCACAAATTCCTTGCGTATACTCTGGATATAACTGGTGGGGAGTCATTTGTGCTTCAAGTGAAGGACCTTGAAACTAAATCAATTATCATGAAGTCAAGAATTGAGCAGGTTGTTAGCTTGGCATGGTCCACTGACAGCCATTGGCTGTTGTATTCAGTTTGCGATGACACCCAACGTCCATACAGGCAATTCACTCTCATATTAAATATGGATCTGTATTTATTAATTTGCATCATCAGCTCCCTAAGTTATGTTGTTTTGCAGGGTACTATGCATGGAATTGGGATCAAATGTGGCAGATAGTTTGCTTTATACTGAAAATGATCCGCAATTTTGTGTGGACATTACAAGTACAAAGGATGGAAGATTTATAACGATAAACTCCAATTCGAAGTCTTCTTCGGAGGAAGGTCACCTACCTCTCATTCTTTTTTTCAACGAGTAGTATAATCAGTTTTGGTATAAGTTTTTTCTAGTTCATTGTCCTTATGAGGTTGCGTCTTATTTTGGTGCAGATTTATGTCATAGATGGATCTAACTTACAGAACAGATTTTGGCCTGTGAAAAAGCGTGTTCCTGGTGTACAGTACTTTTTGGAGCACCACCATGGATATTTCTATGTGCTTACAAATGCTCCATCTGAATATGCTGGCTCCTTTGCTGGACATTATTACATTGCCAGATGTAAAGATGAAGAATTACAGCTAGCCAGTTGGCATGTATGTTTCTTTACTTGCACATAGTAGAGGTCATAGGCTCATAGCATTGATTGGTTCGTATTTTTTAAAAAATATATCTGTATACAGTGTCATGTAATATCGCTGTTTTAACTATAACGATGATAAAAAAAAATTTGTTTGTAATTGTGAGTTTTACCTACTTCAGTAATGCACACTCCTCCGGGATATAGACATTATGTATATGTTGTGTCAAAGGTGATATATAATGCATCTCTCCTAAGAATTTTTTGGTTTTAAATGTTGTGATAGTGCAGAGAGAAATTGGTTTTATCTTTATTTGGGACTTGTAGTTGGTGTTGTGGTCCAATTTAAGTCTCATCCTTTTTATTCTAAAGGCTCAAAATTTTATTGAATTATAGAACATTTGGAGTGTAAATTTTCTTGTAGTAATAGGATTAGGAGAGATTTTACCAAAATTAATTCTCAAGAATTATCCCAAGGAGATGCTTACAAAGAAAATTATCAATTGTCCAAACTTCTATGGAATCAGGATTGGTTTTGTTGAAGTGAATGTATTTCTTTCTATTTGTGTAACTGATTAATAAGTATCATTTCAACTGAAAGCGAAGATATTATAACATTGGCCTGCTATGTTGTCCACTTAAGATTCATGGGCAGCCACAAGAAGCAACATTTCATGCCTCTGAATTTTTTTTTTTTTTTTTGAGATAAGGAAAAACTCTACCGCTGGAATTTATTAACTTATAATTGAAATGAAGATGTTCAGATTGATTTGTGGCAACTAGGAAGTATAGATTAGACATTTGTTTAATAAAAAACATTTAGAATATCTATAATTGAAAGATAAAATTTATGGCCCATCCTTCACAACATCCATTGCGCAACCTTTGACGCTGTCAGAGACAAATCTCTTGAGAATGACCAATCATTTGATCTTGATTCATTTCTAAGGGAATCTTGTAAATAATGATTTCATATTTTATTTCTTTGGTGGAATTAAAGAAGTTTCATGTTGTTAACGAGTTTTTTTTTTCTCTGTGTTATGCTAAACACTTATAATTAAATAGTTTTTTTAAAAAAACACTTAATTAACTGATAAGAAATTTCTCCTGCTTGCTGCTAAGTTTGCATTTTTATTTCTGAAAATTGTTTTTCCTTTTTTGGTGGAAGATAATGTCTCCAACTATTCATGAAATGGATGACTACATGACATTTCAGGATTTCATATTACCAGGCCAAGATGTGACATTTCAAGATATGGATATTTTTGATGGACACCTAGTGCTTTTTCTTCAACGCTGTGGTGCACCGATGCTTTGCTCCATAGATATGCCTATTGATGGCAACATAAAGGTATATGTGACGATTGATCTTTTGTTGATCTTTCTTATGTTATTAGCCAATGTGTACTAAGATCTTGATGGTTGTTTGTTGACTTGTAAGAAATATAGATGCCCCCTCTTCCCACCTGGTCCAGATTTTTTCAAATTTTTATTACAAACCTAAATTGCAGAACTAATAGAGTTGGTTTCCACACCTGCCAACTTGTCTAACTAGAGATTGCATTACTGGTTCTAGTCCCTGTAGGGGCACTGGAGGAAGAAGCATGCAGTGATAGACACAGGGATCTGTCAAATCCCCATGCCCATTATATCTTCTGCTTCAGCTTTTCTTGATCATGCATATATGTGATAAGCGAATGTGGTTTCTTATTCATCACCAAAGTTAATATGATTTGTTCAATTTTATATTAAATGATTTAAAACTTTTTGTAGAAACTTACAAATTTGGAGGATCTCAATCCATGGTATTTTCCTGTGCCATCGAATTTGTGCAGCATTCTTCCTGGATCAAATCATGATTATATGACATCCATTTACCGTGTCGTCCTTTCATCTCCAGTGGTACACGTTCTTCCTTTCTTTCAGCTTTGATATCATCTTATATGCATGGCTGTTGTTTTATTTACTGAAACCTTTGGTTCTGTGATTGTCAAAAGACAATGGAGAGCTTTGTTGCATCAGTTGTGTTGAAAGATATACATATAGCTTAATTTGAATGGTATCTTGATTGCTATTTTTTTTTAATGGCTATTAATTTCTATTATACATAGCTCTGATTTTAGATAGTTTTATTGTTTCTTAAAGAAGGCCCTTCCTAATAAAATTAGTTGCCCAGCATGCTATATAGGTATATGCATCTGTGATATCTGAGTTACCAAGATTCATACCTCCGCCTGCTCTTGCTATGAAAAAAATAAAGAAGTTTAGAGGGCATTGATATCTTTGATAAGCCTCATGTCATTCTTTTCACTCAGAAAAAACAAAAGGGCCTTATGTCATCCTTCAACTGTTGATGGGTTTTTTTCATGGTTAAAGGTCTCTGTAGCATCTGTAATTTTTGGACACATAGGGGAAAGATAACACATAGGGAGGTGACACTTCATTTGTTGCAACAGTTAGATGCATCATTAGCTTATGAATTACGCAAAGACTGTAGTTTGTATGGCATTTTGTTCTTCGTATATATCTTCTGCCTTGTAACAGATGAAATTACATTGATTTTCGGGGGTGGAACTTAAGTATGTGAAAACTTGTGTTGCGATTATTTGGCTGACTTCATGCCTTTCAGCAATTTAAGTATGCAGTTTGTTTCTTTTTATTTCTCGATTTTATTGAACTTCTTGCATTTGATCTTGGCTTGGTAATATCATTTAGGTGATATGGTCATCCAGGGTGCGACTTCTAGAATTTATGGTTTTTCTTGTGAAAAATTGCAGATGCCAGATGTGGTAATTGACTATGATATGGTAAAGCGGACATTTAGCATCGTCCATCAGGAGGAGGTAGTAGGTCTGACTAGCAATGTCAATTCAAGTTCTGATCTTGCAAATGCGCAAACAAACAGCAAACATCTTCAAAATGTAGGAAACTCCCAGAGTTGGAGTGATTTTATAGGAGCATTCACCTGTGAAAGGAGAGAAGTTATTGCCCATGATGGTGTTAGGATTCCATTAACAATTTTATACTCTCAAAAAATTCTTCGAGATGGTTCATCTCCTGGGATATTATATGGTTATGGAGCTTATGGAGATGTTCTTGATAAAAGCTGGTGTTCTGACCGCATTAGTTTGCTTGATCAAGGTTGGGTTATAGCATTTGCTGATGTCAGGTACGAAGAACACCCTTTATTGATGGTAATTAGATTATACTTACTGCTACAAATTTTTCCATATCAACCTTTATGCGTCTATTTATGCATCCCCATTCATTTCAACATCTGCTGTTACTGTTAATAACATATTGGCTATATTGAATCAGAGATGGGTTCAGGTAAGTGCTGGTGTATAGTTGGAAAGAGCACACATGCTTCTATATTGTGATTTGCTTCTTCCACTTAGGTTTCCTTGTTCATGTCTGATCATCAACTGCGATGTCACTATTATAAGTACTTGAATGCTTCTGCAGGAAGGCTCTATTTTATAATAAATTACAGAGGGATTGACGACAATCTTGTTACACTTCCCAGGGGTGGTGGAGGACAGGGTGTGTCATGGCATAAATCTGGTGCTCGATCATACAAACTAAACTCAATTTATGATTTCGTTGCTTGTGGCAAGTACCTTGGCAATGAGGGTTATGTTCATAAAGATCGGCTTAGTGCTGTTGGTTGCAGTGCAGGAGGTCTTCTTGTAGGTGCAGCAATAAATATGTATCCAAATCTATTCCGTGCTGCCATTTTGAAGGTAATAATACTGCACCTAATTATTTTGGTCACCTCATCATTTATTGACGAGGTACAGCCGACTGCTTTTGTGTTGCCTGGAGTGATATTAATTATCATAAAAAAAACATAATATTCTCAAGTCTTCTGACCATGAAGTTTCTGCTTCTTGATGTCCCCAAAGAGTTTAATAGGGGGAGAAATAAGTAGGGAATGATGTTGAACAAAGAAAGAATGGTTAATTTGAGTATTTGCACATTTCGTATTTGGTGATACTATGGCAACAAAGAATGGTATCCAAGTATTGAATTTTTTTTTTAACACGAAATGGTTGGCTTTCGCCTTTGTATTAATCAAAAGGAAAAACCTAACTTACATCAACCCTCACCCCCAAAACACCATTACAAGGTACCAAAAGAAGAAGAGCTATCTACTTATGGCGCCCCAACCGGGGGCTAACCAAGTATTGAAATATTACATTTTGAAATCAACAGGGAAGCAATCAAACCCGTGTGTAAAGAGAATTGATTTAGGAAATTATTTTGACAGACAAGATAAATCACTCAGCCTAAAGGGAGGTTCAAGTCTGAATACAAGCTTCCTTATCAACTATCCCAGCTAGTAACATCACTACATGTCGATTTGAAATTGAAGTTAAATAAGAGATCTTTGTAATGCATCTGATGGAGGAACAATATACCTGCATGCTACAAACTAAGAGCTATAAAACTACACTTTTATGGTTGGGAAGAGTGTACCCTGGAACAATCGAATGCAATTTTTTTATATGTTTTCATTAATTCTTTTCTCCTGTTAGATGCACTAGAATATAAGCAAAATGGGTTTTTGCTTTATTTTTTTGGGAAATAATGCCTTTCTGAAGATAATTTCCTAGAATTTCTTTGTAATGAGACAACAAAAAGTCTTCCTGTTTTCGGTTTTTGGTGTATATACACTCGCGCAATCCTTTTGTGTAAATGACATGCATGGCAGAATAATATTTTGTCTCGACTCAATGCAGGTGCCATTTCTTGACATTTGCAACACAATGTTGAACCCCAGCTTGCCTCTCACCATTCTCGACTATGAAGAATTTGGTGACCCAAACACCCAGGCTGACTTTGAGATGATTCACAGTTATTCTCCCTATGATAACATACTGCCAGGGGTTTGCTATCCTTCAATGCTGGTCACAGCATCATATCATGACTCGAGGCAAGCTCTCTCTCTCTCACACACACACACACTCGCGCGCACACACATGCAGAGGCAATTATGTTATAAAGTTTGAGCTTTTTAAATAGATCTCTATTCCCTCATCCACCCATCTCATAAATGCTTCTGAGATACAAAAGATCACTTCTATTTGAACAGAAAAAGTCCTCGTAGTCCCTGAATCTGATTTGATAACCATTTTGTCATATCTGGGAAATTTTATGGTTAGATTTCCTTGATGTTAGTCATCTGTTACTCATTTGCTCATGTTAACCCTGACAATGGATTGGATACAGATCAATACCTTAATATTTGTATCCTATCCTAAATCATTTGGATACAAATATTAATATTTGAATTCAAATATTTTCATATTTAGAGTATATATAGATATTTTACACATAAATGACATGACATGTCTGAATATGGACACTAGTTTGGGTGATCATGTGACACCTTAGAGAGATGAGAGAATTAAGATTGAGATTTTGGAGCTACTCATCTCCTTCAAATAACAAAACTAATACATGATCATGATAATTGGATTTGGACAATAAAAATACAGACATATAATTTAACAATGCATGTCTGGTTCCAGTATCTTCTATAGAAGATATGTTAATATCCATACTTGCACTCCGGGTATTGGAATGTCAAATACTTTCTGATTTTTTGGATATGGTTTCATAGCAGATAGGATATTTTTCAGAAAATTGACAGGCTTAGCTCGTGTTATTTTTTTTTTTGAGGAAATAACTGTTATTACCAGTAAATGAATATTTATATACTACATCTAGTACAGAATCTTCTCCCATAAGATCCTTATTATTGTGGTTTTAAACATTTGACAGAGTAGGAGTTTGGGAAGCCACCAAATGGGTGGCCAAGGTGCGGGAAATCACGTGCCCAAACTGCGCCCGTTCAGTCATTCTTAAGGTGAACTTGAACGGCGGTCACTTTAGTGAAGGAGGCCTCTTCAAGCACTGCGAAGATACAGCCTTCGAATATGCATTTCTGATCAAAGCTATGGGAATGCTTGATGAGAACCAGTTTGAAAGTGATTCCTAGAGAACCAAAGTCACTGGCATTTCACATTATGTCCTAAATCGTGTACTTCAGTGGGACATAATCACAATATTATGCCTGATGACAGATCATGTGCTTGCAAAGACCAGACAGGTTCATTTAAAGAGACAACGAGAAAGCAAGAGCCAGGTTGTACGTACAGAATTGCAGTTCAACAAAACTTCTGATTCTTGAAGCCAACGTATCTTCTACTGGAGAGTTATTACTCATTGAAAGGTTACAAGGCAGTATACACATGTGAGTGTTTGATGATGGGACCCTAAGATATAGGTGGTTTTAATGCAATGGGTTTTTTTATCTGGAGACCAAAAATTCAACCAATTTGATGACCTAAACCAATCACATAAGAATGTATCATTCTATCACTTCTTGTTATGGATGACATCACTTTTGTGACTGGTCCACCATCAGTTTTGGACCTTTGTCACCAATCTGGTCTCTTTTTTTTGTTATTAGATCACTATTTTTGAGTTTACCGCAGTGACCAGAAATTTGACTGATTTGGTGACTTAGACCAGTCAGGTGATACACATATCATCCTATCACTTTTTAGTAATAGATGTTATTAGTTTTATGATTTGTCCATATCAGTTTGAGTTAGTAAATTGGTTAGGTTTTTGCTTATCATATTATTTTTCTAATGCAATTGAGTTATATTCTCATATGATTTTCATCCCTTCATTGAGATGGGGAAAGATTGGAACTACTGAAAATGGAGTGCTGATACACCCAATCCTTTTTTTTTTTTTGCCATGTGTACTCTAAATAAATGCATATGCATATATACATTTATTTACAGGAAAATGGGCCAAATTTTGGAGAGAGAAAATTCGACCACCCAAAATTTGAAAAAAAAAATTGATCCAAACCAATATAAAATTCATAACACACACCCCACAAATGATGATAGAATGATATTTTATCATTGTTTTAAATGAGCTTGGTTAAAAAATTGGATGATACAAATTGGGTCATTACATCATCACTCAAAATTTGGGGATGGGTGTAAAATTATTCACAGAAATGTGTGCTCTGTGAATGCTGTTATCATAAAGTGGAGAGCATTCAATCTGTAGGTCCTGCTTATTTTAGGTTGGGTACCTTAAATACATCAACTTAAATTCATTCATCAGTGTACTGTACTGTAGGATGACAGGATAGCTGTGTACATCAACTACCTTCATGTACTGAGAGAGACCATGTTAGAGCAACTCCAACCCCCTTCCTTAATTGATCTCCTTGGCCACGTTACAAGTTACAACCCCCTCCTCAAGAGGCTTCACAATACAAGGTACACATTTTTTTTTCTCTCCAACAGGTAAAATATTGGGTTTCACCACCTCTGTTTACTAAATTACCCCTTGAACTGATCTTTCATGTGCTCTTTGAATTTTGAAAAAAGTGGATGTTGGATGTGTTTTTCCAAGCAAACAAAGCTTTCTCCCTGTTTTTTGTTTTTTTTTCACTTTTTTTTTAATTTATAAAAACAACAATCCAAACCATATTTTTTTCACTGTGTTTCTTTATGTAACAGCAACTCAAACCACACAATTTGATTTATTTCTCTATTCAATTTTTGTTTTAAAATAATTATTGATGATTGTTTAAAAGTTTTTAATGTTTCAATGGGTATTTATGTCTTTTGACTTTGAGGAGAGGAAAAAATAAGGAATAAAATTGAAGTTATCACTGAAAAATAAAGGAAAGAAAAATAGGGAGAAGATGTTTTTCTTTAAATGTGGAGAAAAAATGGGAAGCTAAGTTAGAGTTGATCTTTTCTCATGGATGAATTTTGTTTTTGAGATGCTATGGAGCCTGAAATGTTTGTTTGTTTTTGGATGTGCTTCTTCAATCATTGTTTTGAGTGTACTGGAGTAACACACTGGATACTTTGTACTCACTTTGTTAATAATTTGGAAAAGAGCGCTCATACACTCCGATTAGTTTGTAATTCTAACTGTAACCTCATATATTATGATAGCTATATTTCTCTATCATAGCGTATGATATTCGATCATAGTATATGATACAAGAAAAAAAAATTCAAAGCGAAAAAAATTACTATTGTACCTAAGTATATACTTCATTAGTTCATTTTATATAACAACATGCATTTCTATAGAAGAGTATGATTTAAAAAAAGAAAACTGTGTGGACTACGAATGGGGCTGCAGTTGGGGTTAGATGTATCATTTTTCTTTGAAAAATGTTGGGGACATTTTATTAGTAGTCTAAATTACAGTCCACATGTTTTTTTTAAAAGGTACATACTAATCATGAAGTATACGATTTCAAGATATATAAATATACAACTCGAATGAAATATAAGATCATATATTTCATTAATTTAATCTATATTTGATTAGTGAAGTATGCGAGGCTGTAAAATGAGTTACAGTTGTGTGTACGAAGCACTAGTCTTATTATGTACAATACTCTTATTAATAGGAAAGGAAAATGTATTGTTCTCTTGTATGTAGCCCTTTCAAAGTTCATATCGGTTTTTCATGTTTTTTTTTTAAATATTCTTCAATTGAAATATATTGTTATAAAAGTGAAGTATATATTGAGATATACTAATGTAATTTTTTATTAAAAAAATAAAAAAGAAACTAATTTTATTTCATACATTGCGATAATATAATGTATATTGTGTTATCGCCTATTGCAAACACAGTGTATATTGTTTATCACAATATAATGATATATAGATGGTTGGAAAACCACTTTTAAATAACAAATGGGGCTAAAATATGAACTGAGTGGAACAACACACAATTGGAAATGAAGTATGCACGTTTATTTATACTAGTAGATGCACATATGCGTTGTATAAATTTCATGGATATTGTGTAAGTCCTAGAGTACATGTAATATATCATGAATTTTGTAAAAGATAGTACGACATGAATTATCATTATCCAAGGAATTTAAAGATCTTGTAATTAAAATGATAAGGAATAATTTTATGGATCATATTTATGTCCATGTGTTACTATGATGATTTGCTACATTTAACAATCCAAATTGTATATCATGTTCATATGTGAAAGTTACAATTGCAAGTTTCTCAACGGTTCAAAGAGAGAGATGATGAATTTGCAATAAAATGTTTACCTTTGTTGAGAAGAATTTATATATTTTTTCCTTTGTTGAGTCACTGTATTGAGTAAAATAAAACTAATTAACCCTAAAAAGGCCAAGCAATGAAGAATCCAATTCCATTGCATTTTATTTCACCAAAATTCAAGACAACATAAACAATTACAAACATGTTCTACCAAATACAATGACGCATTAAAACATAATAATGAGAATGCCTAAAACATGAGGAGTAAGGTTCAAACACTCCTTTTTATTTAGTCAAGTAGTAAAAATAAACTAAAGAACGATCAAATTTTTTACCATTAAGGTTCGAACACTCCTTTTTATTATGTCAAATAGTTTAAATAAACTAAAGAACGAGGCAATTTGTTACCATTAAGGTTAGTAGCTGGAAAGTTGAATCTAAATTTTTATTCTTTTGTTGCGGACTCCATTGTTCTTGTTGATGTCCACATCTTCCACCTCATCGATACGCTCTACATATTGAGCGATCCAACGTCCCATTGCTCTGTCATTTTCATTAATTTTGTTTGCCTTTGCGTAGAACATATATTTCTTCCCGATGCAGGATATCAAATTCCTGCTGAACTTGGATTGAGTATATTGAAATATTTAATATCAAATGAACCCAAATTCTCATTTTACCTCCTCATTCATGCTGATATATTGTGACACAGGACAATCAATCAAGATTTCTGATTCATCGAACAGGGTAATAAGAATGTTTTGTGTTTCATCTGTCACAATAAGCCTGAGGATGTACCTAAAACAAAAGTGTTTGTCATAAGTAATATGGTGTCATACGATCAGGCCACCTATTAATTTTGTAAATGTACCTCTGACTGCATTCGACATCAATTTTTTTACATTTGTAGCATTTTGATGCTCCTTTAATTCCCACCTTACTAAAACAATTTTTGCATGCATTGTAATACGGTTATCTTTTGTTTTCGATGCTGAGGATGTTCCCTTTGAAGGAGCAATAGGTTGTCTACAATTTCATATAATTTTGATATGTTAGTTATTGTGAAAAACTATGTAAATATAGTGTACAAGTAATTATTATGTGTGTGTTTGTGTGTGTATTATAATTGATATATACCTGGATTGTAGATGTCCCTTCTCGGATGATTTGGTCGATTGTCATTTCTGTGGAGTCTCGAACTCTCTTTGTCGGTGAGAGGATGCTTTTTTGTTCCTCGGGCTTGTTCATAGATAGCAAACTGTAATTTTTTGTCATTTGTTTATCTGCATTAATATGACCCACTAAAGTTGAATATAATTAATAAATGAAGACCAAGACCATACCGTTCTCGAAGCTCCCTCGCTTGTTTAATTTCTGGGTTTTTTTTTTTTTTTTTTTTTGGAACTGATAGACCAAGGCTACCCCGATTGTATTAATCGAAATGGCATTGGGCCAAAAGGTTACAGTAAGGAACAAGATAAAAAAGCAACAATGCTCTCAAGTAAAACAAACCGAAATAGAAGAGATATCTATTCCTCCTTGTCCCGCCAAGCCCGTCCTCCATCAGGTGTTTAAGACAATGCCATTCTCGGTGATTTGCACTCTTTGCGCTCCTCCAAGAATCCGACCCCATTCACACGCGTATCCGGAGAAGGAGTCCCACAAGTTGTCAAAATAGAACCTCTGTCAGTGAAAAATAATCGCGTTGCGAGTCGTCCATATCGCCCAAAGTCCGGCCAGCACTAGGCATCTCCTTATCTCCGCTGACGGAGATTTGTCTCTTCGAGGAGATATGTGGGAGGCAAATTTCCGTAGGTCGTCCATGGATATGGGAACTGTATTGGACGTCGTGACTCGAGACACCCGGAGCCAAAGTTCCCTGGCTGCCGGGCACGTGCAGAAGAGATGTTCGGCCGATTCGTCCTCGCCCATGCAGATGGCACAAGTCCGCGAAGCGTTGGGCACCCACTTAGCCCGATAGCACTTGGTTAGTACGCGGCTTTGATAGACCAGCCACGTAAACGCTTTAATCTTGAGGGGCACCTTGGGTTTCCATATAACGGACTGCAGTGTGGCCAATCCAGTATTGTATTCTTCATTGCGTATGAACCATCTGTAACCCTGTCGAGCCGAATAGCCTCGCGTCGGATCGAACTGCCAGAACACGCGGTCCGGTTCGGTTGTTGATAGTTCCCATGCACGTAGGTTTCCCATGAGGACCGCAGCTTGGCAAGTCTCCTCTCGAATGGCTCTAGTCAGCCAAATTCGCCAGGCCCTAGCTTCATGTGCCTCCCAATGATGGGCAACGGAACAATTCTTCTCCTCCGCGATTCGGTAGAGATCGGGGAACCTATACATGAATGGTCCGTCCCCACACCAACTATCCTTCCAAAACAATGCTGACTTCCCGTCCCCCACCTTCCAATGCATTGATGAGTGAAGCTCGTCCAAATCTTGGAACCAGCCTTTGCTCATGCTGGAAGCGTTGCTAGGCACGTTTGGCGCATGGGAGCCCGATTGCAATCCGTACCTCTCATGGAAAATTCGGACCCATAGAGCGTTTGGATTGTTCATCCACTGCCAATACCATTTCGCTAATAGTGCACGGTTCTTCTCTTCCAATCTGCGTATGCCAAGACCACCTTTGTCACGGGGGAGGCACACCATGTCCCAACTGACCAGATGAGGCTTACGAGGTTCCCACTCCACCCCGTTCCAAAGGAATCGCCTTCGGATCAAGTCAATCTGATGTATGACCCCCTTAGGTAGCTTAAAAATTGACAAAAAGAATACCGGCAGACTTGATAAAACTGCCTGGAGTAGTCAACTTCCCTCCGAGACTAAGCATCCGCCCGCTCCATCCTTCCAATCTCTTCTCCATTCTCTCAACGAGAGGTTGCCAGTCTGCGCGCCGCATTTTCTTGGCTACGAGCGGCAGCCCAAGATGACGGATAGGGAACTGCTGAACCTCGCAACCCAGAACACTCGCGAGCTGAACCGCAGCGTCTGCACTCAGGTTGATAGGAACCAATGCACTCTTGGAGAAGTTGATATGAAGACCTGATAGTAATCCAAAACAGTTGAGGATGAAGCGGTAGCCCACCATCGTCGAGACCTCTGGTGCGCCAAAGATGATTGTATCATCTGCATACTGAGCTAAGTTGAGTTTCGACCCCCCAACCCTGCATGCAAGGCCGTCGATCCAACCATATGTAGCCGCCGCTTTGCACATCAAGCATAGGGCGTTCGCCACCAAAGAAAAAAGCACCGGCGATAGGGGGTCGCCTTGTCTCAATCCCCTATTGAGAGGGAAGAAGCCAAACGATGACCCGTTGACGAGGACCGAAGCTCTTGCCGAACTGATGCACTGTTCTATCATTCGGCGCCACCTAATACTGAAACCATGCAAATTCATCAAATGCAAAAGAAAGGACCAGTCTACATTATCGTAAGCCTTTGAAAAATCAAGTTTCAAGATGACACCACTTCGCCCATCCGCATGAAGGTCGTTGATGAGCTCTTGTGTGATCGCGAATCCTTCCAAGAGGTTACGACCAGGTAGAAACGCCGATTGCTCCTCCTCCACGATCCGTCCACACACACTTCGCATTTGATTGGCAAGCACTTTAGAGATCAAGAGGTAGCACCCATTAAGGAGGCAAATGGGCCGGAACTCCCCAATCCGCACCGCTCCCTCTTTTTTTAAAAAGCACAATCGATGAAGCATTGATGCAACCGACCCCGAACTCATTATCGAAGAAACCCTCAAACATGTCTAGGATGTCTGCCTTCACAATGTCCCAGAAATGTTGGAAAAACCTGAGTCCGAACCCATCGGGCCCCGGGGATTTATCACCGTCAACACCAAAGCAGGCGCGTTTGATCTCCTCTTCAGAAAAGCGAGATTCAAGGTCAGCCTTGCCTTCTTCATGAAGTTGTTTGAGGTTGTCCATCTTCCACTCTGGCTTCCATCTTCTGTCACGTTGAAAGGCCCCTTGAAAATGTTCCACCAGCTTGGAACCAATCTGAGCTTCCTCCACTAGAACTTCGCCATTGACTTCCAACTGATTGATGGTGTTCTGCCTTTGTCTTTGATTTGTGAACTTATGAAAGAAACGAGTGTTATTATCTCCTGCCCGCAGCCATAACGCCTTAGACCTCTGTCGCCACTCGATTTCCTCCTTCTTCAGGATGGTTGCCAACTCTGCCTTGTATTGTCTTCGGCTTGCTCTCTCCCCCTCATCAAGTCGGCTCACTTCTTCCTTCTGATCTAGTGCTTCGATCCGATTAAGACATACTAATTTCAGTTCCTTCCTCCTTGTTAACTCATTGCGGCCCCATTCTTTGAGTCGGTATTTCAAGCGCCGTAATTTAAAAGCCATCTTGCGTGAGCCTCGAAGGACACCCACCTCCCTGTTCCATGACTCTCGCACGATGTCCGACAACTCCTCGCATTCCAACCACCAAGACTCAAACTTGAAAGCCCGACGACGTGTTGTCCCAGAGAGCAATTGTAGAAGCAGAGGGATGTGATCGGATGTTGGTCTTGGGAGCCCCTTAACCATGCACGTAGGGTACTTGTCCTCCCAGTCTGGACACACTAGCATTCTGTCCAGTCGAGCCAAGGCCGGTTCCTCCCTCATATTACTCCATGTGAATGAGTAGTTAGACAGTGGTAGATCAAGCAATGCCTCCTCCGCGATCCACTCTGAGAAACCCAACATTGAAGGTGAGTGAGGGCCGTCCCTGTTCCTATCATCGGTGTAGCGAGTGACATTGAAGTCACCCACCACGCACCAAGGAGCCGCCCATCTGCCCTTAATCGCCGACAACTCCGACCACATAAGGTCTCTGTCCACGCCATCCGCCGGGCCATATACGTTAGTGCAGGTCCAGCACCACCCCGATATACGGCATTTCAGCAGAACCGAAAGAGAGAATCTACCAATATCTACGTCGAGTTGTTCCCATCTGCCGGAATCCCGGCAGGAAAGTAAGCCACCTGCTGCTCCTACCGCTACCTTCACTGCCCTTGCGTCCATGCGAACCCCTCCCGTGATAATTCGTAACTGTGCTACCTCCACTGTCTCCATCTTGGTTTCTTGTAGACAGCAAATCTCCACTTTGTTCTCCCGCACCACGTCCGCAACAGCACGTTTTTTTGCCGGGTCGTGCAAACCCCGAACATTCCACGAAAGGATGCTCAACATGGTCCATTGACAGGTCTTTCGACCTCCTCCGCTAGAACTAAAGTAGCCGGGGTGCCCAATACTACGGGAGTGCCCTTGTCAAAAGCTCCCCGTTTCCCAAAAGTTTCACGCAAGAAATCGCAGAACCTGTGCTGATCCACCGACGAATTCAAACGAATCCCCACTCTCTGGGCTCGAGACCAAACCATCTCTTCGCGGTCCTTCATGAGATGTGGGCCTTCCTTAGTAACATGTGGAAAAACTGCAGTCGCCATGGTCACCACTTTGTCGACCCCTGACTGACCTGTCTCCTCTCTCGTCGAAATCGGCACAGAAGGAAACACGTCGCGCACTGGTCTGAAGATGTCCTCTCCAGCATTCGGGTCGCGGTCCCACCATGTCCAGGACCACTCCGGACCAATGGACCCAGGTCCAAAAAACTCTTCTTCGGAAACTCCGACCGGTATTCGGACCGGGGGGCCATATATTGGTTCTGCGGGTTCGGGTCGGGTCGCCACGGAGTCGGGTTGGGCCATTACCGTCCGGCCTCCCGATTTAAAATTTCCCGCCAAGATACAAAAAGGTTGTTGAGACTTTGGCGACTCTTCTCTTGCCGTGGCCGTACCTTGCGACTGACGTACGGGTACGCTGTTTGACTCGGACAGGGGCTCTTCTCTTGCCTGAGGAGCGACAGATGGGTACTCCGCACACGCTAACCCGACCTCGACTGTCGGGCCAGCCTGGTAGGTCACCTCCAACGCCTTAGCAGGCTTGTCTGTCTCCATCACTTGGTCAGTCTTCTCGGGCCCCACGTTCTGAACCGAACCCATGACGTCACATCTTGCCTGCGTCGTTTCGGAGGACGAGTTAGACCCACCTTTGCCGGGATCTGACGCCGCCACCGGAGAAGATGGCCTTGCTCGCGAACCCCCTGGCCGGGCCACATCAGCCCAAGAGCGATGCCGCCCCGCCCCCGACTCTTGGACCGTGGATAGAATGTCGAACGTCTCGTGTCCAATGGACACTCATAGTCGGGTTTATTTCTATTGTTGTGGCTGTAATTTGTGAATTGATTAAAAATTCACCTGGTAGATGAATATTAATGTTTTTGTTATACACATTTTGAGAAAATATGGAGAAAATAAAAGGTAAAGAAAATGATATCGCTGATTCATAACCATCCGTAGAATTCATAGATTACTATAAAAGAAAAATGTCATGGGAAAAGCAAGCTTTTGAGGAGAAAAAGAATGATTTAATGGCAAGTGAACAATGGATTTGTTTTGACATGTATGTCCCATCTAAACGTATCTCCTCTTCAAATATTCAGGGAAGAAGAAATACAATGCCGTTGGGAAAAGAAGAAAAAGTTTATATCAAATCATTCACATCGAATCAATCAAAACTAATGCATTATGTTTAAGATTAGATGAAGGAACCCATCATAAAAAATCAAATTTTCATTTCTTAAATCGATCTACAAATTTGCATAAAGCAGTTAAATCTCACAAAACCCATCTGAAAAAACCCATCAATGAAAGAAGACAGTGTTATTTGAATTACCTTCAAATACTTTACCCTTGGCTCTTGATATTGCAATTATTGGATTGTTAGAGATCAATTCCTCCAACTGTTTCCCTTCATTTTCGGACAGGTCACCCCATAACGTTAGTTGAACGGAGTCTGACCTATTAGTAGCAAAATGGGAACAAACATTATTTACTTATGTCATAGCTAGATTTGATAGAGGATTATAAAATGAGAGTTGACATGCTGTACTATATATCTTTAATAATTATCTCTCGAACTTCTGTTGGCGGACGATCCTTGCCCATTCTAAATGCAGTCCTCACATTCAATACGAAAGCTATAGTGTCTGTAAGAATTATTCAGGCAACCATTTAGCATGCATGTATGCGATCCAAAGAGAACAATTTATTCCCAATTTTTTGTTTAGGTACACATACCAAATTGATCATCCTCATTTCTACTTTGAATAACTTTTTTCAACGGTACAAAATCATACATTGAATCTGTCAAAGTCAAACCATTTTCCAATTCTACGATGCAGGTGTGAGTCATCAAGGATAATTCCATATTGTGAACAGAAACATATTGAGGATGAACTGGTTTGACTAATCCGTTTGAAATATGGTAAGTCCTATCCTTCAAGAGCAATGCCTTGAATTTGGAAATCGCCTCATTGAATATTACAGCTTGTATTCTTGTGTCCTGTAGATGTACGTTGGTAAATATTCATTTTTAAAATTAAATACCCACCATAACCATGTACATGAAACGAACCTCAGCATCAATGAAAATGACATTCCATCTCTCCCCAGAGCCTTTGTCGTTGTTGTATTTTTCAATCAATCCGCGCCGCATAACGCATGCCTTAATATTCCATAGCTTGTCAAACTTTTTAGGGAATTTTGCATTTATACCCCTGAAAAATATGATATTTTGTGTTATACCCTCCTTAAAAAGCTAATTGCATCTATACCCCTATAAAATTCTTCTGCGTTGCACCTGTGCCCTTCCGTCCATCTCTGTTACCCTAACTAACCTAACCACGATTGAAACTCTAACTATACCCCGTGAATTCCCTCTTTTGCCCCTCACTAACCTAACCCAAAATTCCACACAAAAATCTCAAAACCCCTCACACAGACTCTCTTCCTCACAAAAAACGTAAAACCCTAACCCTAAAACGAGTTGAAAAGTACAAACCCCCCTTCTAAAAAATTAAAACCAAAACCAAACCTCTGCTGTCCTCTTCATTTTTTCTTCTTCTCCTTTCACTCTCGCATTGTATCAGATCAGTTAGGGTTTTGAATTCCTTTGTTGGTGCTTGAGCTTCGCTGGATCTCTCTCTCAGTAGCGACCGATAAAGGTAAAATCTTTCGATCCCTTCCTCTCATGAATCAATTTTTTATGTGACTTGATTTTTGGTCTGATTGGGGGTTTTATGTTGAAGCATGTTTGATTGATTTCACAATCTTTTTTGGATGTTTTCATTTCATTTTTGCGTGAAGGACAAACTTGATCTGTGTTGTGGGGAAAAAAGGAACAATTTTTTAATTGGTGTTCTTGTAATCTTATGGTCTGACAATCTTTGTGTAAAACAGAGAAATGAAGGGTTTCACATTTGTTTTTGGGTTCGCTTCTTGAGGCTCATCTCTTCATTGAGTTTTTAAGAGATTTTTTATTTCTTAGTTCTTGTAGTCTTGATATCTGGGCCGATTGAATTTGGATGTTCTCAAGAATTATGTGGTTCTTATGTTAAAATCCTTCCTTTTGCGTATTTGATTGATTTCACAATCTTGATTTGAGATCCATTTAATAATTTAAAACACCTCTGTTTGTGTAATCATTGAGGACATAAATATATCAAAGCTCACTGGATCTTGTTAAAAACTATTTGTTGTATATAAAAGGAGTTTCAATCTCCTATTGCAAGCACCAAATTGTCCCATGCCTCTGTTTATATGTTATATGTTACAAGAGTTCTAACAAATGAGACAAGTGGTACACAATGAGATGAGATGGAGGCTTTAGAACTTCAAATGGATGTTCACCAGTTGATCTTCTTGTTTTGAGAACCAGGTAAAATCTCTTGTGTGGAGTTTGGCTCCCAGAAATCTCTGGTTGATAATAGTTAATCTGTCAGTAATATGTCCCGAATCATCCCAATCCTACATATCATTTTTGTTAGCTTGCTTCTGCAAAGCTTTTCCAAACTTCACACGGATAGTTGAGCTGAGCCCAAACCAGTGCTGCATAAAAAACAGAATTATTGACATGGGAAGTGACTAGTGAGTGGATCCGGAGGCAATCAAAGATTGGACTTCATCTCGCAGCCTTTTTCATTGGTTATAATTCTTTACAAGTTGATTTGCAAAGAATATTTATTTGATTTGGTAATCAAATGCTTCTGCAGGAGTCGCCACTGGTGTAGCTGTAGAGAAGACCACCATTTGTGATATGATTATTGAGCAGCTCCATTATCAGCATGTTGTTCTTGTTTATTCAAGTAAACCTAAAAACATTTGCTCCAAGTATTCATTAATTTTGTTGTTAGTGAAGCAAGAACACCAATGCAAAAGATAATGACCTCACCGATTTGTTGGTTTTTGGAGAGCATTCCACCCAACATCAGGCATTAATACAAGAGAAATTCCTTATACACATGTTAAGTTTTTTATGTCAATAGTGTAATAGCTTATTTTTGTACATATATTACAGTGACAGTCTAAAAATTTCAAGTACCATGTATATTTTACACTATCCATTTTCTTTTTTTATGTTAAATGTATTAAATTATGAAATTTGGCCATTGTTGAAGTTTGGTTGCATGTAAAACTTGATGCAGACCAATTTGAATGAGCTTGTATTACGAGAACTAGATTTTTTTGTTGAATAATTTTGGGATGTTCACCCAAAGTGATAGAATTGACATGGACCAAGAAATTGATAATTATATCTTGTTAAGACCTAAGTGGATCACAATTCATGCTCAATTTAATGCTTGTTCAGACCTACGGGGATGAGATAATGTTTATTGGTAGTATTTTCCATTATGAAAAATGAAATCTGTCAGTAAAATCCAAATAAACACTATCTATCTCAATCTTTTCAATAATTGAAAGTTTTTAGTATGGAAAATTCAGCTAGATATTGGTATATTTTATTTTTTTGTATGGGGTTAATATCTAGCCTAGCCTTTTCAATCGATCATTGAAGAACAAAAGAAAAGAAAAATGTTTCAGCAGGTCTGGAGGTTGAAAAAAAAGGTTTAATAAGCATCAAACGGATACAGGGGCATAAATGCAATTTTAGATGGACACAAGGGCACAAATGCAATTTTTAAAGGACCAACCGTCATAAGGGTAATTTGGTCAATTTGTCACATACTTAACGCCGTTAATGGAATATTCCCGGTATATTCCACTCTCATCTGACGGAACTTAACCTCGGGGGCATAGGTGCAACGCAGAAGAATTTTACAGGGGTATGGATGCAATTAACTTTTTAAGGAGGGTATAACGCAAAATACTATAAATGAAAAATTCCCAACTTTTTAAGAGCATTTATAGGCGTAAGATGATCCATAATATCATCATGAGGAGACATATTCTTTATCAGTCCCTTGTCTACATTAAAAAAAACTAAATTTTGTTAGGTATGACATAGATGAAACAAATAAAAGTCAACAATAAATAAATGGTTTAAAAAGAAATGTAATATTGACACAGTTACACATGTTTATTATGTTACATTTTTTAATTTTTCTCATGGTTTGTTTATGTTATATTTCATGTTAATAAACATTTTTTTTATCTAGTTCTAAGGAACACCACTTTGTAAACCACATTGTTCGTGTATGTTCCATGTGCATGGCTTGGTTGTTCTGCTTTGACAATGATTTTTGTTGTAGACATAGAAACCCCTCTAGATAAGGCAACATATAGCTGACCATGAGAAAACACATGTTCAACATTGGATCTCAATTCTGCTACATATTTAATTTGTGGATGTTTGCAAGAAATTAAATAATGCCGTTGGGTGAAGGAAAACCTGAAAATCAGAACCATGCAATAATTTTCAGTAAAGGAGAATGTCTTCAGACGATTGACATGAACCATGTAAGTCGGCAGAACTCTGCACCTGATCTATTAGACAATCAACAACGAAATGCTTCATTACTCGCACAAGATAATTACTTGGAAGAAGCTTCTAAAATGTGTAACATTTTACAAGAATTCACAAGAGATCATGGAATTCCACCACCAACAATTCTAGACGTTCGTGAGCACATTTTTACTGGAAAGTAAGAAGCACTTTAATGTTATTTATTGGTGGTTGTGATCTCCTATCTTTCACACTCCATAATGAAGCTTAACTATAAAATAATTTTTTAAGTTTATTTGCATTTTTGTTGCAGGGCGTCATCTGTGGCAGAGATCATGTCTCATCAAGAAGCAACTTTTGTTACCAATGGGCATAGAGTTCTTGCTAGGCTGCCAAAGAGTCTTCCTCTTCCCTTCTTGAACACTTCAAAAATGCATCTTTATTTTGTTCTTTTGGCCATCATAAATGCATACTGGGGTGAATTTTTCTTGGTTTAAACATGACAAAGTGGTGGTATTTAATAGGATTGAGCAGGGTCCGTTTTCATTATGGTCATCCACGTGTGTGATCGCATCTTTGACATCAACAGAGGTGGTATTAGCAGGGGTTCTCGGGTATTAATTTAAGCGAAGACATATTTGCAGGTGAGTCTGTACCTATGCCATGGATTTAGCTCCAATGTGCATGACATCTTCAACCGTTCTTCTAGCCTAATTTTTGTTTGTAGGGTTTAATTCAACACTAAGATGTGAAATGTCACCTATCATGAGTACATCCAAGTTGGGAAAGGTCATGACATTCGGATAAACCGAATCTCTCAGTTTGAGGCTAAAGTGACCTATGGCAACGGGGAGCAAATGCTCAGTAGAGACACGTATCGTTGATTCTAGACCTCAAAGTATTTAGTGATAAAATTAAGAAAACCAATTATGAGATGTATTACAAGATGACAAACAAAACTGTCACTCAAGTTTCAGGTGTTGGGTCGGAAAAGAATCCTAATGGATGAATCAAAATGGTTCCAGAAATTTTATTGACCCTGATTTTTAGAATTTTGATTCACCCTACTATGATGATTACCCTGTAGGACTTACATATCAGAAAGGTGACTTGATAGTAACTTTTTACATCTATAATTTCATTAGTTTGAAGTATTCCTAAATAATATAACTCCAAACAAGCCTCTCCCCAATCCTTTAGATTAATGTGCTTTATGTCTTGCCTGTTGGAATTGAATAAACAAAAAAAATTGTTTGTGCATCATAAAGCAGTTGTTTATTTTTATACCATGTAATGGTTTATAAATTTTGGGTGTTTGTTTTATTTAGATAAATATACTTCATACTCTGTTGTGTTATGTTGTAGTGGCTAATTTGTAAAGACTCTTCACAACTTTTTTTTTCTACTGATGACCTCATAGAATGATCACTCACTTGAAATGACAATGCTGGAGCAGCAGAAAGTTGATGATAATATCTCAAAACTAGATGAAGAACATAAGGTTTTCTATTACAGTGTGGTTTCAACTTTCAATCTTTTAGGAGTCTTGAATACATAAGCATCTTCACACTTTGTCTCACATATTATCCGACTGTAATACAAAATGGCAGAGAGAAAAAGAGGCTACCCACAACAGAAATCTCCAATTAGAAAAATGCATGGATGCTAAACAAAATCTAGAACTGGAAATAGAGCAATTGAAGGGGCAGTTGCAAGTTATGAAGCACTTAGCAAATGGTGATGATTTGATGGTTCAGAAAAAAATGGAAGAGATGGATGAGCATATGAAAGAGCAAATGGAAGATATGGAGGATTTACAGTCGCTCATTCAAACTCTTGTTATCAAGGAACGCTTGATCAACGATGAGCTGCAAGAAGCTCGCAAAGTGATAATTGAGGTAAGTATTTTATTTCTCCCCTTAGGTTGGGCATCTCAATTTACATCTCATTTTTAATTGACTCATGGTAAGAAATATATTGCAACTTTTAGAGTGCTGCATCTATAATTTCTATTTGTTATATCAATTATTCTTATCTCTTATAAATAGTGGTAGTCTTGTCATTTATAAATAACAAAGCTGGTATTTATGAATTCATGTTCATAAACTCAATGTACCAAAGCCATGTTGGGGGGCATAATCTATTTGTTTTATTTTTCCTGCTTACCATGAATATTTGTTCATGGTAATAGGGTCTAAAAGAGATTCTCAATACTGGAACTTTGATTGGAATAGAAAGAATGGGAGAGTTGGATGAGAAACCTTTCCAAATGGCTCGCAAACGTAAGTATGCAATAGAAGAGGCAAATGTTATAGCTGCTGAGCTATGTTCAGTTTGGCAACAGGAGTTACAGAAACCAAATTGGCACCCCTTTAAGATTGTTGCAGTTGATGGACAGACTCAGGTATGACACCAAGATCTTTGATATCTTCTCTACAATTATGAAACTATCAAAAATGCAAAAGAATTCAAAGTAATAATTTTTTTCTAAACATGGGCCTATGAAATTAAGAGACCCAACATCCATTCATCCATGAAGACCCATGAGAAAGAAGCTAAAAAACAGTGACTAAATAGAGAGCGAATCGGTATTGGGAAGAAAAACATTTGAACAATCAGGAAATTAACCGTGTGAAGTAATTACTTTGCTAAGGCCATGTTTGGCAACAACCCCAAAAGCAACTTTTAGCTTTTGGGGTCACATCAAATCAAATTCCATTATCATTTAAAAGCTAAAAGCTGTTATCAAACATGTCAACTTAAATACATCATCATTACTAGATTTTATCTCTAAACTACACCTCAAAATCTGTGTTTTATAAAGCAGTCATCATTATTACATCATCAAATCATCATCATTACACCCTCAAAAGGTGTGCATAAAGCTGCAAAAGCTAAAAGCTGATTTTTCAAACTATGTTTTCAAACATGCACTAAGATAAAGAGGTCATTCAGAAATTTTGTTTTTGTTTTTTTGTGCATCATAAAGCTGTGGTTTATTTTTATACCATGTATTGGTTTATAAATTTTTGGGTGTTTGTTTTATTTAGATAAATATACTTCATACTCTGTTGTGTTATGTATTTAAATAATGAAGGATGTGATACATTTGAGCCAATTGTGTCCTAAATTAAAAAAAAAGTTTTTGATGAAGGTTGCTTCTTGCAGATAATTGATGTAGCAATATATGGGTTGCTTGCCGCTGCTTATATACAACTTAATCAAAGATTCTAGTATATATTATTCATTGAACCTCATATTCACAATAATGATTCTGGTTTGATCCTTATTTTTTGTCTTTCTTGAGAAATTATGCATATTGTCTCTCTATGTAATGAAAATGTATAAGATAATCATTTTGTAAAACCCAATATCAAACATCCACAAATTTACCCAACTCCTAAAATAATTTCAGAGAGGGCGTAATGCATGCAAAAAATTGAGAATTTAAGACACCCAACATCCATTCATCCATAAAGACCCATGAAAAATAAGCCAAAAACAGTGACTAAACAGAGAGCGAAACAGTATTGGGAAGAAAAACATTTGAACAATCAGGAATTAACTGTGTGAAGTAATTACTTTGACATGAATGATCAGATACATATTCAATAATTTACTTACAGACTGGTTTGAGAAAACTCAAATAACATACATGATCCTGTAGTAGGTGTTCTGCCATTTGATCGACTGTTATTTCTCTACTATGAGCATAACCCAAAAAGGAAAAAATGATTAAATGAATACCTGGCAGTCCCAACTTGTTATGCAATAAATTCCAAGGCCTCCTCTTCCACGAACTTCTTGACTATTGAATATGTAACTTCTGATAACACAAAAGAACAATATTAGAATGAAAACATTTTGGAAAAAAAAGATATATGTTCTATTCAATAAGTAATAGCATCCAGTTAATTCATAAATACAGTGCCCACATCAAACATCCACAAATTTACCCAACTCCAAAAATAATTCCAAGGATTCTTGTTATGCCCAAAAATAAAATAAAAAGGCAGAGAAACATCAACAACCAAATCCCACTAAATCCATAACAAAAACCCAAAATCAATTTCATTCATATATACACACACCCAAAAAATATTCTGTGTAAACCACACCAGAACATCTACAAATCAATGCACATGGAAAAATTAAGAATTTCAGAGTCAGGACACCAATTCATCCATAGAGACCCATGTAAAAGAACACTATCTAGAGAGCCAAATGGTATTAGGAAGAAAAACCATTTAATCATCAGAAACAAATTATGTGAAACAAGGCATCCACATCTGTTATTTGGTTTGGAGGAAAATAAAAAAAACCCACCTTTGACGACCAAATGTACGACCGTAGAGGGAGGAAAATGAAGAAATGGAAACTCCCGGTCTTTGGATTTTGAGCGTTCTGCATCATGGCGAAGATGACGGAGTTGTTTCTCAAAGGCGCTGCATTCATAGGCGCCGTTTCGGTGAGGGACGATGAGGAAGGTTTTTGAGATTTAAGGGGATTGAATAATTGAGTGAAGATTGTCAAGGGATTTAAGTGATTAGGAGGGGTATATATGTCAAATGTCAGATTTCTAGGTTAAGAGCCTTTTATATGTTTATTTTTATTATTTTTATTTATATAGTAATATAGATAAGGGTAAAATGCGTTTGAACCCCCTTAAGTTATCTAAACTTGCAGAAACACCCCTTATAGTTTAAAAATATGCAATTACACCCCTTACAATTTGATTTTCTATTAATATAAGATAAAAATATGATTTTATCCTTTTAGTTAAACTTTTATCATGTTTTCATTTTTTATGGGTTATTTTCACATTTTAATTAACTATTATATAACTTAATTCTCACAAAAATGCATCTAAAATTAATTTAAGAATTAATTATTGTATAAGTTAATATTCATAAAACATGTCTGGAATTAATTAATTAATTTTTTCTATGGATATTTAGATAGTTAAGGGTAAAATAGTAATTTTAAATTATTTTTCTCACACCTTAATGAAAAATATAATGACAGGGGTGTAAGTGCATGTTTTTAAATTTTAGGAAGTATTTATGTAAGTTTCAAAAATTTCAGGGACCAAATGCATTTTACCCTTTATATAATGATAATAATTAAAAAGTATATATTTTAGTAAATTACATACTTACATGTACCGCTATGTGCAAATAAATGCTTCATCCCTGTGTACTGTGTGATAATATCGTTGAAGGTATTTTTATATTTAATTGGAGATCATCACCACAAAGGACTGTCAATGTTGGGGTGCGGTTATTACCACCCCATTAGGTATTCACCCCACCCCTTAAAATATTCAATTTTAATATTTATTAAGAAATCAACACCACCCCCATCCCATCCCATCCCACCCCAGAAAAATCTCACCCACCCCTACCCTTCCCCCACCCTCAAAATATGTTATAAATCAAAACCCACCCTCTCTCAAATACATTTCTCCCGCCATTCTCGTCTCTCTTCCCGCGATCATCTGACCATTGGCAGGCACCCTCTCCGGTTAGACTTTCCTTGCTCTCCTTCACCTCTCATCACAGACATCTCCTCTGGCTACTGTGCAATCCACATGAAAAATGATGCCCTAGATCGAATTGAATGTTGCCCCCCCAACCTGGAAGAGGTATTAGTTGTTCCCTGTTCTTAAGTTTTTTTTTGTTTATTTTTTGGTGGTCATGGGTGTTGTGGTGATGGTCATGGTGATTGTGTTGTTGTTGTAGTGATTGTGGAGGTTAGGGTTTGTTGTGGTAGTTATTATTTATGGTGGTGTTTGAAGTTTTTTTTTGTGGTGATTATTTTCATTGTGTGGTGATGGTGGAGGTGGTCATTGTAATGATGGTGCTGATGTCTGTTTTGTCTTGAATTTCAGTGCTTTTGGGTTTCTGTGTTGCTTCTAATTGGGTACATTAACTTGGAATCTAACCATGGGCTTTGTCTTGTAGGTAATAAATTTACACTATTGCAGTTGAATTAAAAACTTTAAAATCCGTGTGGAAGTGTTTAAACAATGGATGAGGTTAGTTTTTGAGAACTGTTTTTGTGTTATATCACACATTTTAGTTATGAATAACATCAATAGTTGATATTAATGATGTCCCATATTTTACATGTAGAATCATATGATTCCAATTGTCAAAAATGTTCACGAGAACATCCCATATATCGACACTGCCGAACACTTCACAACCCATTGGGTAATATTCTCTCTTAAATTTAATTGTACACAAGTGATATATGCTGTTATGAAATTAATATGCTGTGGTTTTCATTTTTTTATAGATTTTTGATAGTCGAAGAGAATTGATCGACTGGGTGAAGCGTGTTGGGCGAAACATAGGTGTGATCATCGTGATTGGTAGATCAGATGTCTCTGATACTAAGAGAGCACCGCGTGTAATACTTATATGTGAGAGAGGAGGGAAGTATGATGATCGACCCCGGAAGGATGATAAAGGCAAAGTGAAAAGGCAAACCGGAACAAAAAAATGTGAATGCCCTTTCAAATTGCGTGCTGTTGAAGTCAAAGGAAAATGGAGATTGTCTGTGTTGTGCGGGCTACACAACCATTCATTGATCAAAAATTTTGAGGGTCATTCTTTTGCTGGAAAACTGCTTGAAGATGAAGTCGAAGTGTTGCAAGGAATGAGTAAAAGTGGTGTGCGCCCTCGCGATATCTTAATCCACTTAAAAAACAATGACCCGACCAATGTGAGTATCATAAGAACTGTATACAATGCTCGAAAGAAGATGCGATTGTTGGAGACTTGTGGCCGTACTCAAATTCAGCAACTAATGAAGCTAGTCTACGAGTATGGATATATTGAGCATCATCGAACCGATCCGAATGGTGATATTCTATTAGAGATATTCTTCGCACATCCGAGCTCAATGACTATGGTCAAAGCATTCCCTATTGTTTTTATGATGGATTGCACATATAAAACTAACAAGTATAGAATGCCTGTGCTGGAGATTGTTGGCCTCACATCGACAGGGAAGACCTTCGCTGCAGCATTTACATTTTTACACTCGGAGAAGGAAGAAAATTATATTTGGGCTTTGGAGTGTTTTAAAGCACTCTTTGATGGCACCAACTTACCCAATGTTTTCATAACTGATCATGAAATTGCTTTAATGAATGCCATTTCCATCGTCTTTCCTACAAGTGTTAATCTTCTATGTCGCGTGCATATAGCAAAAAATATTTTGAAGAATTGTAGGAAAGCATTCGAAGAGGTCCATACATGGGATGCATTCGAAGGTGCATGTAGTGTTGTGATGAAAGCTCCAACCGAAGTCGAATACATGAAAAGGTTACGAAAGTTGAAGAATGAGTTCCAACAATATCCAAAGGTTATTGGGTATCTCCATGCAACATGGTTGAACAAACACAAGGAAAAATTTGTTTCCGCGTGGATTGACCAATAAATGCACCTTGGGAACACAACCACCAACTTTGTTGAAGGCCATCATGCAAAGTTGAAGAGACATCTGCATACTTCCATGACAGGGATGCCTATAATCTGATTCACATCATCGAGTGTGATGCCCATTTCTCCAACCGGTAAATGGAATGTATTCGTTTCCGGGTGCCACCTTTCAACCATTGCAGAGATTAGATGACAGTTGATAGTTTTATAACTGCATTGGACTATGGGTAGCAGACCACTATCCCTCACTCTATCATGAAAGGCAATAGCTTCATCATCTAAACTCCAACAATCTAGCTGGGTCACAGGTTGACGACCCCTTAACACTGAACGCTCCCATGTAATAAGAAGTATATAAGTAAGACATTTGAATATTATGATTTTCTTTATATAAGAATAAAACACATTCAATATAATGTATACCTTGCCATTCCAAATATGGTATGCCACATGATGTCGATAGTCCACAAGGAGATCATTGTTTATCGGTCCACCATGGAAAGGACCCTTCAAGCTGGCTGCATCAATATCTGAATATTCTTCTACAGCATCCACCACCACTTCCTCTTCTTGTGGGTCCTCAACAATATTTTGAGAACTTGAAGGTGCATCTTTTGATCTACTCTTCCGATTAGAAACTGTAGGTCGAACATGTTTTTTTGGATCCATACTACATTGGAAAAACAAACATTATTACTTATGCGTATAGAGCTCCTCAAATCCAAGAATCCATGTAAAGTGGTAAAAAAAAAGATGATGATATTGTAAAATTTATTTTGATTTTTATAAACCCATCATATATTTTTGTTAGTCTAATATCAATTAACCCATCAATCCTTCTTCTACACATTGATGTTTTTACAAAAGAGTTATAAGCATATTTATTAAACAAGGCATAATTCAATGAGTGATGTGAAAATATTACAATGTTAGCAATGCATAATATAATTCTTCCTTTCTCACTGAAGGTTTCAAACTATTTAAATTGCTTAAAAATTGGAGGATATTTATGTGGTAGAAGTAACATGCACCAAAATGAAGATTGTTCTGTAATGGAGACCACTCAAGGATGGTGTTTTAAGATCCAATTTTGTGATAGTTTAACAAAATCCTACATCTGTGTGTGTTTATTAAGTGTTTTTCTTTTCTTTGATGGGGGGGGGGGGGGGGGTTGTCTGGAGGGTGTGTATTTTAGGGAATCACAAAGGACTGAAAAGACCACCTCTTTCTTCATTCATATGGACAATAAGATTTTTCAGAGGCTTTGAATACGTTCTTAGTTTTTACATTAGGTGCAGAGCTTCTTTCAGAAAGTCTCAAGCGACATGAGATCCGGGTGAAAGAAGAATGATTTTCTTTGGAGGCAAGCTGAAATTATAGAGACAATGGATAGCATGACAAAAAATCATACTTAAGCACATAAGAATAAGCAGTGAATCACCAAATATTCTTGCAAAATTGGGTGTTGGTCAGCATTTTTTATTTTACTATTTTTTTGGGATTGAATGCAAAATTAGTTTCATGAGTTAGCCACTTATCCTTTACATTTTTTTCATTATTCACAAACATATACATAAAATATGAGGATGATTACAAGAACAAATAAAATGGCCTTCTTGTACAACTTTTTGTGTTTGTAACCAAACACATGTTAGATTCTTCTCTTCCTATACTACCAAACAGAATGATTGGATTCTTGTAGGCAGTACTCATATTATATTTTCCAATATCTTTCTTTCCCTCTTTTTTTTGAAATATAAATGGAAGGCAGCCTCCTCTTTTATACATATCAAAAGGAACCTACAGTAGGGAAGTACAAAAATGAACAGGCCGAGCCAAAGTAGGAGAGAGAGCTGTACTTAAGGTTCACCCATCCTTAAAGATTAGACCTATATTAAAAATTTCCCACCTATATTAATACTCTTTTTTCCCCTGCACAAAACAATTCCAATCTTTAATGATACAATCAATCATCCAAAATGACATTGCTAAACATCTTTTCATTTGTAAAAACAGACAGAATTCTTGGATCAGATTATAAAATGCTATATAAAAAATTAGATCATCCACAAATAGTTATTCAATGTATTTGCAATTAACATTGGCATTCTATTACAAACATATTTACAAGCAAGAGAAGATTCATCAGCATACGATGCTTGAACTGTAATAAAATTATATATTAGGCCATTTTTTATCAATTTGTTGGGTAATGCAGATTCTTGCTAATATTGCTTCAACAAACTATCCATTGATGGTGATTAGTTATTCCCCTCAAATATATATATTAGTTCATATATGGACTTTCAAGTCACATGAATAAAAAAAATATATAAAGAATAAGTCAAACAAGCAAAATCATCACCATGGGAGAGGCAAAATTTGGATAGGTGTTAATATCATTAAATTCCAAACTTCATTCAAAAGCTACTAACTTCATCAATTTACACACTGTATTGCATACCTAAGATAATTTACTACTAATAAAATAATTAAACAAACTCAAAATAAAACAAACATGTTAAATAAAGATGGGATTAGTAACAACAAACACTCATAAGATTCCATAAATGTAAAATGAGAGACCAAAAATGCAAAATAAACTATCAATCCATCAATTTCTATACAAGATACTAGTGTATTATGTCTCCCAACAAATGTAGAAGTTGATGTATAATAAACATGCAATGCAAGAACATAAGAAAGCTAAAAATATTAATAAAACGACTAAACCAACATAAATCACACCCAAAAATAAAAACCAAATATTTTAAAAATACAAAATTAGTTCATATGTTCAATTCGAGACACCCAAACGCACAGATTAAAATCTCTAAACAAACCCATCAAATATTCAAAAAATAAAATTCATCCACTTATAATATAATCTCCTAAACTACAAAAGGAGAACAACCCATAAGAGGGTGTGTAAAAAAACAACCAAAGCTAACATTTTTATCCACTAAAAAACAAATCACAACAAGAATCCAAAGCACATAATGAAAGATAGAAAGAAAAAACCATCCAAATTTGCTTACAGAGCAATCTCATTCTCTTCTTTGTTCGTCCCTCTCTCCCTCTCTCTCCCTTCCTCAAATCAAACAATGCATATTAACCATAATACATACATCTTATCATTAAATAATCTCATTTTAACAAGAATAAAATAGGGTTTATAAGGAAACTTAGGGTTTCTCATACCTAGAGTTTGATTGAAGGTTGCTAACATTAGAGGATGATGATCGGGTGAACGGGGACACTTCACGCTTTATGCTTCACGTTCGGGGCGGGCCATTGATGAGGCGAGCCGGCGGAGGGAGGATGGAGGAGGACCATTGGTGATGGAGGTAAAAAGAAATGAAAATGGAGAGAGGATGAACAGGGGAAAGTGAAAGGGGGTGGGATGATATTGTAAATGTTATCATACATATAGTGGGGTTGGTTTGAAAAAATTAAAAAAGTTGTTGGGTGGGTTGAAAAATGGGGTGAGTTGCATAAGTTGTGGGGTGGTAATAACCGCACCCTCAATGTTGGCCACCACTCATTTTTTTGAGATTTTTACATATATATACCCCTAAATACCCTTTTGAAAGACTTCTCACAAAATTTAAAATATGGAAAATTTTTAAATAACCCCGTGTAAACTATTTGAAATCTATGTAATCCCCTGAATTTTTGTAAAGTCCATATATGATATAACCCTCTCAAAACACCTATGTAAATCTAAATAGCTCTTGAATTGAATTTTCATTGACAGATGAGAAATATTCTACGAATATTCTGTTTGGTTAACCCTGACTGAAAACACAATATGCCAAAAACATGTATAATGTGTTAAAAATGTGAATAATACTCTTTAAATGATGATTTTATCATTCTAAATAGAATATAAAACCCTGTCTGGAGGAGGAAAATCATCATTTAAAGAAAATTTTTGCCATTTTAACACATCAAAGAGTTATTTAAATTTATATAGGTATTTTTAAGGGTTATATGGATTTCAGAAAAAGTGAGGGGGTTATATGGATTTTATCTTAAAATATTTATACTCATTTACATATCCCTCAAAAGAACTTTTTATGATAATAGAGTTTTTTTTTTATGGTGCTCCATTTGATATATTGATCTCTTTCATATAGTTGAGAAGTGTTTATCAATTTAATTAAAACTCGAATAAAAAATTTAACAGAATATTTTAACAATACAAGATTTTCTGAGATATATATATATATTATATTTAGTATAGGTTTTTTTTTTCAAATGTCTTTTCATAAGTTATAACTGGTTGAAAACTCTTCATAAATACTATTCAATTAATTAAAGTATAACATTTTTTATAAAAAAAATTTTATTTGTGTTCTGCGCGTGGGAATGATTGCGGTAATGCGGTCTAGCTAATCATTCCATTCTCTTTTGATTTATTTGATTACAGCTTCACTTCACCAAACTCCACCACGTATTATATATAACATCATAAAAAATGATTATATATAATTAATTAAGGCATTATTGATATTTAATTATAACCTGTTCAACTTATTTGACGAAGAAAACAAAACCCGCGTTTTTTCTAAAACGGGCAGGATCTCGTGTCGACGTGACAACACGATTTCGAAGAGAAGTCGCTCTCGGTAGAACATCTGTCGCCGTATATATATATATATATATATATATGGGGCCGATTACATGCGGCGAACGGCAAGTGCGGCGTCGATCGTGGGCCGTCGATCACGGGTCCATCGCATCGGACGGTCGGGTGCGATTCACGTCGACCGTTGGATTCGATGGACCCGCGATCGAACGGCCCACGTCGACGCCGCACCTGCCGTTCGCCGCACCTAATCGCCCCCGTATATATATATATATATATATATATATATATATATATATATATATATATATATATATAAACCGTCGTTTGTTTTCTATTTTTTAGTTGTTTAGAATAAACGCGTCATCTTGAGCTCAAAAGCGGTCATTCGGCATATAGGGCGGGTAAACGAATCAAGTCGTTCGGACTCCGCTCAGGCTCGATTCGATTTAAGCTCGTTAAAGCTCGTTCAATTAAACAAATGAACAAGTTTAAACAATTTTTATTTTTCAAACTCACTTGTTTGTGTTATAAAAAACTTAGTTGAAGCTTCACTAAATTCATTTATAAAATCATAATATTAAATTAATACAAAATTATGTTCATTTAAGCTTATGAACTTGGTTTATTTATATTAAAATTTTGTTTTCAGCCCTAAAAACCCCTCAAATGAAAAAAAACGCTAGGTTCATTGAGGCTCGTGAGCTCGACTCAGCTCGGCTCGATTCGTTTATAAATGAGCCGTGAATATGTCAAAGTTCGACTCGTTCAGTTTTTTTACCACCTCTATTGGTATGTGAGCGCCGTTTTATATATAAAGATAAAATAAAAGAAAACACTTTGTTGCACTCTTTTTATAGTTTAAAATACAATATGTTAAAAAAATTTAAAAGAATGTACATGTCTTTTTAAGATTTTTCTTACGTTTATTAAACGAGTTATTTCAATTTGCAATAGAATAATATGCATTTTATCAAAACATTTTTAAAACATCACTACAGATAATAAATGATTAAGCAGCTTATGTGTTCACACGGTTCCTCACCTTCTTTGCAAGCAATTTTTTTTTTCTTTATCTAAAGAGACCCTCAGTCACCGTTTGGACCTGCGATTCAACTATTAAGTTTATTTATTTTTTATTTTTTTTTTAAGATTGGTGTCCTAATTTGATTTCTCTTAAAAACATTGTTAGTTGTTTTATAGTAAGAAACTGCGTGGATGTGGGTTTAGCACGTGAAAACATGAAATTGTTTCGATCTATATTTGATTTTTGAAAAGTCAAACATCGATCTAAGCGGGTCAGATAATTATGACTTTCAAATAAATCATTTTCTATTTGATTGTATTATTGTAATAATAAAGTTTTTATTGTTTTGGTCGAATATAGACAAGCTGTACATAAAATGTGAATAAAAATATATTTTAAAAAAATTAAAATGTGGGAATATGTTTATAATAGATAAAAATATGATTTGATCATTTTATATCAGTGAAATAGATTAAATAAAATAAAAAAATACAGTTATTATACTACCTAATTCCAGTCCATTCTGACATAAAAACATATTATAAATTATTCAACTCCACACTTGTTTTTTCTTTCGGGTGTTGATGAGGGTCATCTACTCTTTTTTTGTTTTCTTTTTTATTTTCTCTTCATGTAACCTCATTTCAAACATTATCTATATTTTTTAAATAGATATATCCATAATTTATTTTAAAAAAACATATTAGAAATTACTCTTGTATTCCACATTATTCTTTAGCAATTCTTTCATATTCTACGATATTCCACATCTGCTTTCATTAATAGAGTCACGTCAATAACGTCTTCAATGATGTCATCTGCACAAAAGCAATATCTCAACCGTCCATTCGCTGGACCTTTAACATCCCCAAATGCGCCTCTGAAACGCATTCAATCTCAGAGCGTGCGAATCAATCTGTTGGTGTGTCATTTTAAATTTTTTATCATTATTTTATACATCTCAACAAGATCTTATGTTAGGTCATTGGTGATCTGGTGATCCTCAACCGTTTATGGTTTTACGTGTCACAATCAAGACCGTTGGAGGGGTTTCAAAAGGTGGGAGGCCAGTGGAGATCAGTTGGAACATTGGCACTCATGAGTTGGAAATGATTGGTGAGGGAGGGAGGGCCATTAAAATTGATAGCAATCCATTAAAATTATGTATTGATTTTGTAAACCATGTATATATTATATATGTTTTCTTGATTTATGAATTTGATTTATTGATCATAGTAATGTGATGAGATCAAACCTGATTTTGTAGGGTGTTAGTTACTTACGGTATAGATCACTTACTTGATTGGGTGTAACTTGTCAGTTTATACTTGGCTTCTGAAAATTAGAAAAATAATTTACTTTTTGGGAGGCTTAAACTTTCATTAAGAGTTCATGGATCCCAATTTTGTGTTTAGATCTTCTATTTTTTTATATATTTGTATTTTGTTTGATTTTTATTATAAAATTATCACATCACTATATTGAAATCAGACGGTTGCTAATGTACGTGAAATCTAAAAAGAAAAAATGTATCTCATTCAATGCATTTGTACTCATAGGATGTAACGCGTGGTGATGTAACGGTCCCACAATTAGTCAAGTAAGATACAAATATGAAATAAACAGATGATTTGAATCTCAATTTCTGGTAGTTCCTGTGAAACAAATATATAAATCAAAATAAATAAAGTGGGGGGAAATCAGAATTTTCACTTTGGTAGCCTAAAGGCATGATCAACACACAAAAGGTTTTTATCAATCAAAAAGTTTGGTGTGTGTGTTTTTAGGGTTGATTAATTATTTTATTTCATGGTCCTTGTCATACAAAAATAGAAACACCCTCACTTTATTTAAAGACTTACCAACCACCAATTGCCCCCACTACATGCATGTTTTTATTGGGCACTTTCTATGTTGAGGCTCCATTAAAATTCTTAGGTAAGATGAAACGTACGTGTTGAATGTCATTATTCAGACATGAATTCAATGGGACATAATTGACATATATGTATGGTTTTTGGAGCATTCTGTGTGTAACAAAAAAAAATGTATATCAGTGATAGTGATGTTGATGTTGATGTTGATGTTGATTATCATCAAGTTTGCTTTTTGAAAAATTTAATTAACACATGCAATTGGTATTCTTATGTCTTGTATGTATCCCTATCATGTCATACTCCGATATTGGTGACAAATCCTGATAGTAATTAAGAAAAATTTATATATAGTTAATTTCATGTGAATAAATTGTTATAGTTATGAATGAATAAACTAACAGTAAATTAGTTGTAAATTTAAACCTCGATTTATAACTAAAAAGTAATAACAAAACAATGATGACATTATAAGAAATTATAGCAAATTAGATAACAAGCCTTATACATTATGTTTGATATATATATATATATATATAATTAAAATAGGATAAGAGTGTGTTTGAGAAGTTACACAAAGTCTACTGAAGTGTCTACATCAGAACAAGTTTATTTTTTGCGGGTTAACTGCTTTTGACCATGAATCAATCTTATTTTTGTAATTTTTACAAACACAAAATAAATAAATCCACAATTATGTTACATTCTTTCTTAAGTCACCATAACGTTATGCAACACCCTGAAATTCCATTGTTGAAAACAAAATTTACAATAATGAAATCTTGAGTTCCTCTTGTCTATAAACAAAAAGCCTTCATGTAAATGGGACTAAATAAATGGAGAAAATCATGATTTTTTATATTCGCCATAAAAAAATAATCATTTTTAGAATGTGATTTAATTTATAAAACCTAAAAATTCCTGTTTGTTTTTTAAAGTCAACTGTACATTTTTGGTCCTTGGTTAATTTTTTTTGTCTACTGTTATATATTACTGCAAGCATTTGAATGCACTGTCGAGTAGAGGCTCCTACACATTACATATCAGTACATATTTGGTCCCTTGTTAATTTGTTTGTCTTCATAAACAGACCCCCACCAAATAAATACTGGCCTTGGAGAGTTAAAGTATGTATATGCTTTCATTGAATTGTCTCAATCGAGATCCATTCAGAATTGGCAAAGGCTTGGCAGTAGACACATGGGTTTTTGGATGGTATTTTTACACCAGATAGATGTTGTTACTAACAGTCTCGTTTATAGGTCTAAAATATTGTATTTCATAAGTAATTCATTCAGGGCACTGGCTTGTCACGTGCATGAATATGAAATAGATACACATTGTGGGATGAAAGCATACTTTTTTATGCCTTTTCTATTTATACATTAATTTTTATGAAAGTATATATATATTATGAAATATGGTATTTAAAAAAGATAAAAATAAAAATAAAAGGTGGTATAAGATGATAGGTTGGGTTGAAGTTGCGGATTTGACATATATCAAATTGAAATTGAACTCAAACAGATCCCACAATGTCCCACTCTATAGTCTATGCCTACACCACCCCAACTTGTTTTGTCCCACATATTGCACCGTGAAATCTATATCCATGTTGTTTAATTTAGATATCATAATAAAAATTTTAACTAATAATTTATTAATTTTTTATCAGATATAAATGGGAAATTAGACTTGCAAAAAAACTACAAAAAAATCCGAGTGAGGCTAGGATTCAAACTCAAACATCAAAACATAATGCAGATTTTTCAGTGGTCGGATCATGTTAGAGCATGTTTCATAGACAGAACTCAAACCCACTCTAAGAAAATCACTTTAAGTCAAATCACAAATAAAGCTCACCAAAATTCCATTTCTAACCTACGTCTTTTGAAAATTTTTAATTTACTGATAAAATCCGATCAGGACATATATGAATAGATGAATATATGACACATGTGTCTTGTATCTTCTGAAATTTGAATGTGAAGCTTAAATTGCTTACAAAACTCGTATGAAATATTTTTAGAAACCCAGCTTAAATTGCTCAATAATGTAACAATTTTAGAAGCATTTTTGTTACATCCATTTTGCTGTAGTAGCACATTAAAAATGTTGAGTCATACATGTAATATGTTGGTATTTACAATTGATATGGGACTAATTGATAACTAAACGAAGCAAAACCACCAGTTGGAGGCCTTCTTCCATCTTTTTTTTCTCCCCTCATTTAGACACACAACTATATATTCCCATGCCATTTTAGATTTTTATATGGCATTCTATTTTCATAATTTGATTCTTTTTTCAGATACATTATCACCTTTAATGGTTATTTAACATGAGTTTACTGTCCACATTATTTACTATCATTGTCATTGGTCTCATTAAATATTTCTTGACAATTAAATGATCTATTTTTAAAAAAACTAGCGATAAAGACACATTGTAATATCACATTTTTCTAGTTGATTGATAAATTAACTAAATTATCCATTCTTTGAATGCGAGTTGTTTGAATCGGTTTGACAATTCAAATTAAATCATTTTAGATGACAAGGCCAAAAATAAGTCACATTGAAACATTCCAAAGAAAGAAAACATTAAAGACTATTTTGAGTAATTATACAATAAAAAAATTCATCTGATCAAAAATATTTTTAATAAATTATTATTAAAAAGAATTTTTTATTATAAAATAAATTCAATATGTCAACTTATTTGTCGATCTCTTCTATAAAATTAGAGATACACATGTCAAATTAATTTTTTATTTTTTAAATATTTATTCATATCTTATTCATTTTTTATCCACAATTGATTTATTACCAACTAAATTATAAAAAAATTTATTATTATTTTATCAATAAAATAACTAAAAATGCAATCAAATAAAAAATGATTTATTTTTTACCAAGTAGTTATTTATTCCAAAATATCTTATACCGCTATCCAAGCTACCAAAAGGGGCTTAAGTTTTTATATAAATATCCCAAACAAAACACAATTTAATATTTTTAGGAGCATTGATAATGATAAAGATTTAAATTTTTTATTTTTTTATGATAAATGATTTTTTTGGGAAATATATATATAGAAAACACAAAAACAAAAGGGCCAAAAAATAATATTTTTTAAAGAATTTTTAGTTTTAAACCCCCAAACTATAGGATTTAGTGATCGATCTCTCACTTTTCATATTTAGATTTTAATCTATACATTTAAATGATAATTTAGGAATATGTCTCCTCCAGAGACTAAAAAGTAAATTAAATAATTTAAGAATAAGTTTTTTCAAAAATTAAAAAAAAAATATTATTTAAATAAGAACTAAAACATGAGAATGAACCACTAAATTCTATAATTTAAGAAGTATTAAAATTAAAACTCAAATTTTTTTAACAACCGACACCTGACAATGACCGTCAAATCTATCTCTTCCGACCGTTCTCTCTCTCTCTCAAAAATAAATAAATAAATAAAATATTATATATATTATATATATAACACGTTTTAACGCCGCAGCCAAGTAGTCGACACCGCCCGTGACGGGCACGAACCATCAAACCATGGACGGTGGAGATCACGGGATCACACACGCTTACCCCCACAATCAATCACAGCCGCACATCCGGATCCGCAGATGCTCTCCCCTCTCGTACCGACATGTTTCATGCCATGTTTCATGACATCTAAAATCAAGATATTAATTCTTTATTTACTTAGTTAAAATATTTTGAAACTATATATGGTATTAAGTAATGTTTAAAATGAATTATTTACATTGTTACTCGTAATCTTAAAAATATTTAATAGTCATTCAATCTGTTTTATTTGATCTTTAAAAAAATGAGAAATCTAAAATCAAGATATCAATTCTTTATTTAATAGGGGATTCGGATTAGGTTCAATGGACGTTGAACAATTAATGACGGTCCCATTTATTTACTTTGTTATGATTGAGATATTTTGTAACATTTTAAAATTAAATTTAGAATGTAATTAAATTATAAACCCACTTCTTTTATAATTAAATTAATTTGTGTATTTTAAAATTATAAAATCGAATGATCATAAAAGCTTTGAACAATCAAATTATCAAATCATGTTGAACCTAACCTGATCTCAAAGATTATATGTCAAATATAGGTGAATAAATCTAAAATATTATGCTTGTTTATAAAAAATATGCGAGTATAATTATGTTATAATAGACATTAATACATTGATATTAACATTTCAAGTCTCCTAAATGTGTTATTTTACCTAGTCTATTGCATTGATATAAAATGACCCACATATTAAATAATTTATATCCACATTTTTTTAATATTTTTTAGTTACCTTTTATACATGATCAACCAACGAAAAAATTTAGGTTGCCATTTTATTTTTACATTTTATTTCATCAATATATTTTTTTGCACTCATTTGACTTATTTAAATTAAAATAATTATATACGTAAGAAATACTTTATGGTATAGCTGATTCAAGCGTCGGAAAAGGTAACCCTCCGTCTTAAGTATTCACAGCTTGCACCCGCGTAATTGACGATTAAATGATTTTGTCGGCATCTCGGACAATCGTGGCGGCCAAGCCAACCGGGGTCAAACCGACACGTGGCGGTACTCATAAGCCTCGTCGCCATGGACCCAAATCCACGTGTCAATGATCAAACGGTGGTGGGGGCCTCAGACAGGGCGATCGATAGACTCGGCTGGTGGTTCCCGCATTCATTGATTGCGTGGTTGGTTTAACCTAACCATGGTTAACGATCTCTGGTTAACATGTTCTGTACGGATTAATGAGTCTGCTTCGTATATTACCCACCGACGCCTTCGAAACTTAGAAAAAATTAAATAAAAATAAATACAAATAAAGAGAGGGTCTTCTTTCTCTCTCCCTCTCCAGCGATTTCCGTTGATTTTCCGGTGACATTCGCCGGAAAAGTGACCGTCACGACATTTTCGTGGTCGGAGAAGATTTGGGTTTTGTTTTTTTTTTGGATCGTTTTCTGTTATTTGTTGAAGAAAAGTTGGGATTTTTTTGTTGGTTTGATTTGTTTTTTTTAAATTTGGGGTTTGGGGTTTGTGAACATCGAAGTGGTGATACCGAGTTTTGCGTGGAATCGAGACGCCGACGCTTGTGTTTTGTTTTTAAAAGGTTTCGTTTTTGAGGGGCTCGTTCGGTTCTCCGATTGCCACATTGAGGGGAACCTGAAGTGGGTCTTCGTTTTCAAGGCGAGGGCCTCGGTTTTCGTGCGCCGGGGGTGTTAAAGGAGCCGGCTTTTTGGGGATTCTATGAGGGGATACCGAGATGTGCCGGCCGGAGAAGTCCCGGGTCGTCGCTGATTACGAGGCGGGGAGGGACGAGGAGGGTTGTGGGGGTATCATGGGTCTGAAGTTTCCTTCGTCGGCGGTGGAGAAGTCGAGGGGGTCGTCGGTGATGGTCCAACGGTCGCGGATGAAGGTCTGGATGATCAGAGCCACTACTACGGTGCTCCTGTGGACTTGCGTGGTGCAGTTGACGGCGTTGGGGGAGATGTGGGGACCAAGAGTGTTGAAAGGATGGCCTCCTTGTTTCAACCGGCCGTCCGATTCTCCGGAGGCCGTGGTGGAGGCCGTGACGGAGGCGGTCACGGTGTCTCCGGCGCCAAAGATCGTTCCCCCACCAAAAAGTGAGTCTTATTTATTTGTATGAGATGGAAAGATAATTTTTTCCATTGTTGATTATCTCAATATGGCAATGTTTGTACGTCACATGTGATTGTTTGGTTGAATGTGTTTTTGTGTGTATTTCAGTTGAACCCAGATGATTTTTTTCTTTCTATTTTAAGTAAATTTTGTTCAGCTTTAGTGGGTAATTCTAAATTCTTGGTTGTTTTGTTTATCTATCATTGGTCTTTTTTGATGAATATGTTATAGCTTTCTTGTCCTGTAATTCGATTGAGATTGTTAAGGTTGGAATTGTGGCATTTTTTTTTGTGTTTGTATGTGTGAATATGCTGTTTTGATTTTCGGGGATAACAGAATTGGGCGTTTAATTTTGTGTAGGAATCTACAAGAATAATGGATATTTGATGGTTTCTTGCAATGGAGGGCTTAATCAGATGCGAGCAGCGGTGAGATTCTGGTTATTCTTTGTGTTTATTTCTTCTTGTTTCTTTGGTATCGATTCTTTTCCTGGTGAATGAGCTTGTAATTCAATCTCTGCAGATTTGCGATATGGTTGCCATTGCAAGAAAACTGAATGTGACGCTTATTGTTCCTGAATTGGACAAGACATCATTCTGGGCTGATCCAAGGTGGGTTGTCGCCTTCATTCACTGTTGGACAAAAATCAATGAACTATTTCAATTTTAATTGCATACATGAATCCTGTTTTATGTCTTTTTAACAAAACAAATTGTTGTTTTGCTAAACAGTGAGTTCAAAGACATTTTTGATGTGGATCACTTCATCACATCCTTGAGAGACGAGGTCCGGATATTGAAAGAATTACCGCCAAGGCTGAAGAGGAGAGCAGAATTGGGGATGGTCTATTCCATGCCTCCCATTAGTTGGTCTAACATGTCTTACTATCTAAATCAGGTAATATCTTTTATTTATTAACGTTGGAGAACTATTTGGGTTAATGCATTTTCCATCATTGATGGTTTATTTTAATGATATTATTGTCTATGCTGATGGACCATGTAACTATGAACAGATTCTTCCATTGATAAAAAAGTACAAGATTGTGCATTTAAATAAGACTGATGCTCGGCTAGCCAATAATGGCCTTCCCATTGAGATTCAGAGATTACGTTGCCGGGTGAATTACAGTGCTCTGAGATTCACTTCTGTCATAGAGGAGCTTGGTAGACGAGTTATTAGAATGTTAAGGCAGAATGGTCCCTTTATGGTAATTCATCTTAGATATGAAATGGACATGTTAGCCTTCTCTGGATGTACTCATGGCTGCACAGATGAGGAGGCGGAAGAATTGACTAGAATGAGGTAAACCATTTGGTTGTATTAACTATTAACTCAGTATGCAAAGTTGGTTGTGACTTGAGTCTTACCAAAACTGATCACTTGTAGCCTCACTGATTCTTGTTTGAAGCCAAATTTTAAAAATAGATTTTTTTATAAAAAAAATTCCCCTCAACTAGCTTTTTCACAAGGGCTGCCCTATTATTTTTTCCATAATTATTTATAGTTTTAACTCGTAAAAAACCATAATTCATAACCAAAAGATGAAGTTTGAAAATATTCTTTGGAACTGATTAACTAAATTCGATTTTGCAAAACCGGAATTAGTTTGACCATTGGTTCCAAACATGGCCTAAAGACGTTAATTATTTTTCTCCAAACCACAAGTCGTTCCAGCTTGGTGTGGGGATAAATTGAAGAATAATTATTTGAGTTTTGATTGACCCATTGTTATCTGATTGATAGGTATGCTTATCCATGGTGGAAAGAGAAAGTTATAGATTCGGACATGAAAAGGAAAGAAGGCCAATGCCCTTTGACACCGGAGGAAACAGCTCTCATTCTTAGGGCGATGGACGTTGATCCTAATGTCTGTGTATACATAGCTGCAGGAGAGATATATGGTGGTGAGAGGAGAATGGCGAGCCTATCATCATCTTATCCAAATTTGGTCAGTATTCACGGCAAACGGCCATTGGTCTATGTTACTTTTTTCGGTCTTGTTTGTTTTGCTGACAAGATTTGATTTGCAAGAACAGGTGAGGAAGGAGACGCTTTTGGAACATTCAGAGCTGATGCTCTTCCAAAACCACTCATCACAAATGGCAGCATTGGACTATCTAGTCTCTTTGGAGAGTGATATTTTTGTTCCTACATATGATGGCAACATGGCCAAGGTTGTGGAAGGGCATCGCAGGTACTTTTCCAACTCAACTTTTCAATGTAAAGTTAAGATCATTTTGAATCACCATAACCTTTATTTGATTATTCATGCATCTTGTTCATCCTTCACTTGTTATTGTTTACCATATAATACAAAAATGTTCACGTGTTAATGTTTACAATCTAATACGATTTTTTTTTATCAGATATCTCGGCTTCAGAAAGACAATTCTGTTAGATCGAAAGCCTCTAGTTGAACTGATAGACCAGTACAACAATGGCTCTTTGGATTGGGATGAATTCTCCTCATCTGTAAAGGCAGTTCACGTGAATCGCATGGGAAATCCAATGAGGAGGGTCGTGATTCCCGATAGACCCAAAGAGGAGGACTACTTCTATGCCAACCCGAATGAGTGCTTGCCCTCATCAGGTCAACCATGGACTACTGCATGATTGTTACCATATAGCTTTTGAGAGGTTCATATTCTTATTAGATCGCCATTCGTTCATAAAACACAATGGGTAACATGGGCAGCGCGACATATATCAACAATGAAGCTTCATAGGGGCAGCTGGTACATAACATATATAACTTTTCATTTATGTTTGTGAAATAAATTTCATTCTTGTATAGGGGGGAGGGGGGGAAAAAGAGAGGAAGAGATGTGAAGGTGTCCTGCCCATTGCAGGGAATTTTTTTTTTCCAGCTACATGTGTACACCATTGAAATATTGAATTAAACATTTGAGTTGGTTTATGATCCAGGTTGATGAGATTTTGATTGAAGGTCAGTCTCCTCTTCATATGATGTTTTCCTTTTTTGTTATATCGTCTTCCCCTTATGAATTATTTGTATTCATCTAGATACAGTCCGTTGAGACCTTCTTGTGCTTGTACAATCCCATATTCAGTGTCGAATTCTTTAGAATAGTAGAATCTGAAGCATCAATTTTAGTTGGGCTGATGCAGTCTCCTTCAGCCCTTTTTACATGAGATGTTCGAATAACAAGAATTCATCTAATTTTTTAAACAGAAACAGAATGAGAGTTGGGAAAACGTAAAAAGTATTATTTAATTTGTTCTGATTTATATATTCCTTCTAAATCGTAGGATTGAATTGATGGGTTTCCTAGGTACGTGTGAACATTGTTTTTTGCAATACTTTTTTCTTTTCTTTTGGTAATAAGTAAACATTGTTTTTTGCAATACTTGAAAACAAGGTCAGACAGAGCCTTGGGAAGGCCATGACCAGCTCACCTGCTCCAATTATTATTTGCATATATTCTTTGCATGGATTATATAAATCCCAGATTCTCTCTGTGTAATCCAAGAAGTAAAAATCAATGCAATTGCAGGGATAGGGTCCATTATAATTGGGGGTTCTTTTTTTTTATTTACATTCTAAATTAGGTATGTATTTTTTTTAACCAAATGGGTTCATATGATTTATTAGAGAATATACATTTACTTAGGAAAGTATGTATTTAATTAAATGAAATATATACTTTAAAAAAAATGTGAACTAATGTTATACTCATTAACAATAAATATTAAATTTCACATGAAACAGAACTCATGTTCGTTTTTTTGGTTTAAAATCAATCACACTGATGATTCCTGTTTTACGTGTCAACCTGTCAAAATCTGATTGATTAAAATAATGCCTCACTTCAGATCTACTTGTTGGCTTTGGGTATATCTAATCATTAATAAACAAAAGTTGTATAGTTAAAAATGTATATAAAATGGAGTTGTTTAACTTTACAGTAATTGAAAAGTGATATATGAGAAAGGTATCAAGAGAAGTGGGGATCACAAAAGCCTCATGTGATGTATAAGCGACAGCATGAGTAGATTTTTTTATTTTTAAGTTGTTTGTTAAATGGTTTCTCAAATTCCAATGTAGTCAAAATGAGTCCATGTTCACTGAGTAGTGAACTTATTTTGACAAATCAGGTCATAAGGTAAGATCAGTCAATATTATTTCTTAATTTAGCTTTTAACATTAAGAAAAATGTTAGGGACAGTTCTGATAGTTAGGGGTGGTAAACGAGCCGAACGAGCTGAGCTTTGACCTGCTCAGGCTCGGCTCGTTTAGCAGCAGGCTCCGCTCGGGCTCGGCTCGGCTCGGCTCGGGACCGAGCTTCATTTCGTGTTCAAGCTCAGCTCGTTGGACTCGTGAAAAGCTCGGTTAAAGCTCGGGTTTGCTCGTTTGTTAAACAAGTCAAGCCGAAGCTCGAATCAAGGCTCAACTCGGCTCGGACTCGTTTAACTAAAAAAAACATTGTTTAGCATTTGAAAAGTCACATCTCATAAATCACAACACCTTATACATGTGAAAATAACATAAACTCGGGCTCGAGCTCAGTTCGGGTTCGACTCGTTTCCCTTTTTTCTATTAAATAAACGAGCTCGTCCAGGCCCGGGCTCAGCTCGTTTATAAACCGAGCTTTAAAAATTGTTCAAGCTCGGCTCGTTTATCTAATCGAACGAGCCTGAATGAGTTTTAACCGAGTCGAGTCCGAGCCGAGCCGAGTCCGAGCTGCTCAGCTCGTTTACCAGCCCTACTGATAGTAATTAAAATATTTTTTTATTAAATATTTTTTTATATTTTCATCTACAAATAACAAAATTATATATGTACATCATTAATCAAATAAGACTGTACATTGAACTGCAAATAAAGATCATCGTCTTTATTTTTTAAAAATCTAGGAAAGAAAAGTACACTTATAGTCCACCATGTATGTGACTCATCATCTGTAAATAGAGAGTTACTCTTAAAACAAATAAAAGCACATATTACACAAATTAATTGAATCTTAAAAAAAGATGATTTAGAATTTAATTGCATTATAAATTTAGTTTTGAATTCTTACAAAGTATCTCGATCACAACAAAATAAGAAAATTGAATGGTCAAAAACGCGTTGGACAATCAAATTGTCCAATGTCTGTTGGACCTAAACTGATAATGTCTGTTGGACCTAAACTGATCCGATTAATCTAACCTCCTCTTGTGAATGTGAGCCTGAACTTGCTATATAAGACTCTCATGTCAACCCATTTATTTTAAGCTGTGACAATAACTATTCCTATTGGCTTTCAGTGTAAAGATGCTAACATCAATGATCAGACATATGGAATCTTGCAATCATGCATCAACAAGTCCCGATATCTTTTACAGAGAAGACATGGATTGTTTCATTTTTTCCCTACTCTAGTCATGGCTTGTTTGTAGGAAATAGTACTCCTTTGTTTTTTTTTTATCCTAGTGTTTGTTCTGAATCAAATAAAGAGGGTCACCACTATTTACAGTTAATATTTGAAAGATTGTCAAGTTTATAAAACAAGAAATTATGGCTTTTTCTTGGTCCATGAATCTTTTATATTGTCTATTTGCGTGATGCTGGGTGCTCGTTGCTTTTTAAAATTAAAGTTGTTTGAAATGTCACTCTCAGTCAAGCTTTAAAAAAAATCCAGATAGGTTGGAGTTCAATCTAAACTCAATGTGATCCTCGTATTGGAGAAGGTCCACCCATGCCTACCTTTTGGTAAGCCTGTCAATTATTCAAAAAAATATCCGTATCCGATTCGAATTTGTATCCGAAAATACATAAAATATCCGATATCCGAAAATCTGTATCCGAAAATTTTCGGATCAGATCAGATATTGCCTATATCCGATCCGAGCAATATCCATATCCGAACTGTTATTTTATTTATATATGTTAGAATTAGTTTCAACCCTTAGATGAAAATCAAATGACTCATGATCTAGGGCAAAACACAAACCCATTTAGCCATGTTGAATGCTTGTTTAATTATATTAGGATTTGTGTTTTTATGTCTTTGGTGGATACTTATTTAACCATGTTAGAACTTAAGATTTTAAAAATTCTTTAAAAAAATTTCTGGTTCAGATATTTCGGATATTATCCGAATCCGTATCCGGATTTTCGGATCGGATACGGATATGTGTTTTGGAATATCTGTCGAATATCGGATACGGATATTTTTTCAGATATTTAATTCGGATACGAATACGGATATGGGTCTATCCGATCCGTATCCGTCCGATTGACAGGCCTACCTGTAGGTTTGGTTAGGGTTTTGATTGAGTTTGGATTTGACTCTAATTGACTCTAATTGAGTCAAATCCGACTGGATCTGGATCGAGTTTGAATTTGATTTTCAATTGGTACCTTCATGCACGATTTGGAATTTATAATTGTCATAATAAAGGAATAGCGGACATTCAAGGTGTATGCACACCACATGGAAAAGTGAGAAAAAGTGATGGAAAACGAAAATTTTCTTTTTTAATCATTTGAAAATCAAATTCTAGTGTTTGTATCAAATAAAAAAGAAAAAATTTACATTAGTGAGAAATTTGAGAAAAAAGTAATAGAAAATGATTTTATCACTTTCCACCCACACATAGAAACACCATAAAAATTGGTCATATGAAAAATATTTTTTTACTTTCATTTATTTTTCCTTTGACCCAAATTTTCTCATTTTTTTTCATTTTTCTTTCAAATATGTGTACAAACAAATCAAATGATAAGTTTAAAATTTTGAATGAACTTTCAAATTTATCACTTATCCTACAGTCCTGAATAGCAGCCATACCCTTCAATAAAAAAACCCATTCAAATTGGCTCGAGTTCATGTTGAAACCAACTTCTAAAATTCTAATCCAAATCCACCCAAAAGTCAGTTTGGGATCCAAGTTGCACCCTTACTCACCTAATGAAGTACATACCATTATAAAAAATAAAATAAAAAATTGAAACCAATACACAATTAATTTTTCTACAAAACCAAAAAATTTTAGTCTGAGCACACACTGCACTGAAGAAGCATATACTGTACACTAGGACAATATACACTTCAGTAGTGAAGTGTATAATTGATTGCAAGACTGTCTTTAGAGTGCAAACATGCTACAAATGGGACTACTGAGTGTATCAGCACCCTAACTCTCACTCTGTATATGGATCAAAGATGGGCCGAACTTGAAAATTCCCATGCAGACACCGGTCCAATGGACTGTCCAATTTTCATTACATAAAGCCCACAAGGAAAGCCAAAATAATGCTGATGCACTTAGTCTATTTTTACTGTCAATTTTACAGCTCATGCACTATGATAACGTAGTATATACTATATAATCATAGTATATACTACATTTCATTTTTTTCATTTTTTCACCATAAAAAAAATACTAATGTATCTCAGTATATACTTCATTCATATAGTAGCATGCACTTTAAAATGTGAGAGTATGATTTTATAAAAAAAAAGAAAAATGGGATGAACTATAATTGAGTTACAATGGGGGCCACATGTATCTTTTTCCAAGCAAAAGATTCCCTCCTCACCTCATCCATAAAAAAAACACTAATGTATCTCAGTATATACTTCATTCATATAATAGCCTGCACTTTAAAATGTGAGAGTATGATTTTATAAAAAAAGAAAAGAAAAATGGAATGAACTGTAATTGAGTTACAATGGGGGCCACATGTATCTTATTCCAAGCAAAAGATTCCTCCTCACCTCATCCATAGAGGTTAAAGTAGGTATCAGAACTCTCACTCCTTATCAATGGTTGATGGATCAAAAGATGGCCAAACTTCCAAATTAAAAAATATAAAAAAAATTCACGACGTTACTATAGAATTTCATACACTATAGTGGAGAAGTATATATAGTGCTATCACAATATATAGAAATGCAGACGAGACTGCAAAATGGACTATCCAATTTCTTCTTAAATCAAATACACGGACACAACATGAAACCCACAAAGAAAGAAAAAAGAGTGTTGATATACTCAGTTCGTTTTACAGTCTCATATAATATTAAAAAAGAGTTGCACAAGGAACAAGACATATCATATATTTAGCCCCCATCCAACCCCTTGTCTAGCTCTCATTTACAGTCCACACCGTTTTTCTTTTTTAAAAAAATTATACACTCTCCTCCTATTGAAATATATGTTATTATATGAAATGAAGTATATACTGAGATATATTAGTATTTTTTTTTACTTTGAAAAAAAAAGTCAATGAACTATGATAGAATCACATGTATTATGATATGATAGTATACATTTTGCTATCACCCTTCCTCACCCCCCTCCCCCAAAACCCTCCGTAACCATGGTTATAAAATGAGCTACAAAATTAGTGAGACTACAAAGTACATATTTGTTAAAACTTATAAGTTGCACATTATAACTTTTAGTTTAAAATAAGCAGTTCTTAAATGTTTGTTTAAACTTATTGAAATTTATTTACGTTAAAAATAACTTAAAAAAGTTATAGGTCATGTTTACTGCAGCTTAAATTTATAAATTATAAATTATAACTTATAAATTATATATTATAACTTTTCTGATAAGTCGTAAACATGTTTGTTCTAACTGTTTAAAAACAATAAATAAGTAGTAGGGGATATTTATTTACTAAGTTGTAAAACAATTTTTTACTGTATAATTGTAAAAAAATCCTCATAAACTGTAGAAGTAAAAAATTGATTTATGTTTGATAAAATAAGTTAATTTTTACATATAAAATTAATTTTATAAATATTTATTTTTTGTAATAGTAAAAAAATTGAAAAGACGAAAGGTGGTTTAGCAATTTTTAGTGTAATAGTAAAAAAAAATAGATACACATATTAAGGGCATGAGTGTCTAAAAGAAAAAAATTAATGTCCCAGCTTAGAGATTATAACTTTTTAAAGTTGTTTTTAACTTAAATAAATTTTAATAAATTTAAACAAATATGCAACAACTGTTTATTTTAAATTAAAAGCTATAATCTATAATTTATAAGTTTTAACAAACATGTACATAATTTAGGAGTGTTTTTCGGATTATAACTTATGGATTATTTTTAAAAAAAATTGTTGGATATTTCAACCATTCACTTTATTTACTAAGGACAAGTCTTTTCATCTCCTCTAAATATTCCTTTTATCTTACAAAAATTTAAGATAACATATGTAAGATTAAAACATTAGACTGTAATGTTTTTTTTTTTTCTTGGATAAAATTTATATTATAGCTAAAATATTTTAGTTGTGTTTTTTATTAATAAAGATCAAATTCTATATTTTTGTCTTTCAAATTCTATTTTTTTAATTAACGTGGAATCCAAGATTTCATTAATTTTTTTACATTTTATTTAATGTTAATGGAAGGTGAGTGATCATTATCATTTTATAAGTAAAATCATATTTTTTTATAAAAAAAAAATTAAATTTAACTTATACTTTTAAAAAGAATATCTTAAACAATTATACAACAAAAAGTTATTTTATAGTTTATTCTAACAAACATCAACAACGATTTATTCTCTGTTTTTTATTAACTGCAACAAATATGTCAACAACTTATCAAAAAACTTATACACCCCGTTTGGGAAGCGGAATAGGTGAGTATAAAGGTAGTATAAGGGTGGTATAAGAATGGATAAGGAAAATGGTTGTTTGTTTGCAGAGTATAACTTGGTATTACTAAGCCAATTTAAACGAGTATAAGAGAATATAACAATCATAAGTAACCCCTAGGATAAGCTATACTCACTTTATCTATTCTCATGGGCCCACATGTCAAATCAACTTTTTACATCTTATCACATCAAATCACCTATCAACATTTCTTATACATCAAAAGGCTCACATGTCAAATCAATTTTTTTACACTTTATTTATATTTTATTCATTATCAACCAAACAACTCAACTTTTATTCTTACGTTTTTCAATGAGAATAAAAAAAAAACACAGTCAAACAGAAAATATCTTATTTATGTAGATTTGTTATCTATACTGACATAGTTATCTATCCAGAATAACTCAATTCCGCTATCTAAACAGGGATATAATGATTATAAGTCATAATTTATAATATGTAAATTTAAACTACAACCAAACGTAACTATTTATATATATATATATATAGAGGGCTAATTACCTGCGGCGAACGGCAGGTGCGGCGTCGATCGTGGGCCGTCGATCACGGGTCCATCGCATCGGACGGTCGGGTGCGATTCATGTCGACCGTTGGATGCGATGAACCCGCGATCGAACGGCCCACGTCGCCGCCGCACCTGCCGTTCCCCGCACATAATCGCCCCCGTATGTATATATATATATATATATATATATATTATGCTCTTACAGTACGTGAGTGTTATAGAGCTCATCAAATATACAGAACATAAGGCCCACAAAGGTGAGGAAGAAAGAAAAGATCCCCCATCCCCCCTCACCTCATATCCAGAGGTGTTAAAACAGCCCCCCAATTTTCTCCTCCCCTTCGAATGGCTGCTGCTATTCTCCTCTCCTTCTCCCCAACCCTCCACCCCACCCTCACCCCCCTCCACCGCCACCTCCTCCCTATCCCCACCACCCCCTCCCCCCGTCTCCGCCCCACCCTCCTCCACTCCAACCGCCCCGGCTCCCCAAACTCCCCCGCCGACCCTCCCGACCGCATCATCTCCGCCTTCTGTTACTTCTACCCCTTCTTCGACGGCGTCCAGTACGGCAAGTACCTCCTCACCCAGTTCTCCCCCCTCCAGACCCTCCTCCAACCACTCTACCCATCCATCAAGCTCTTCAAGCTCTTCCCCTTCAACGGCCTCCTCGTCTTCCTCGCCCTCTACTTCGTCGTCGTCCGAAACCCTAACTTCAGCAGGTACGTCCGATTCAATACTATGCAGGCGATCGTTCTTGATGTGCTCTTGATCTTCCCTGATTTGATCGAGAGGGGGTTCAACCCCAAGGAGGGGCTCGGATTGGAGGTACTGATGAGTGTTGATAGTACTGTGTTTCTGTTTCTGTTGGTGTCTTTGATCTATGGGTGCGGGTCTTGCTTCCTCGGGCAGGTTCCCAGGTTGCCGATCGTGGCCGAGGCCGCTGATCGGCAGGTGTTTTGATGTTGGATGATTGTTTTTGTTCTGATTGGATTTGAATTTGTGATGAATAGAATTTGCAAAAATGGCTTCTTGGGTAGTCTTTCTATTTGGGTGATTTAGTTGAGTAATTTGAAAGGGGATTTGAATGTTTGATTTGAACCACCCAAGTTGATGAGTAGCCTCTATTAGAATAATTGAATGGATGTTTGATTTAAACATGCTAGTTAAATAAGTGGCCCATATTGAATGATTAACATGAATTGATGTTCAATTTCAACTAACAATTCAATAAGTAGCCTATATTAGAGCATCTCCAACAGACTCTCCATAAACTACTCTATCAAAATAAAAGAGTATCGAATCACTTCTCCAACGGTGTAGATTTCACTCTCCAACCATAGAGAGCCTTCCAAATTGTTTTTTTGTTTTGGAGAGGCTTGTTGGAGTCACATAATGGTAAATGACTACTTATTTTTTCATCCCAAACTAGAGAAAGAGGAGAGCATTGTTGGAGATGTCCTTATGATAGCTAAGCCAACATGAATGGATGTTTGATACATTAGAAAAATGGCATCTTAGGTGGTCTTTCTATCAGGGTTTGAATTTTGATGGGTTTTGTATGAAAAATGAGTTGTCCCAGTTAAGTCAATTATGTTTAATAAATGTTTGATTTGAACAAACAGATCAATCAATATAGAATAATCAGCATGGACGTTCGATTTGAACCAACAATCAATAAATAGTCACTATTAGAACAGCTAACATGGATGGATGTTTGATAAGTTAAAAAAAAATTGGCATCTTGGGTGGTTATTCTATCTGGGTCTGGATTTTGAAGGGTTTTGTATGGTTTGCATTAGCTGGTAGTGTTGAATCTGTTGGTTTGTCAATTGGGTTTGTTTGTGTATGTCTGGTTGTGGGTTTTATTTTCTGAGTGATGATTGATATAAAACCATAGATAGATGTTGAAAAAAAAAAGGAGTTATGTGGAAAATGGGTATGCTTTGTTTAAGGGAGATTGAGATTTGAATGAAAGATTTTGTGATGGAAGCAATGACCAGGTTATTATACACTATCGAATTTCATTCTGATTTCTATGAATTACTTGTTTCATGTTTGTAAGAGTTCTTCTAGTTTATGTTTATATCTGCATGATTTTGTTTATTTGTGTTATTGAAATTTATCTTTATGTTCTTTTTTTTTTTGAGGATAAAAAATGTTTCCATTGCCGGGATATGAACCCGATTATCTTTATGTTCTTAATTAACTAGAATAATTACAAATGTGAAAAAGTAGTTCACAGACTTACTTTTATAGGAAGGAACTACACTACACTATCACCTCCAATTAAAAAAAAAAAGGTCGAAGAGAAAACTTTTATGATGTTTGTGTAAGTGGTGAGAAATTTTTTCTAACTTTCTCCTAAATTCTCTCCTATGGAGAAGGATTTTTTTTTCCCATTTTTCTTAATAAGACAAAATATAAAAAAGAAAGTGATGAAAGTTTTTTTTCTTTCTATTGTTTGACACCAGAAAATAGATTTTTAAATGGTCAAAAGAAAATTTTTCATTTTTCATCACTTTTTCTCATTTTTCCTTTAGTACAAACATACTTTGAAATAAAAGATATTAGACTTTAAAAAATAATGGCATTTGAAATCAGATTTTATTCTTCACTTCTTTCTACAATATTCCGCCATAAGTGTACACCTTTGCTTTTGTAGCAAATCAAATTTTTTATGGGATTTTTAGTTTTAAGTCCTCTTAAACTATAGGATTTAGTGATTGATCCGTCACTTTTTCATATTTAAGTTTTAGTCTTTCCATTTAAATGATGTGTTTCTTTTTAGTCCCTTGGAGCCGGGAGGGATCTATTCTTAAATTATTTAGTTTACTTTTTAGTCCCTAGGTGGGATTTAATTTTAAATTATCATTTAAATGGAGGGACTAAAATTTAAATATGAAATAGTGAGGGATCGATCACTAAATCCTATAGTTGACGGGAACTTAAAACTAAAAATCCCTATTTTGATATATTTGGTTGGGTAGTAACTAGTAACTTCTTAAAAAATAAAATGAATTATGATTTCCTGAAAACCTTATAAATGTTTTTGGAAACATATTTTTCTAATTCATAAAACATTATCCAAAATAATTATATTTTATCAGAATATTTTGGACAATCAATTTCTTCCAAAATTTCATAAATCTTATAATAAAATATATAATCATAGAATTTTTAAGTGGAAAGACAATATATCCGGAACAAAAACACATTCATACATTTTATTAAGTTAAACTTTCATTGACATTGTCATGTTTTTAAAGGCATGGCAAAGAATATGCATGATAGAATGATCTTATCATGTTTTATCCTTAAAAAAATGTTTAACTTGTTAACCTAGATTTTATTCTCATGACTCCTGTCCTGTCACTTTCTGCCGACCAATTTTTATTTTTATTTTTTTGAAGTATATATGATTCTAATGAAGTAATGGATTTATTTCATACAAGAGATTAATACATACTTCAATGAATCCAATGCATACATTATTATATATGTGGGATTTTGTTTTGGCAATACATTTTGTTTTTCATTAATTGATGTGACATGTTTTAATCAAGCATTACGCATGCAAATAAGAAATTGATAGTGAAGCCAACTTAAACTTATTCCACTAAACAAAATTAAGAAGAGAAAATTGTGATCAAGTGAAAGATCTAATGACTAATTTAATCCCCTTTTGAGCTAATTATCAAATTGATTAAAAATTTTATTTTAATTTTGAAATGTATGCCAAACATGCATTTTCGAACTTCACTTTGATATTTGTATTAGAGTTGGGGCATGGAAAGACAAATTAATCAACACTTCTTTTCCTAATTATAAGACCAAAATTGGCAGCCATTGCATTCAGTTCTTAAGTAATAAAAGAGATAATAAAGGTTTGCTAACTATCTTTTTAATTATCACTAAAAGAGGGGAAAAAATTAATTCATTCGACATAATGTTACACTCATTCATGTGTGATATAATGTTACACTGAACAATTTTAAATTGTTAAAAGATTTCAAATCAGTAGAATTAATAAATAAATAAATTCTGTTAAAGATGGATCATGGTTATCATTTTTTTTTATTTAAATACTGAAATTATAGATTACAAAAATTAATAGGAAATTAAAACAAAAAAAAGGAAAGAAAACCAATGAAAAATCTACTATTATGAATTGGGCCCGTCTAGCCCCACCCACCGATTTTCTTACCCCACCAATCAATAAAAAATAAAAAATAAAAAATAAAAAAAAACCGGTGTTTTACTATCCCCACCGATCCGACCAGTTCGACCGGATTTGGTCACCATTTCAGGTTTCGCACGACCGAATCTGGTCAAACAGAATTTGTAATAAAGTTTATAATTTTTTTTTCTTGAAAACATAATCTCACGACGTGTATCCTCATTGAATCTTTCATATCACTCCAAGTCTGAGTTGTAATGTAGGGAGAATAAATCATTATTCTTAAATGTAGAATATAAGAACAATTTTTTTTACATAAGTTACAGACAAATTTCAAAAGCCAAATATAAAATGTGTTTGGATCAACTGGTACGTTTTTTGTTTTCAAACAAAAATTCATCTTAACTACGAATTCAAACGAAGCTTAAAAAAGATATATATTTGTCTAATAAGATATTTTTCTATAAAAATTTGAATTAATTGAAAGTATATCTACTTACATTTTTTAATCCCTTAGTTGTTGTTTGGATGAAAGAATAAATGTAGAATATGATGGATAAATTTAAAAATTTATTTGTTTATAAAAAATAAGTAGATATAATTTTGAACCCTGTTCGAGTTATATTGAGGAAGTTATAACTGTTTTAGTGAAGTATGTCCATTCCGGTCGCCCAAAACTTGAAATGGCGACCGAATTCGGTCGAACTGAATCGGTGGGAACAACCAAACACCGTTTTTTTTTTTTTTTTTGATCGGTGGGATTGGAAAATTGTTTGGTGGGGATAGACGGCCCGAATGAATTTCCAGGCGCCCACTTTTTATAGTTAAAAAAAAATAAAAGATAATCTCTTGGTCTATGTAACCGGGAAAAATACCAAAAAGATGAAGAGCTAAAACACAGAACGCGTCTCGTGGGAAATATACCGCGAAAAATACGAAAAAGAAAATTCTAAATTTTTTTAAAAAATTAGTCAGTTTTTTAAAACATCTTTAAAAAAATCTTTTTTCACAATTTTAAAAAGTATAATGAGTTGACTATTATATTACCTGCTATTATTACATATATTTAATTGTTTCACTCCTATTAAATAATTTTTTTTTTAATTTTGTGCACAAGTTTATTAATGTTTTTGTATATTTAAATACGCCATTAAGATTTAAATTGTAAAAAATTAAAAAATTTCATTATAAACTATGTTTTAGATATTCTAAAGTTATATATGTTTAGCATTATATTAAAAATCTTTATAAATATAAATAACAAAAAATTTGAATTTTTTAAAAAAAAGTTAGGAAAAATAAAAAAAAAAAATTGTAAATTTATGAATGACTATTTGGCAATTTTAACATTTTTTATAGCAAACTTAAAAAACTCAATAACATGTAAAATGACTCTCAAATATTGGGGTGCAAATTTATTTTTTATATGATTTATGTACCTTATAAAAATATTATTATTTAATTAGATGATGGTTATGAAAAAAAAAGAAGAATTTAATCGGTGTTCGTTAAAAATTAGGGTATATTTGTCTTTTTATGCCTTCGTATTTTCAAAATGTTTTTCCTCACGTGAAATGAAACTTATTTGATATATTTTTAATAAATGCTTCTCCCTTACTGAGTTGGACCCGGCGTTGGATTTCTAACTCTTAGTGGCTTCGTAAAAAAAATACCCGGGAGAGGACTTAGGTATTTTCCCAAATATATAAAGTGAATGCATGGATGCTTCCTCCCGTATGAATCAATTCGTTCGATTAGAACTTAGTCCAGATTCAGCTTCAGTCAGGAAGGCCGCCAGGGAGAGGGCTCCTGTTAGTATCGAACTGCATAGCCCTTTAATTGGAGTATACAACTTATGAATCGAACTATACAACCAATTGTTATGTACATATTCTGTTGGATTTCACTCTCTTATTGAATTTAGTCCGTTGTTGGATAAAATATGAATTTCTAAATATTATTATAATCCAATAAGAGAGTGAACATGTACCTAACAATTAACCATATAGTTCGTTTAATGGATTGTTCAATTCGGTATTGACGAGACTGATCAAATTCGGTCTTAATTGGATGAGGACTCCTCAGAACTTCATCTGGGTTTGAATCCTACTAGTTAACAGGTCCACTAGATATCAGAATTATTTAAGGATATAACAAGATGCTAATAGTCAACCCACATTGTGGGGTTCTTCTGTGAGGTCATTAGTGACGGTCAGGACATGACCGTCGGTGATACTCCTCGTAGTCGTAAAATTCAAATTCTGGATTCCAATTAGCAATGATTTTTCTGTTGACCGTCGGTAATAGGCGTCGCTAAATGCTAGTGCCATCCATCAGAAAATAAAGAAATAATTGATATATACAAGATAATTATTTATGTACAAAATATCGGTCTCAATTCATCCTATTTCATCACATTTACCTATGAAAACACCTAGTTCGGATTACACTTTTCTAGGTTCTTCTGTCTAAATATCATCATTATGAATGGTTCTCTTTAAAACTTTCTTTTTACATATTATGCATTCAGTATATATTGTTAAACAAACTATCTTTTGAGTACGTTCTTATATAGTGTTATATATCCATCTTATACAGTGTTACATATAACTTGTAAATTTGTGTACCCTATTATGCATTTGTATAAACATAACTTGGGTGTATTTTGGAGGGAAAAATGAATATACCAAATGTATTTGGATTGAAAAACCTATAAAAATTGTAACTGCTAACTTAAGTTGTTTCATGTGCTGATTTTTATCTAAAAAGAATAATTATAAATATACTTGGAATTAATTTTCCTTTTATTTTAATGATATCATATAATTTTTATACCTATTTGTCTTTGGGAAGCAAAACATTAAAAAAAATTTAGAAAAACTTAATTTCAAATTTATTATCTTTCATGTATTTTTACGGGATCGGATCCGTCATATTTCAACCATTGTTTTCTTTTCTTTTCTTCACACGGTAACAATATTTATTTTCCAAATTTTTTAGGGTACCCACTTTTTTTTTGCTTTAATGTTAGTCATCACACAATCAAACGAACAGAATTTGCACAAATCAGAAAAAAAATCACCATAAAAAATGGACAACCTTCTATATGTTCTTGAAAACATGTCTATAATTAAAGAAACATTATTCAAATAATTATATTTTATACAATCAATTTCCTCCAAAATTTCATAAATCTTTCATAAAATATATAATCACCTAATTTTTAAGTGGAAAGACAATATATGCAAAACAAAAAAAAACATTCATAAATTTATGAAGTTAAACTTTGATTGACATGAAGTTTTTAAAGGCATGGCAAAGAATATGCATGATAGAATGCTCTTTTCATGCTTTCAAAAAATGCTAAACTTGTGAATCCAAATTTTATTCTCATGACTCCTGTCCTACGGTCACTTTTGTAGACCAATTTTTAAAAAGAAGTATATATGATTCTAATGAAGTAATGAATTGATTTCATACAAGAGATCGATAAATACTTCAATGAATTCAATGCATACATTTTTATATTAGAGATTTCATATGCGCTATACATTTTGTTTTTCTTTATTTGTTATGCAAATTTTAATCAAGCATTACCCATGCAAAGAAATTGATGGTGTAACCAACTTTAACTTTTATCACTAAACTAAATCAAGTAGAGGAAAATTTGTGATCCGAGTTTAAAATTTACTGACTAATTTATCTCCTTTGGAGTTAATTGTTAAACTGATTAAACTTTTACAAAATCAATTTTTTTGTAATGTATTGTTCCAACCATGTATTTTTGAACTTCAACTTTGATTTTTATGTATTAAGAGTTGTGGGCATGGAAAGACAAATTAATCAACACATTCCAGAGAAATTTCTTTCATAATTACAGGACAAAAATTGGCAGCCGTTGCATTCAATTCTTACTCAATAAAAGTGATATTAAGTTTTGATGACCATTTCTTCTTTTTTTTAATTATCAATAAGCGGGCGAACATAATAAGAAAAAAATTCAATTATATTGTTACATGATTTTTTTATTAGAGTTGAATTAATAAATTCCCATATTTTAGCTAAAGGTAGACAATTGTTATCATATTTTCTATTCTATTTCTAATGCTGAAAAAAGAATTAGATGAAAAGTAAAAAAAATACATTGAAAATTAAATATCCCAATAATTCCAATATATTTTCAAAATAAATCATGAACCTATTAAAATTATCTCGCAAAAGCGAGCTAGTTGTTGCTATCCAAATCACTTTTTCTTTCTTCTTCAAACCCTTATATGTTGCTTGTAACTTTTTTGTGTGGTAGAAGTTTATGTGCATAGAAGAAACCATCACTATGATAGTTTACCAAACTTGTGAAAAAGTCGAGCATTTGTATAAGAAATGGTCAACTGTTATTAATTTTCGGTCACTATTATTATCTATAGATATAGATTTTGAATTTCAATTTTCATTTTATAATTGAAAAAATTAAAAGATAATTTTTTCATTCAAATTTTTATCCGAATTTTTCTTGATTGATTTCCACCAAAATCTCATATTTGTAAAATTACAATAAAGTTTTATATAGAGACACAAAATTTATATATTTGGAGATGATGTATAAATTATTCAGGGAGACATGTTTATGAGGTTTATTTATGGTGAAAGGGGATATGTTAATCTCATAAATCGTAAGTATAAAAACACAGCACACGGGGCATGCATGAAATGCTAAAACACATAACACATGGCAGCGGGGGCATATGAGAATATATACATATAGAGAGAGTGAGCATCCAGATAGGGTGACCAGATGCACTCAAAGTGTGCACCGGGTGCATGCATGCACGATATATACCGACACAATAGCGTTTTTTTTTTTCATTTATTTGATATGCACACGTTTTAATCAAGAATTAGGCCACAAACAAGAAATTGATGCAGAAGCCAACTTAATTAAACTTACACAAAAAAACTATCAAGAAAAGTAAAATTGTAATTAAGTGAAAATTTAAAGAGTAATTTAACCCCCATTTGGAGCTAAATATCAAACTGATTTAACTATATTGTTCCAAGCATGGACATGGAAAGACAAAGTAATCCACATATTCCAGTGAAATTTCTTTTCCTAATTACATGACAAAATTAGCAGCCATTGCATTCAGTTTATACTTAATAAAAGTGATAATAAAGTTTTAATAACCAATTCTTTTCTTTTTTAAGTATCAGTAAGTGAACTTAATAAAGAAAAAATAATAATTTTTGTATACATATATATATACATATATATAATGCTACACACTTGGAACATTTTAAATTGTTATACGATTTTACATTAGAGTTGAATGAATAAATTCCCAAAAAACACATTTTAAACTCTGGTCCGGTACAACAATTCTTATACGTCTTGCAATTAATCCTTCCACTAATCGTCGGATGTTAATCGAGTTTTTCTGTCTTCCTTTTCCATTAAACCATTTTTTTTATAAAAAAAAGGGTAGACACGCTATAGAAACATAAACAAAAAAAAACAGAGAAACATGTTATTTCTATAAAAAAAAAACAGAACAGGAAGCAAGTGACCGGGTTTTGGCGCGGCAGCATCCGCGTTTAGCCGGCGACCGGTTAAACCCAAATATGTAGTTCATAATTTTTCTTTGTTTTGGAAGTCAAAATCTCAGGAAGCAGTTAATTTGATCTTTTGCTAAAATTGGGTATTGCTCGTCATTTACATGGTTAATATGGTTTTCGGTTTCAGTATGCAAAGTTCTCATTTACCAATTCATCTTGATGATATTTTAATATTTATATTCTCAATTCTGTTTGCATTTTGTAGTTGAAAAGATTGATAGATAATCTATTCATCTGTTCTTCCCAAATTTTACGTTATTGATTTCCACCAAAATCTCATATTTTTAAAATTATAATAAAAATATTTCTAGAGACATTCATTAATGAGGTTTATTCTTTGTTAAGGCTTATCATCCTTTTAAATTGTAACATAAATGAAAAGAGGAAGAGAGAAAGAAGAGACATGCCTGAAGTGCTGAAACACAACGTGTGGAGGCGGGGGTAAAATTGAATATATATTTTTTTTTTAGGTAAGGTGAGCCTCATTCATTCAAAAAAATAACCAAAAATACAAACATTGGAGATATTATCTCTCAGGAATTGAAAATATTTTTCTTAGAGCTTTCGTTACACTGTTTTTTTACCATCCCAATCAAAGTCTTATATAATTCGTTAATAGGTCTGTCAACGGGTCGAATTTGAGTCCAAGTCGGGTCAGTGTGGATCCAGAACTTATCCATTTGATTGTCAAGTGTTTTAAGTCGAGTCCATATCGGATCTCGGGTCCGGTCGACCCACTGATAGACCTAAATCAGACTAAGAAAAGCCAGACTTAAAGAGGTTGGGGAATTTCTTAAGGGCATACTTAGCCCCTTCTTGAATTTAGTTTAGCTTAATTTTTTTTGTTCTTGATTATATTTTTTGTAATTATATTCACATATTCTTGTTAATTGAAGGCGAATTTAAAAATTTAGGCATGACAATCTCATTTTTATGATGACAAATTAATTTTTAAATAAGAAGATTTTTTTGTGACATGACCTCATTTTAAAAGTTTCCGTTTGGGTAGCGGAATAAGAGTGGAATAGGGGAAATAGGAATAGGTAAAATAGGTGTTTGGGTAGGCGGAATAAGGGGGTATAGCTATGCGGAATAAAGAGAGAATAAGCTGATATTTGTATTCTAAGTCCACCCATGGAATTGTGTTATTTCTCCAATGGAATAAGGAAATCCACTTATCAAATCACATATTATCACATCAAATCACCTGTCATCACCTCTTATACATCAATGGGGCCAACATGTCAAATCAACTTTTTACACCTTATTCACATCTTATTCTTCATCAACCAAACACCCCAACCTTTATTATTACGTTTCCCAATGTGAATAACAGAAAACACAACCAAATACAAAATCTCTTATTCCATTGATAAAATCAACAATTCCTGGAATAGGTATAAATCCCAGAATAGCTTATGCCTCTATCCAAACGGGCCCATGTTTGGTTCGAAAATTAAATTATTCCGATGTTTATGATTATTCTAGTATAAATAAGGATAAAGTGATTTTGTGTTTGGTTATGTTTTGAACTATTCTCGTTGAAAAATGTAAGAACAAATTTTTTGTTGTTTAGATAAAATGTGAATAAAGTATGGATAATGATTTATAAAATATAAAAAAGTAATGATAGTTGATTTGACAGTGAACCCACTTATTCTTTGGGTGGAATAACCTAGAATAACTTTAATTCCAGAAATTGGTTAGAATCTCTATACCACTTTATACTAGTTTTTTCTAACATACTTATACCATGTTATACCACTCATCTAAACACATTTTTTTGTTTTATCCTTCCCTATATCACTTTATACTCATTTTATTCCCCAACCAAACATTTAAGTTTACTCAGGGCTCTATCCAAAGTTTCAGATCTCAAAGCCGAACTTTGTTCCCGTGATAATGTTTAAAACTTTAATAAAGCACTTTATTTTGTTGATCCCCCAAATTTTTTAGCCAATGAAAATACCTCAAAATATCTTTCCAAAATATCTTTCTATACATTGTTGTGCACTTTCTATACATTGTTAAAACAAACCGTCTTCCAATGTGTACATGCGCTATTATCCATCCATGTACATTATTATTATTATTATTATATAACTTTCTATATTTGTCATGTGTGTGTGTGTGTTGTTAAATAAATTGAACGACAAATTGCATCTAGATGCTTGTACACTGTTCTCAATCCATACAATGTTACCTAGTATGTACATGTGTACAATATTATGCATTTGTATAGACTTTTAACGTGGGTGCATTTTGGAGTGAAAAAAAATGCACATACCAATTGTATTTGGATAGAAGAACATGAAGAAAATATATAGCTACTAATTTGAGGTGGTTTCATATGTTAAAAAGGTCGGGACCTAAAAACAATTAGAAATATGCTTAAAATTAATTTTTTCATTATTTTTATACCTTTTGGAAAGCAAAACATAAAAAAGATATAGAATAACTTCATTGGAAACAAATATCTTATTTTATAATTTTAGAAACACGAAATACTAACCTACCCTTGTATAATTAAATCCTTAACATATTTCATAAAAACTTCACTAGATGTTGATACTTCTTTAAAAACATAGATATATTCTAATGATGTCATAAAAATAAATAAATAGTCAAGAAAAAAAAATGAATAAAGATTTAGAATACTAAAATATCATCTGCTGCATTGGGACACAACACAGATTTCCATTACACATTATGATTATACACAATGAAAAATGATAAACTACATCAAATAATAAATATATAAAAAATACACAATATGATATATATTAACAAAACATCTAAGGGAGATTGATTTTGATCATATAGAAAAAGAGTTGTTTTGTTGAAAAAATAAATTTTTAATGTGAAATAACCTAACAAAAGTTAAAAGAATGTAAGGGAATAAATATTTCATTTAATAAAAGAATGTCCATGTCATACTAAAAAAAACATTCAAAATGTGTGCATTCTATGACTGCAAAAAGGATCCTAGAACCAGGAAAAAAAAAAGGTTCACCAAAATAAGCACCATCCATCAAATAACGGCTCCAAAAATAGATTGCTTTCGTTATAGGCATTAAAAATTGGTATGAAACCTATAAATCAAATAATTTGTAACACCCTATAAAAGATCATTAAGCAGATAATGTTATTAGTTTACATCATTAAGGTATCTTCTTGTATAAGGAACAAATTGTTTTAGGGTTGCTTGATCCATTCTCCCCCAAAATATATATTCACTCAATAAAAATACATCATACCTCATATACATGAGGTAAATCAAAAGGTGGCAATATTGATCTCATTGTTCTGATTTAGAACATATGAGATATTCCAATCACTTCAGGATCCCACTATAATGAACATATAATGTAGCTTTAGCATTATTTTGTTTCATCTAGCTTATTAAACTTGTTAGGATGGAACAGAATTGTTATCCAAGTTGGAAAACAAATCAAAAGATACTCCATCCTAATTTTATGTTTCACTGAGCACCTATATATATGAAACAAGAAAAATCAGTAGTACTTTATTTGGGCACTGATAAACTCAGTGGCCAGTTGCCACATTGCTAGTACACTGTATGAAATTACTTAAGACGAAAAAATATACTCCATTATGTCAATATATACTCTTTTGCAAAAAATTTAAAAAATACATGCATTCAATTCTACAATTATATACTTCATTTTTTAAAATCAATTCGCACTTCATTAGCCAAGTAATACCTACAAAAAAAATCAAAACAAGTGAGGGCTACAAATAAGGTTGAACATAACATTTTCCATAGTAATTTATTTTTCAGCATTTATCAGACAACTAGGGAAGGGAAGAGAACTGAAAATAATTAAATCATTGCATGTTTTTGGCAAGAGAGAAAAGACAACTCTTTTTACTAGACATTAAGAAAGAAACTCAAGAAACAATGATATGTAGAACCGAAAAATAATTAAATCATTGCATGTTTTCAGCAAGAGGAGAGAAAAAAGACCAACTCTTTTACTAGACATTAACAAAGAAACTCAAGAAACAATGATCTGTAGACAAAGGATGGGGAGGAGAAACTTCGCATTCGGATGGAAGCCTGGAAAGAAAGCAGCTTCTCAAAATGTAATGGAAGCCTCCTAAAGAAAGGGAGAAAAAAAAACACAAATAAAAGAATTACCTCAAATGGTTTCCACGACGGGGAACATCCGTAGAGTACATCAGCATTTACATTGATGGTTGAGGGTTTTTTTAACAGACTCATCGACAATAACGATAGGTGAAGCTGTGAAAAGGAAGAGAGAATATGAGTTTCATCATCGGCTGTTATCTGTCCTCTGCCGCTTTTGTGCTTGTTCGGATTCCTCAGCCACCCTTGAATTTGTTGGCGTTCGATTGCTAGTTGAGGGATCATCCTGGTCCTGAAGGCATGGCAGAAGAAATGTCTTCACCAGAGTAACTTGAATGTTTTTAAAAAATGGAGATGAATAGCATATATAGGATGTCTTTCTTGGACGTGAGTGAATCTTGATTTAAAGGGGAAAAAAACCACATTTGCCTCTTCAGAAAGTTAAAAATGAAAAACTATGGTTATTCGTTGCTGTACCTACCACAATAACCACCTACTTTTGTTGATAAATAGTTCTTCAAAAGAATCTCAAGATGGCCCCTGCTTTCCTAGATAGGAAATTGTTTGTTCACATGATAGGCTATGGCCAATACAAGGGAAATACCGCAAAGAATTATCTTTATATACCGCAAAGAATTATCTTTATATATCGCAAGAAACAAACCATTGAACATGGGAAGGTAATGTCAGCAGTTTCTATTGACAAAGGTTACACACTTACACTACATGGAGGTGGAGCATAAAGAGAAAAAACAAGGCATCTTACAAAAGAAATAACACTGATTGGGATACAGGGCATATCCCAATCAGTCAAAATGCTTGAGGAGCATAAAGAAAATATTATTATTTTCCCTTATATCTTTTTTTATCTATTTCTTAAAACAGTCCATCATAGTGCTGATCGAACTTTTGAAGACAGTGATGAATTCAACATAGAAAGTGGGATTTGACATCAGAAGGAGCAAATATGAAAGACTCATGCCAAATACTCTACTTGACACCCTTATCAGGTTGTCCAAGGGCACTGGAACTAATCAAGAATGTAATGATAGGCTCCCACCATTATCAGGCAAGGAATATACTGTATTGGCTGAAACTGTCCAGACTAAAATGTGTGTAGAAAAATCCTCCCTATACAATGACTAAAATTAAATTTACTATATTAGCTCTGTCAAACCGCAATTCATTATTCGTCTTGGCTGGCTATTTGCAAACAATCTCAAGCATACCTTAGCAACAGATGTGACAGTTGATGGCTTACTGATTGCCCGCTTTCCAAGGTTGATCTGCACAGAGATATTGGCTTGAGACAGATCTATACCCGAGCTCTGCAGTGCATGTGTTAACGTGTTCAATAACCTGTTCCAAAAAGATTCATAATACATGTCATGATGGTAGTCCACATCTATCTTAAAAAATGGTCAGTACAAATGTATGCGAAACAAAGAGAATGCACATCATGAGAAAACACATAATTAAACCCAATTAATCTAATGAAACTGACAATTGCTATTGTAAAGTTTATATTGACGGAAATCAGTAAAGCCTAGATCAAACCGACTTACAAGGACCCTAAATGTTCAAGAAAACTTCCACTTAACAAGACAGTCAATAATACAAGTCTTACCAATAGCAACCAACTCATGGATTTTTCTTTAAGAAAAAATTTGACAATTTCTAAGCTAAATGGAACCAATACTTGAAAGAATAAGTTTGACTAATTTGGAAAATTCATAACTCACCCTTCGGAATAAGCACTTGAGATGCTAATTGTGCCCTCATCAATTGCCAGTTCCTCTTGTTCGCTCAACATATTGGTGCTGCTAAGACACTCATTAGGACAAGACCTTAACCATTGAGCTTGGGGGTTTTGGGAAGCCATTTCAGTATCTGAAATCAGCCTCTGCTGGGGGAACCCACTCACTCTTCCAGTTGAGGTAAACAGGCTTGGTTGAAGAGGAACAGGCAAGGTGGGCACTTTACTTGAGACTTCCATTGGTTTGTAAGCGGCACCTGTGTCGATATTGTCTGATTCAGCTGGAGTTTGTGAACTAATCATTGGGGCAACAGGAATGCTGTTATCATTCCCCGAAAACATGAATCCTGAAGCAGATCCATTTTTAATGACCATAGAATGGTCCACTATGCTCTCTCCTGGCCCTTGGCTATTTTTCTGTTTCAAGCAAACATAGATAGATCAGTTACAAGCACATAAAATGTGTAAAATGTTTTTTTCCTAACAAATGGGTTTAAATGTGAGCTTATATTATGTTCTTATAGAATTTTAATAATGACCAATGGGTACCCGTGCGTTTTTCCAGAATGATCTAAAAAAGACCTTTACCTGCCAAAAAACACCAGAGCAGGAATCAAATTCCAACTTTATTTGTGGGATTAATCTGAATTAGTCCTAACTTCTTTTAAATAAACATGTCACCATGAACAAGAAAAATAGAAGAAAAACCAAATTTGAAAAGGTGAAAATAGTGATTTAAATTGCTTGAAGAATGACCCAGCTCCACTTTGAAATAAAGGTAACACTTAATTAATCATCTCCTAAAACTTGCACAACAAAGAATCACACTCGACAAAAAATTGTTAGATCTTATTAAAATGTTTACCAAAATATGTGTCCCCAACAAACTCAATAATCTATATTCTTTAAGTGAGTTCGCATGCATATTGCATACTAATCCACGCACACCATCGTAAATACTTATATACATACTCTTTTATATATCATTCACTTCAAATGCCACGATACAAAAAAAGGGTATGAAAATCGAATGCATGATTAAATGGACACAAGATGTTAGTTCTTTACCCACGGCATCAATTTTGCATTCTCTTGAGTCCACCCGGGATATGTTGATTCATACTTGTTCACCTTTTCTTGCAAAAACTGGATGTACTCGATGACCTGTGCAGGAACACCAATGATATATCAATAAAAGTCACGAATGGATAAAATGTTAGCATGCAAAACTATTCATGCACACCTCCAAAAGAAAGGAAGCCTTATCTCTCTTTTGATCACTATGTGGAATAAGATCTCTCAAAATCTGGAACCTGCAGAAGTTAACAAACCATCAATCTTCTTTCACATAAGAGGGTGTTGGCAAATGAAAATAATCAACTTTAGAAAGATAATGATTTCCTGAATAAGACGCAACGAATTCACTCATTCCCCCAGCACTAATCAGACAATATATATATGAATTAAAAAATTGTATTGAGACCTAAAGGAGCCCCTATCTTTCCCTATAATACTTTTAAGAACAAATGCATCAAACAATATCCAATTCTGGTAAACTTACATAATATTTTCCATCAATCCCTATTCATACCACATTAGCAGATTCTAAGAATCCCTAAATGAAATCAGATTGGCATTCCCAAGTATCTTATGTTTAGGAAAATGGTCTAACCGTTGCCTGAAAATTGATCTTATAAAGTTGAACTCAACCTGGACCTAACAAAGGCTATTCCAGTTTGTGCAGTTCAGCTGAGTAAATACCAAAAAATAGATTTTACACATTAAAACTTCCTAATAAAACAAAATGTGAAAGAAGTATAGAAACAGCAAGAAATGTCACAAAGCGCAGAAACCCAATTCACACTTCGATCCATTACAACAGCCAGTCAATCATAAACAGAAAACAATGAAAAAAATAATATCAAAGACAAATTAAGTATCCAAATTTCACAAATCAGAACAAAATTGACACACTTACATACACGCACCCATAAATCAATTGCCACCTAGAACTGACAGATAAACCAATTCATAACATCAGCAAATTCACTAAACGCACAATATAGAAACCAAAGCGAAACACAACAATTGGCGCCTATAACATGAAATTAAAACAAGACACGAAAGATAGAAAAAACCCACCGATCATTGATCTTGCTCCTCCTCCGCTGCTCCGTGGCAGAATGTTTCGACCGCGGCGTGTTCGCCTTCTGATCTCCGCCTCCTCCGCCCTTCCCGTCCACTTTCACAGTCAATTCTGCAAAAAAAAAAAAAAAAAAAAAAAAAAACAAACTTCATCAAGTGAATCCAATAATCACAAACCGAAACCCCCAAAACACATAAAAAACGGACCTTTTTGAGACGACACGTCTCTCTTTCCGAACTCCTCATCATCATCGTCGTCGTCGTCGAAACCCTTCCCGGACCTCGCCGCCTCCATCACTCGGAGCTGCTTATCGTGCGCCGCCAATTGCCTGTCCAGAGAAGAAACCCTAGATGAATTTCCCGAGCTAGGGCGAGTGAGTATAAGAGAGGGAGAAGGGCGATATGTTGTGCCCGCACCTGGAGGAAGAGAGGGATCCGAAACTGCTGCTGCTGCTCCGCGAAGCACCGTACGGCGACGTCCACCGCTGCTGCCCTGGCTTGTCTTCTGTGACTGCGTTCGCCGAAACAGAGAAACCTCAAATTAAAAAAAAAATGTTATTGTTTATTTTTTAATTATTTTTGGTTTATTTGTTGGAGATGGGGGATCTGTGTTATTGTGCGACGAGAGACGTGTGGTGTTATCGTGCTTTTCGGGATCGTGGTGGAGGATTTAAATGTGGTTTTGGGGGGAGGGGTTTGGGGTCCGCGTGATGGGATGGAACAGACGCACGTGTTGATCACGTGGAGTCCGTGTGACAGATGTCTACGAGCTACTTTCAATTTTGTATTTTTCTTTTTTTGGTAATTACAATTCTAGAAGTTGATTTTACTTTTTACATGCCCTCGAAAATTTAGATGCAGTTTTTGATATTACATAAGTTTTTTTTAATATATTTTTTAAAAAGAAAAATTAAAATCCAAAGCTACAGACGGATTTTTAAGAAAAAAAAATGTTTAAAATATGATTTTTTCAGAAATAGTAGAGATACAATTCCTCTAAAATCAATTATAAACACATCTTTTATCTAAAATCAGTTCTGTAATTGTGTAACTATACACAGTCTTAGGCTCCATTTGGATCCGAGTTTACATAGATTCTGCGTTTGAAAAACTAAAAATTCTCAAACTCAGATCCAAATACATTTTCAGCATTTTATTTTTCAAACTATCATCTTCCTTTTTTATACAAAAAATCTTGTAATTGAAAATCTAATAAAACAATTATTTTCAAAATTCTCAAACTCAAATTTAAACACATTTTCAACGTTTAGCATTTCAACGCACCATATTTCTTTTTAGACAAAAAAATCTTACGGTTGAAAATCAAGAAAAGCATAGATTTTCAAAAATTGAGTTTAAAACACAAGATTTTAAAAATCTTAGCGTTTTAACTTTAAATTCACATCAATGCAGAACATTTCAAACTCACATCTAAACGCAGCTTTAATGAACATATCATAAGCCCATTCGAAACGGGCATCCTATTTATTCCTTACCATTCAAACTTTATGAAAATAGAAAATTGTGTCTAAGCATAATAAATTAAATTAATTTTTGGAGTGTAAGCTCCATTGCCCATTGTTTATTCGTCTTTCAACCATATGGGTTGAGATGTTAGACCTATATCAAGCCATGACACTTACATCTATCGTATGCTTAAGTTTTGATACAATATTCACCTAGAAAAAACAGAAATTTTCAATAGACACATATTTATTATCATTAAAATTTAGAAATTATAAGAAAAACATTTACTTAATACCATAATATTTTCCTATGATATGTTAGATTCATATGAACACGAAAAACTTGTTGCATGTGTTATGCTAAAATAAGTTCCATCTTTCTTTACAATCACCTAACTAAATAATGAACCCCCAAAGGTCTTGTGCCCAGTTGTACTTGCCCCCTAGTGGGTATAAATAAATAATAAACCATAGAATATGTTATTTAAGAATAATCATAACTGACAAGAGTGAGCCATTCATATTTTCTATTCTTAGAACCTTTCATTATATTATACCAAATAAAACAAAGCTAAGAGATCTGAAATTACATCCCTTCACTAAAAATTGATGCAAAGGTTTATATGTAAAAAAAAAAAAACCACTCTTTTTAGTAAAACATTGTTATAGCAAGATTCATTTTCAGTTCCAATATAATGTATTAGTCTTAGAAATGCATGAACTAGTAACATTATTTTGAATACATATATATGTATATTGATTAATGCCAAAAGCTACTATTCAAAAATAGTAGCAAATGTAACATTAGTTAAGAATATACATGATACAATTAATACACTCAAACCATTAATTATGTCATTTGATAAAAAGATAAAATATAATTACTAATTGTAGTAAAAAAGATAAAGTGCTAAACTAATTATTTTAATAATAAAAACAATATTAATAGTTTTTTTGTTCTTTTAAAATTTGAATAATTTATCCTCACAGTAATATTCTCTCTTTCAAAATAAGCCTTAATACATACATATGTTTGGGTAAAATGCATTTAGACCCTCTCATGTTTTCAAAACCTACAGAAACACCCTTTAAAGTTTAAAAATCTGCACTTACATCCCTGTCATTATATTTTTTTTTGTTAAGAAGAGTCAAAAATAATTTAAATTTACTGTTTTATCCTCAATTCTATAAATATATACAGAAAAACCTATTAAATAATTTTATTTATGCTTTATAAATATTAATTTATATAATAATTAACTCTTAAAATGCATTTGAATGCTTTTTTGTTATGTCACAAATTAATAAATTAAAGGTGAAAATAACCCACCAAAAAATAAGTGAAAGCATGATAAAGATTTAATTAAAATGGTAAAATCGTACTTTTATCACATCTTAATGAAAAATCTTAACTGCAAGGGGTGTAATTGTATGTTTTCAAATTATAAGGGGTGTTACTCTAAGTTTTGAAAACATAAGGATCTAAATGCATTTTATCCTATTTCAAAATAAGAGTAGTTGGAAAGATTCTGTTAAACGTAATTAATCAAATTAAAACCAATAAAAACATAATTAGAACACTAAACAAACAATTATCGTACGATTACGTTCAATCACTAACAATTATTACGTTTTGCATTACCTCTTGTCGCTGGCTGTCTCTCTCTCACGTGATCTTTCGCCGCCGCCGCCGCCACTACCGCCGCCGCAGCCGCCGATTCATCCCACAGTGTAAATCCTCGACCGTACGGTCCTTCTCCGCTCGAACCCTTTCTGTTCGACCGATCGTACGCGACCGCCTCCGGCTTCACGGCGGCCGCTGCCGTCCGATGGTGTGGGTAGGACACGTGGCTGATGCTGAACGTTCCGATCCCTCCCGGAAGCACGTGCTCCACCGAATTCTGCGGATTCGGTGGCGGCGCCGTCGCCGGCGACGTGTCGGGGACTTTGTCGAGCGGTTGAAGGAGGTCCTGCGTCTTCAGAAAATAACCTGTGTGTTTATTTTTGTTGGTTAGCTGTTCTGGCGGAACTGGTTTAGCTGTACTGAAAAGCACGATAGGACAAGCCAAAAAGGAGGGCACGTGAATTGAAGTTTCTACGGTTGTCTTATGCACGGGTGATAAATTATTCAATTTTTCTTTGGTGTTCCCGCTTTGCCCCTATCCCACAATGCGCTTATTCACGTTTTGAATGCCATGTTTTTCTTTGCTTTGTAATCACGCAGAAGATTTTGCCGTACAACGTTTCCAAGAATGCCCCTGGTGAGGCCTTTAAGGTCTCGTTTTAATACAGTTTACTGTCAACTTAATTTTATAAATTATCCAAAATTTAACTTTTTTATAATACATCTTTTTCTAAATTTAGTTTTAATCTAGTTTGGAAAAAAAACTACCTATCAAATCAGTTTTCAAACAAGGTTTAAAAAAAACAAATAAATGGAAATATATATAGATAAATATAACGAGGACTTTCTTATGTTTTAACTTTTTCAACTTGCATTGTTTCATATGGGTTTTTATTATTTACATATGAATAAAATAAATACTAAGATTTCTTCTTGTGTTAATCTTTGCATAAATAATAAATATATTAAAATTATTATGGATAAAAAAAATTCACATGAATTACAATTTTATACGGTTTGCTTTTCAGACTCTTATTGATCCACAAAGTACTAACTCTATAGGTACTAAAAGTCAGAGGTGTGTTTTTTACTTTCGAACATCCAAAAATTCACTTTCACAATCACCTGGGTTTCTTATCCACAACATCAACAATATCAACAAATAATAAAAAACGAAAAAAAAAAGTAAAAAATTTAGAGAGAGAAAGAGAGATAGAGAGTGAATTGTACCTTGAGAGGAAGGCGCAGAGTCCTGAAACGATGAATCCTTGTACAGTGAAAGGAAATCAAGCGTCGTTTTGTTCCCTGTACCATTCCATCAAAAACATTCATCCAAATTGTGCTTAGACAATTAAATACAAAAATACCAAAAACACAAACCTTGAAGCCCCATCGTCTGAAGAATAAATTCCGAATTCCGATCGAATTCCACAAAAACCAGACAGAATTCCGAATCGGAAGATCTGAATCACTCCCTCCGATCCAAAGATCTGGAGAATCCGACGGTCGGAAGCGATCAGAGGAGGTGAATTTCGCTTGAACGGACGGTGGAGATGAAATGCGAGCGAATTCGGGAGAGACGAAGCGAAGATTTTTTGAGTGGGGGAGAAGTGGAGGGGGTCGGCGGGGCTTCGACGATTGGGGGCGTTTGTTTTTGCTTTGGCTTTTGTTTTTCTCTTCGCTTGCTTTTATGTCTCTCTCTCTCTCTCTCTCTCTCTCTCTCTGTTTGATCGATGGATCGATCTGTCGATCTATATCTGTCACGCGCGCGCGGTGTTGGCTTTTTTTTCCCTTCTTTTCCGTGACGGGAAACGGCGTTTCGGTGACAGACGTTATTTGCGACTGACGCCGTTTGGCGTACGGGCGCGTCTCGTGTGTGGTTCTTTCAACCCCGTCGTGTTTTTTTTTAAAACGTTTTGGGAGGGCGATGAGGAATCTCCGCGTGCGTTGGGAAGGGTCAGGACTCAATCACTCATCCAAGGCACCGGATAGAAAAAGATTTACAATATTTTTTTACGAGGGTGGAGGAATGGATGAGAAATACTGTGAAATGGAGATGAATAAATAAAAAAGAATGCATTTATTAAAAAATGAAAATGAGTAAAATAGATGAGAATAAATAGATATTCATATTAAATATTTTTAAAATTATTTGTTAAATAGATTCAATACAACTGAAGTAAGGTGGTTACACATTGAATCAATTGTTATCGCAACTTATTTCAATTTATTCTTTTAATTTTTATAAATATTTGTCAACATCTAACTTATTTTGATCCATAACTAATTATTTAAGATCACTAAAATAATAATAAACATCTTCACTTGATAGGCATTTAAGCTATTTTAGAACATATAACTATTCAAATATAGATAATTATAATAATAGAACGTAATACGTGTAAATATTCTCATTAAAAATCGCAATAACTAAGTTTTTGTTATTTAATTAATAATGAATAACATGACATAAAATAACATTAAATAATATTATCAATTCATTTTTATCCATTCATTTTTACACTATTTCACATTCATTGTATTTCACATTCATTCGGATGCCCAAGGTATTATTAATTAAACATTAACGAGTTGAGTGGGGTTTAAAATTGATAGCCGCTTAATTGAGAGGGGGACAACCGCGCGGCGGGTCACGTGGGGTACGAAAAGTTGACTATGGTTTTGGTTTTGAATCGTTGACATGGATTAGCGGCTAAATAAAAACCAAATAAAAATACATGATTTTTTTTAAAAAAACAAAGCAGTGATGATTAGATCGCTAATCCCGATGTGAAAAGGACATTAAAGGATCGGATTAGCAGTGAAGGAAAGAGAGGGTGGTGTTGTACGTACATCGTGAAAGTCACGTGATGGATCCAGCGGGGCCTGAGTTGTGTGGAGCCCACATCTCCATCTGCCCCCACACGACACGCAATTCGAGGCATCTCTCCCCTCCCCCGTCATGTGCTCCGGATTCTTTTCTCTCTCTTTTTAATTATTTTTATTTTTATGAATAAAAAATATGTATATTCTTTTTATATTAATTGTATTTTTTATGGGTTGAAATATACATATTTTTTAATTTTGGTGAACGGCGAAAATCGATTGCGCCTAACATGCTGGATTCTTTTGGGTCTTTTTTTTTATAAATCGAACCATAAATTTTTTTTTTATCACATTAACTTTTCATTGTTTTACGATGAATTTTAAATTGATATATCTGTCTGTTTATCCGAGTCAATGATAAAACTCAAACTCAAAATTCACTTTTAACACAATTTAATCCTTATGAACCGTTGTTGTATACTGTTGTGTTATGGTCGCTGGGGATCCTCTTTTTTTTTTACATAAATTTGTTAATTATAGTTTGAATTTGATCGAATTATATCAATCGAGTTGGGTAAGTTATCCTACACTTGTGTCTAGGGCATTTGGTAACATGATTTGTGATTGATTCTGTTTTTTAATTAAGCTAGGAAATTCAAACGGGTTACCAAATAGATTTCACGAAGCAGACTTAATTAAAAAGTAATTACTTACATTTTTTAATATAAAAAAATGACTTTTTATAAAACGTAAAAAATTCGTTTATCAGAAATCAAATTTATTTATACCACTTTATGTTATCAAGACAGTATTAAAACGAAATAGAGGTGTACTGATTTGATGAATCTGTTATGTCGAATGATGAAGACCGAGGCTAGAGTTGGACTCTATATCCTTAAGACTTTGTTCGCCCAGTACTGGTATTCACGAATTCCGGCGATAGTCTCCCAGGATACAACGATCAGATTGTCCTCTGGTAGCAGCACTTCAAACCAAAAAACCAACGAACTCTCTGTGTTTTGGAACTCTCTCTGACTTTAATGCAATAGAGACAAGCATGCAGACTCTCAGGACTGGAAAAGCCTATTGCAATGAATAAGTGACAAGTGCACCCTAAAACCCCCAATACGCCCATACGCGCGACGCGCGTGGTGGTGCTATGCACCACCCTGCATGGAAAGGTCCACCATAGGTGTCAACAAAAAACAATACACTAGAATACAATGAGTCAATCTTATAAATCATCAATACTTTTGTTTTTAACATATTTTATACTATAACTTTTTTTACCCCAACCTCCAACCACTTTCATCATGTTATTAGGTGAACTTTGGATTCAATTTTCTCATTCACCCAAAATGAATTTTGAAAATGTAATTATACTACGTTCATATACTCAACGAGAGGAACGTAATCCAATGAGTTTTCACTAAAATTAATTAGTGGAACTCAAACTCATTTTAACCCAAAATCCATGTTTTTCGAACACTATTCAAAATCACTTGATTCAAGAATTTAGTTATAATTATAATTATAGCATATCATATAGTAATATCTCTAATTAATTTTTTATTATATTTTTTAACCCTTGGTAGCTAAGAACGTACCATGCACTTAATTATTATTTTAATTATTTTCTATGACAGCGTGACACCTGAAGAACGAGAGGATCAAAAGCATTACCACATCTTCAGAGATAAAAGAATTTCACAGGCCCACGTAAAAAAATAGTTTATACTACTTTACGAGTTTTTTATTTTAAAATAAATTGTGAACATATTATATTAAAAATATCAATTAACAAAGTCCAAACCGATATTCACAGAGATAGAAAGAGGAAATGAAAGTAAACCAAAAATAATTCGGTTCTTGTGATTCCATCAACAATTTGTGTTGGATCTTTGTTAGCCAAAAAAACACTGGTACCATTGACGAATAATGTTCGTGTATGTTTGGAACTGTCAATCGCCCTTTTAAGGGTCCTGTATATATATATAAAAAAAAACATTGTGTACCAATATTATATTATAATTCAAGACAAACAACTGAGTACGGATCGATTTGGTTAGTATCAACCTGCACGGCTTATGAATCAAACTACATAGTTTATTATTGGGTATAGTTTCACCATCTGTGTAGTTCGATTCATAAACTGTATAGTTTAATTCATAGGTGGTGCAATTCGATACTGATGATACCAGTGCTGATTGAATCCAGATTCCAAACAACTTGATTTATTTTCAAATTTTAACTTAATTAAAAATCTTGGCGTGCTATTTTTGGCTAATGCCAAAACTTTGTTAATATCCTAGTTGAAACATTTATTCAAACACGCAATATTAATCCCCGTTTGGAAACAGAACAGTACTTATTCGTGGGTATACAGTTGTTCCGACATAAATAAATATAAATAAGGATAAAATAGTTCTGTGTTTGGTTGTGTTTTGAATTATTCTTATCGGTAAACGTAATAATGAAATTTTTGTTGTTTGATTGAAATGTGAATAAAGTGTGAATAATGATTTATAAAATTAAAAAAATGATGATAATTAAATTAATAGATGATTTATAAGAGACGATGACAGTTGATTTGATAGTGGGCTCACATATTCTTTGGATGATATAACCTGTTATAATTTTAATTCTAAGAATTGGTTGGAATAAATATATATATACTATTTTATGTCAGTCTATTTTAACACAGATTACAAATAAATATATATATTCTGTTTTATTCTCACTTATTACATGAGCTATTTTATATCCGGGCTAAAAAAATTGTTTTTCAATTTCAATTTAAATGATGCACCCAAATCCATCCGGACCATAAAGCGCGAGACACCAAACAACCTACATAGCTTGTACGTCCAAGCAGACAACATACGTACAATGAGTTATCCCCGACACCCAAACAGCATCCGCAACCCCTCCGTGGTTTTAATTACCACACATGCTGACATGGGCTCCACACGCGCGCGGGTTTTGCTGACGTCGACATCTCACGTGGCCTCCCCCCTCGTCGAGTACAGATACCCCTGGCAGACAGCGACCGGCACGTGCCCATGCCACACGTGTGGCAGACACAACCCCCTCTCACTGACACAATTAAACACTTCTTCTCCTCTTACGTTCCCAATATGCCCCTACTTTTCATTCCCGAAATGCCCACCGAATCCCTCTGGCATGGCAAAACCGAGACGATCGTTTTTGTCAGAGATGGTGGGGGCACGTGAGAGGGCACACGTGCGAGTGTTGGGCCGTGGAAGGCGATTGTAAACCAGTCCCGACATAAAAAGGCCATGCAGGGTTAAAAACGAGAACTCTCGTGGTGGGGATAGTCACGTGGGGTGGGGACCTCAATCTCCTTTATTGTTCTTTTATTTGGACTACGTAGGCTCATCACGGGTTAAGTTGACTAGAGCGTTGAGATGGTGGTGTATATATTTTACTAGGATGGTTCATCTTGGTGATCTCATGGTTGTAAATGTATGGGATAAGTATTGATGAGACCAGATGATATAAGAAATTTATCTTCATATTTTTATTATATTTATTTTGTGGAAGCAGTTTATTCAAATTTAAACACTTGATTACATTAGGATAAAGAATGAATACTTTTACCAACCTGTCAAAAGATATTTATATAGCCTAAAAAAATATTTGTTTATAAGAAATAGTTGTGTATATATAACTATGTGAAAAAATGTGTAAATAAGCTAATACATGTATTCTAGATCTTCTTGTAATTGTGTTATTCTAGTCAATATACTAATGATCAATAGAATCTCACCTATCAAATTATCTGTTGTTCTCATTTATAAATCAAGAGGACCACTATCAAATCGTTTTTTTTATCATTTATAATACTTATTCACCTTTTATGCACAAGGGTCATATGTGGTCAACCGATCAAAACTTCTTCAATTTTTTGTTTCTCTTTGTGTATAACTAAAAATGCAATCAAATATGACTTATTCCACCAATATAGTTAACTATAATAGAATAATTATCTAATTTAGAATAGCTTATATCTCTTTGGAATTGTTTGTCAAACAAATTTTAATTTTACAAAATCAATTTTTGCTTTCAAATTGTTGTTTTAATATCAAAATCAATAAACTATTTTGATTAAAAACTTGATTAAGAATAACATTTCAGAATCAATTTACAATGTAGAACTAAGCTAAGTTTTTTATAAATTGGTTCCAAAGAGGAAACAATAGCATTTTCAAAATAGTTTACAAGAAGGGATTTTTAGTTTTAACTCCCTGTAAAGTGTGGTATTTAGGGATCGATCCCTGCATTCTGAACATTTCGTTTTAGCTCCCCACATTCTATGTCAGTCTTAGTTATCAGTCCCCATTCCAAACGTCCGTTAGCATATTCGCCGAATATTCGATCTAACAAACGGATTTTATTTTGATTTTTTAAAAAATTCCAACACTACCCTCCTGCCATCACGTGAGATGCGCGTGATCCCTCCCAACGGTCACCTTCTCCCCCATTTAAGAGTGTCACTCTCTTTCTTTCCCCTCCCAACGGTCACTTCTTCTGCTTCTCACTTCAATCCTTCTGCCGCACTCAATCTTCCTCTTGTCCTTCTCCTTCTATGCTCGAGTCCATTTATTTCTACCACACTAATTCTTCCTCTTCTCACTCTCGAAGTAAGTCTTTCTTCCTCTTCTCCCTCTCTGCTCCAGTTTCTGAAATTCCCTAAAGAACGACAACACCAACCTTAACTAGTCTATTTGAAGTGTATTAAGTTGGACAATGTCTGATTTTGTAAGTATTTAATGATTTTTTACTTATGCACAAAGTATTTGATGAAATGTCTAAACCAGACTATTTTTGCATTTTTAGGTGTCAAGTAGCAATTTTGGTGCCACTTCAACCCCAATCCGAGAGTGTGGGTGCAAAAAGAGATGTCGAGTTTATGTTTCCAAACGTGAGCAATCAAAAGGTCGTCGTTTTTTTAGATGCCCGGCATGGAAGGAGGAAGAGGACTGCGGTTTTTTTGAATGGGTGGACGATACGAATCACACCACCCTCGATTTAAAGTATCAGATGTTTGAAGTTGAAGAGAGGTTGAACCAGAAAATTGATCTCCTGACTATAAAATTGCTGACACCTGGCATGAAGTGGATAAATGTTGTAATTGTTGCTTTGCTTATCATAAATCTTGTTGTGTTATGTATGAAATGATCATTTCTTTAAGTTTATGAATTACTGTTATGTAGTGTGTATTATTCACATGTTCTTATGTGGTCTTATGTGTTCTTATGTGTGTTAGCAGCAAGTTTTTCATACAAATGCTTATATGTGAACAGCAGACACCATCAAAACTATCCACAACATCTGTCAAAACCTGCTTGAATGTCCAGACCACCTATTTTCAAAAATTTCAAAACTCTGTCACAGTGTGTGAGCAACAGATTTACAAACCACTAGTCATTATCAAAATGTTACAACCATGACATCACTGTTTAAACATAAACAAAAAATTACAACATGCACATCTTTGTTTAAACACAGACAAAAAGTTACAACCTTCACACACTAGTCATTATCAAAATGTTTTCATTTTGGTTCGTTCACTGACTTCCTGAATCAAAACCAAATTGCATGGAGCAACTCCCTGAAATGTTGGCTGACACCTGGCTTGAAACATGAGTATGTGAGTGGGTATCAGCCACCACATCTGAATTGCCACCAGCTCCAGATTTCTTGTTCTTTGCCTGCATTGAGGAAAACACAATGTATAAGCATGCCCTCATATTGCATTGAATTGTTGAAATCAGAAATATGAGTTGTAATTTGTACCTACGCCTGGGAACTAGTTTTCTGGATGGTCTAAGCATTGCCTGTGATCCTTGAGCTTCTATGCATTTGAGAGGTTCCTTACAACTTGACCTGTGATGACCCCAATTGCCACACTTCCACACTTGTGCATTCTCTTTGTCTTCTTCAATTCATTAGGATCTCTGATCCTTTTCTTCTTTGGCCTACCCCTTGGCCTACGTGATTCTGGTGGGAGGACCATGTATGGCAAGTGCACATGCTCCCAAAGAGCTCTATCCACTAGAGGGTTCACCCGCATCTCATATGTTGCCCGATATGTATATGTGAAGTAGCATTGATCAATGAATTTAAGGATATCAAGTCCTCTAATTTCTTGGATAAAGGCAGTGGCATGAGAGCATGGCAACCCAGTCAATTGCCACCTATTACAGCTACATGTCATGGCCTCCAAATCAACAACTGCCCTATGGGTTGGTGAAGTCACCTCCGCCCTATAATCATCTGCTCTCCTCACAATGAACTCATTTGTCATTTTTCTAACATCTTGTATATATTTCAAAGCATTTGGAACAAGTGGATGTTTCCATCTTGTCCCACACCTACGCCTGGTATCTAACTTCATCATAATCTTCTGTCTGATCATATCAATTAGCTCCACTATTGGCAACTCTCTAGCTTCCCCTATAAATGCATTGAATGATTCAGACAGATTGTTGGTGATGTAATGACACTTTCCACTTAGCCCAAACTGGTGTCTAGACCACACTGCATCAATGTCTGTTAAGTACCTGGCAGCTCCTTCATCAACACCCTTGATTCTCTCCACAGCAATCTCAAACCCAAGCCTTGTGAATGACCTGGCTGCTTCCCAGCTGGCTATCTTAAAAAAATCCCCAGGCCATTTCTTGCAGAAATTCTTATATATATGCCGCATGCACATTCTATGTTCAGATTTGGGGTAAACAGTGGCAATTGAACCCTCAATACCTTTGTCCATATCAGATAGGAAGACCAAACCTTCTCTCTCTCCAATTGCTTCTTTCAGACACTAAAAAAACCAAGTCCATGTCTCAGCACTTTCTCCTTCACACACTGCATAACCTATAGGAAAAAGGCCATGGTTTCCATCAATTGAAGTGGCAGCCAACATGACACCTTTGTACTTTCCTTTTAAGTGACAACCATCCACACCAATAACTGGCCTGCAACCCATAAGAAACCCACTGCTACATGCAGCAAAACAGACAAAAAATCTGAAAAAAAATAAAGACAATAAACAGATGTTACAATAAACAGAGAAAAAACAGACACAAGATAAATCTAGAAAAAATAAAACCTACACTATCAACATATTTCTCACCTTTGAAAGCTATGGTTTGGTGAGATCTTATAATGCACTACAGACCCAGGATTTTGCTTCAACAACTCATTGTGTAAGTCTGGAATCTGCTTGTATGAATCCTCAATCTTCCCATGGATCTTCTCATAAGCTATCTCCCTTGCAGCCCACACTCTATGATAAGGGACTTTGATATTGTACTTCTTTTGAAGATCTTTCTGAAAATCAACAATTGACTTCTTGGCATTGCTCTGTACAGTGTCCAATATCTTGTCACAGATCCAGGCTTTAGAAGCCATCTTGCTGTTTACCTTCTTTATATTACTGCAGGTGTGTTCATCATTCATTGTTTTTACTTGGAATGTCACACCATCTTGAAGGCGAGATGCATGCACCCTCCAGGGACATTCATGCATGGGACACCTAACAGTCACCCTCAACGGATCATTCTTCATAAATAAAAACTCTGACTGTTTGGATATAACATGCATTCTCAAACATAACCTGTACTCATCAACATCCTTGAATGTTGCCCCCCACAACAATTTCAGGAGCATCTCTGTCTACCTCCATATACTCACCCTCATAATCCTGTACACCCTCAGACATAGACTCATCTGAACCAGGTGGAACATTGTGGTAACTGTCAGATGTCTCCACCTGGTCTGAATCCTCAAAGGAAGAAACAGTCCTTGCACCATCAGTTTCATGTCCTATGTTGCTCTGTTCCCACTCTGCATCATCATCAATTGCAAGTCTCTCATCATCATATTCATGAAACAAAGGCAAAATAGATTCCTCAATAGTGGGTTGAACCGCAGGCTCTTCTGAATTTTGAAAATAAGGCTGATCTAGCTCTACATCAGGCTGATTTGACTCAAAATCAGTCTCTTCATCTGCATGATACCTTGCATCATGCTCTTCACCTGCAGGATCAACAAGATCTACATTTGGTTGTTCAATATCTGAGTCACTTGCATCCAAGTTAACCACTGAGGAGGGACCAACTTGTTTAGATGACTGGGCATGATACCTTACACTCCTTTGCCTTAGAGATTGTCTTCTAGGAGCCAAAACTTGTTTTCCACATTCTTCTACACTAAGCCAAATACTAAATTTTCTTGAATGATTATTCTCTCTAAATAGTTTTGACAATTGGACATCATTGATGAGCCTCTCATACTTAGGAGGACAGAATTTTGGAATCTTCAAATAAAAAACTACAATGTGCCCAGCAGCCCATTGAGAAACATAACTGACTTCCTCTGCTAATGTCAGCATGTTGCAGTGCTCTTCACTCATCATAATTGTCTTTTGCTTTGCATACATATATTTCTGCACCCTCTTCTTTGATGTTTTCCAGATTCCACCATGGTAAAAGGTGATCTTATATGGTGTCTCATCCATTTCAACTAAACAATTACATATGATTTCACATTAATTCAGTTCAACAAAGTAGAAAACACAGTAGTTTGTATAAACTTGACTCACAATGACAGATAAAAATTAGAAAACTAGTAAATAAAACAAAGAGTGATATCTGACTCTAACCAGTAACCAATCAGAACGTCATCAAGGTTATCAATGACCAAAGGGTCCATAGCTATGCAGATACACTCTATAAGGTAATAGACACTGTTTTCCCTCAAAATCTAATGAATAACTATGAAATGGTACATCCACATTATACATATACTTATCTTCTTGAGGAACAACCTACCATTGCACACACCATAAAATGCAACATGTCTTCAAAGAGATTTTTCACCGGTCCATGTAATTTATTCCATTTGCAAGAACTAAACCAAATGCCCATAAGAATAATGATCAACCACCAAATTAGAAACTGGACATGTAACAAATCCACAAAATTAAGCCCTAACTTAATCTAAACAGATAGAAATTATCTCCTAATGAACCCAATCACACCATCTAATCCATACAAACCCAGTATCTTGTCATTTAAACCATAAACAAATTTAGCAATATCATTCCAATGAATTTATACAAACAAACATGATTAATATGAAATCCAAATAAAAGAAAACCAAAAAGAGCAATGACAGATTAACCAAATAAAAATAGGGATCAATTATACCTCTGTTAATCTTCAATGGAGGGAAAAAACCTTTGATCTTAGGTGGGGACTGTTTGGGTGGGGTCTGTGGGGGCGAGGAGTTTCTTCACGTGGGGATGATATATTTGGGTGGACATTTTGAGGGTTTCATTTAGGGGTTTAGGTGGATGGGGGTAATTTAGGGATATCAAGTGTCTGTTAACATATATCTAACGGACGTTTGGAATGGGGACTGATAACTAAGACTGACATAGAATGTGGGGAGCTAAAACGAAATGTTCAGAATGCAGGGATTGATCCCTAAATACCACACTTTACAGGGAGTTAAAACTAAAAATCCCTTACAAGAAATACTTGTTACCACAGCCTCAAATAAATGCAAATTTAGGCTTAAGAAACATGAAGTTCCATTAATTGTTGGCCACCAACCATGTGGTTCACTTTTGTGTTTAAATGTTTTATAAGTTCCAGAAGCAACTACTTTGTGGAGGAGACGAACACATCCAAGCTGTCAAAATCTTTGGAAAACCATATATTATACATATAGGTCTCTCTTTTTTTGGCTGTGTTGGGGCGGTGGTTAGTAGGTTTTGAATAAGAAATGTGAGGCTTTGAAGGGAGGCACACACGCCACTACCGGCCCATGTTTGTCCTATCATTGCCAGAGATGGAATATTCTTTTGGGGACATTTTATAATGCCTGCAACTTCAATTCGTCTTATAGAGACATCGATAGAGAGTAAGGAATTTCTTGCTGTGTATTTGTGCATAGCTTTGGATCAAAATGATAATGAAGAAAAATACATCTCTAATCAATTTACATGTTGGGCATGTGATGGAGAATGATAAAATTATTTTCTCTTACTTTCCCATCATATACAGGCGGAGATTATCATTTTTTTTCTCGCTCTTAATTTTTCAACTATTATCAATGCCCAGAATTGATAATATATACTATAATTTAATTTTAAAAATTACACACAAGATGAAAAAGATATTACTTTTGATTTGTGATAATCACCAAAACTTTGTCCTTGTACATGTGTTAGATGAGAGGATGCAAAATTATACATAATCAATTAGCGATAAAATTTATGTAAATATCTAAGTTTCCATGCAAAATTTAAATATTGTCAAGCAGTCCCTTAAATCAATGGCCTATAGGTGCTGGGAGGGGACCAGCCTCTATTCTTGTTTAGAACAAGAAATTTTTTTTTTGTATAATAACCCACTGAATTGATTAGTGAGATCTATTTTCACCAATCAATCTTAGATCTAGGATGACCCAAACCTTCCTAGCTACTACTCCCTTATAATAGTAGTGGTTTGATCCATTATATGTTATACCCATTCTCGAAAGAAAAAAAAATGCAAGCTAATTATTTCAAAAATACACTCCATCTAAGCATGTGGGTTGATTTATTTAACATTTTCATTTATATCTTTTAAATCCCCCCCACCCAATAGCTATGCTCCATCTAGGCCACCCCATAGACCAATATATAAAAAAAGCAGCACTCCATGCTTGTGGCACGTCTCTATTATCAAAACAATACTTTCAACTCCCCAACAAATTATATGCAGTGTTACAACTCCTCCATCATCACCACCTCATATTAAAATAACAACCCTAGGTCTAGAAATTGTCTCCTACACACCCATACAGTCCCTACCACATATAAAAAATATATATAAACAAAGTTTCCAGCCCCAGCAAGTTCATGACCATCGAAAACATAAAATATTAAAAATGAAATAATAATAAGAAGAAAACAAGGCGATTTGTTTTTTTAACCCGGACATTCCCTTTTTTAAGGTATCCTTTTAGGGATTAGTAAATAATGGTTTTTATTAATCACCACGTTATCCCCGATAATCTCGCCCCCATATTGTTCCACGTGGTACGATCTCTTTGGTCGAAGTATCTCTTCACGTGATTATTTTATTTTTCATAGAAAAAAAAATCAAAACAACTGAACCATCTGAAATCTATAAAGGGCATTATTTTTTTTAAATCTACATAAAAAAAAAAAATACTTATATAAATCCAAATGACCCTATAAATTAAACTTCAGTTGATAGATGAAAAATATTCTGAATATATTAAAATTCTCTCATAATGTTTTAAAAATGCAAAAACCCATCTACATGATGAATTTATCTCTTTGAATAGATTATAAAAGCGTATCCAGATATGTTAAATCGCTATTACAGCATTTTTGACATTTTAAATACACTGTATATGTTTTTTTAACATCCTGTGTTTTTTTATTCAATGTAAACAAAATAAAATATTTTTTATTTATTAATTTAACTTAAAAGATTATTTAGATTTACATAATTGTTTTGAAGGGTTTATATATATACTTCACGAAATGTTATACAACCGATTTCGTCCAATTTACAAGGGGTTAAATGGATGTTTCCCTTTTTAGTATCGTCTCTTTCGAATCACGTGGCCAACTCAACTGTGGACCCCACCACCTTCAATAAAACGCGGATCTCACGAGCGGTTTATCGGACCCAATAAACGGTTTTCTGGTGGGTCCGGATGACGTCGCCATTATGATGACGTGGCACGTGAGAGGTCGCTCTCGCTCGCTCGCCCGTCTCACGTGCGCGCCGATCTGACACAAATGCAGCCGTCACACGTTTGGTGGTCCCTCCGTCTGACGGACGTTAACGTCCGTTAACCCACAACGGCATCCGTTATAAACTAATTTTCCACGTTATGACGATTGTGTCCTCGTGCGTTGTGTAAGGTGGACGCGCCGAACGGGGGTGTTTGGGGTTTTGGGTGCGGCGTCGCTGTCCGGGAGGGTTGTAGCACGTGCTGATGAGGGAACGCTTTCTCGTGAGGGATCACGTGGGGAGGGGGGGGAGGGGTGGGGCCCGCACGTGTTGCGGGGGGGTGGTGGTGGGCATGTGCTTCGGCTTTTGAAGTGGGGACCACGGGGGAAGACCTGTCGTACGATGACGTGGAGGAATCACGTGAAGGCACGCGTGACTCGATTGATGGGGAAACGTATTGGGCCATCGTGGTCCACAGATATGAAGACACGCGTCCTTTCTCTTTTTGTTGGGCCGGATTGAATGGGGCTCGTATAGTCGGTCGCTGTTTCCAGTGGTCCTGCCTGTATATTGGTTGGGGCCTGTTTTGCACTTTCCTTTGTAATATATTGTAATTTTTTTTATTTTTGAAGGATATGTTTAAAAACGAGTTTAGAATTATTATTATTATTTTTTTAAAGTTGGGTTAAAAACTGTATTAATAATTGTTTCTTCACATATTATGGAAAAAAATAGCTTTTGAACGCTTTTTTTACAAAAATGTGTTTCTAGTTTTTAATTAAGCTATAAGTTTTTTTTTTTTCTGTTTGGAAACGAGTTTAAGAAATTTAGTTTTATGTTAATTCAATAATTTCTCAAACCCGTTTTTAAATAGGATCTAAGAAAAAATATACTAATATATTTAAATAAATACAAGTATAATAATATATATTTTTTCAATTGATGAGTATATGTGTGTATGTGTGTGAAGTGATTGGGTGCGGCGGACAACAGATGCGGTCGCAACATGGGCCGTCCGATTACGGGTCCATCGCATCCGACGGTCTGATGTGAATTGTTCATCACCGTCAGATGCGATAGACTTGTGATCGACGGGCGTCCATGATCGCGGCCGCACCCACCGTCCGCCACACCTAATCGTTCCCTCTATATATATATATAAATAATAAGAGTTTCATGTGATGATTAGGTAATTATATATGCATTCTAGTTTTTTCAATTGAGTTATTTACATTAGATCAATGTGATTCATTCCCAACTCATGCCAAAAGAAAAAAGAAAAAGAAAGAGACGAAGATACCAAACGAATCAATGAACTGATCGGATGGCTAGATTTTAATTGAGGAGAACGACAAAATCGTTTCTACATTGAGAAGAGACAAAAGACACAAACCCATCTTGTCACGTAGTAAATCAATGTTCACCATGCAAATGCAAACCCATGCAAGCCCACGTGGGGACATAAGTCACAACAAAATCACATTCAACACCTCACACCCTCCCCTCTCCACCACGTATCAAACCCTAACAAACCAGACAAAACAAAAGAACAGAAGATACATACATCACAACCCCCCCCCCCCCCCCCCCCCCCCCACACCCAAAAAAAAAAAAAATGAAACCCCAACTCTCCCCCTCCCCTCCACCCTCAATTATAAAATTCATGGCTTCATCCACACTGTTGGAGGCATGCAAACCCTCTACAACCCTCCTCCTCACCCTCCTCTTCCTCCCATCCCTATTAGCCTCACTCATCTTCTTCTCCTTCTTCTCATCCCTCCTCTTCCTTCCCATTCTCTCCATCCTCTTTTCAGTCTTCCTCCTCTCCCATATAATCTCCAGAGTGGTTTTCACATCCCACCTTTTGAGAGCACTCTGTGTTTCACCACCCATTAATAATGCTGGTGAAGCTTTAATGGGCCATGGTTTTGTGAAAGAGTTGGTTAGTGAGGTTCAGAATGAGCAGGTGTTCTTGGAGCTTGATAGGGCCGAGGTCCCTCCGGTGGAGGAATCTGAAGAAGAAGATCGGGCTCATGAGGAGGTTTTTGTGGTTGGTGAGGATCTTCATCGGATGCAGGTTTTTGAGACCTCCATTAGACATATTGATGAAAAAAGTTCGGTGAGTGGATATGTTTAAACCTTTTAATTTTATTTTGATTTACGTGTTGTTAAATTTTGCATCATTGTCTACAAAAGATTTGAGTAGATTGGTTTGCCATGCATTAGATTGATAAACTAGAAATTTGCTCATTAACATATACATGAATTTCGTGTAATGATATAACAAATAGTGGGCATAAATATAATAATGAATTTGTTTGGGTGCATTAACTAGTGAGGAGGAAAAATCCATAATCTATGTTTAGTTAATATAACTTTTTTTTTTGAATAATATAATGGTGCTCTCAAATTTGATCCATTCATCTCTTTCACAATGTTGGGTGATGCTTATTGACTTAATTAATAAGATTTAAAGCCAATGAGGGTGTGTTGTGGATGACACAAAATTGTACAAGGTTATATGCTGGCTTAAATATGAACATCTATGACCATGGACATGGCATGTCACATGACATGGAACCATTATAAACAGTGTACTCATCCATGTGGCATACCACTATGTAGGCAACCATGTAGGCTCTTTATAATGAGCTGTTCACATTACTGCTTCATTTGCAGATATAGACAGCTTGTCCCATATCATGTGTGTAGCTAGCTTTATACAACCATTTGATTTTTTTTTTTTTTTTATATTTGTGTAAGGTGACTATATATGCATTTATCTTTTTTTAATTTATAGGTAAACACTCTTTATCAAGCAGTAGTAAGTTAATCACGAGCACATATATATGTTTTGTAAAGGTATGCTTCAATAGAGTATATTATTCATTACATTAATCACCTTCATGAGAAATCAAAGTTTATATTTAACATTATGCATGTACGATAGGTAATATATGTATCATACAATTGACATTCCCCAAATGTGTCCAACAACTCTTGTAATGGTTAAAAATAAAAAAAGAAGAGAAAAACTAGTTTGCCTACAATTCCTATTACATTTCTGAGCTCTTGTACTTTGCCTCCATTGGCAGTCTCATTCTTCACAATCATTTTGCAGTTCTATGAGATCTTATCCTTTTGGCGATGGAAAGAGAAAGGTGGAGAGTGATCAGTTGTGGGTTCTTCAGCTTCTATGTAATCAATATGATTTTGTTCTTGCAAAAGTGTATTTGTAGAATTTTGTGACATTGGTAACTATTAACCCAAAATCTTGCAGAGTTCTAGATGGACTACACAGTTACGCAATCATTTCCTTTGGGATGGGATACAAAGTGGGATATATCTGTCTTTAATAAGAGACTTCATAAAAATTGTTACAAACTTACAACGTTCGACTATGCAGTTTTGCACTCATTTCATTCAGGACAGATCCAGATTCTAGTCTTGCCTTTAATAAAAGACTAACTCGTGATAAAAACTATCACAATTTTTTTATGTTAAATATGCGAAGTGTTGGGAGGGCCGTAGCAGAGAAAAAAAAAAGTTAGGACAATCATTTATATGGTCGCTTGCCATCCGAACATTTTGAATTTTTGTGGATGATATATACTTGTTTAATAGAGATACCTTCATATTATTAATATATTCGAATGGATTGAACACACACCTTCTTACATTTTCTCTAATCCAGTATCAATTTCATATATTCGATTGGGAGTGACCTGAGTATCTCAGCGTCTTGGCAGTAACAGGTAGTTCTAGTTGTTCACAATGCAGTGTTTGGATTGTAGGGTCTATATGAAGAGCCATAATTTTTGTTACATAATATGAACTATCATCAATTCCACATCTAAATCCTTTTTTTTTTATGTGTAATTTCCCATTCTTGAATAGCTGTTTTCATAGGTTTGTTCACTTTTAGAGCTTTACCATATTATAACAATGCAAGAAATTAGCAATTATTCAGATTTCACACAAGGAGAAAATAGAGAATGAAAGTGCTGTTGAATTGATACTGTGATTTTACATAAGCACACATAAAAGAGAGAACAAATAATAATAATAATAATAATAAAAAAACACCCTGAACACTACCATATAACAATCAGAACAGATTTCAAATACATTGTTGTGATTCCATCTGATGTCAGTCTTACATAGAATTCCTCAAATTATTGTGATTTAATCTTGTCTAAACAAAGATTTGATCTTATATATCATCAGCTTCACTAATCAGTGACCCGAGCCTTATATGTGTCTCAAAATTCCAGTACTTTTGGTTATTTAGTCTTTTCATGTCTCAAGAGAAGAATATAATGAAAGACATGTTATGTGCATGAGAGATAATATAATGCATAACACAATGAAAAAAATCCTTAATTTTTCCATTTAAAGCATGTTAGTAAGGATATCAGTATTATGAGTACATCAAAAACAACAAACATGTTAAGGATGTACTGACCTGAATAGCTCAACCACACAGCCATCAAAGCATTTATCAGAACCCACGTTAAAAAAACTTGTTTTCACTGAATTTGGTGTTGGCAGAGAGTAGCATTCGAAAAATATCATGAACTCCATCCTCTGCTGATATTCACAATCTATCCAATCTCAAAGGGCTCCATGGTTGAGAAATCATGTCAGCATTTAAAATGCGCCTTCATAGTTATCTCTCCCCACTCTCAAGTTCTTCTTGATCCTCCATGTGGGGTTCTTCTCTATTACTACCCGTCGCATCAACAACTCCATCACTGCTCGTCTGCTGAAAGAACTGCCCAAGGGAAGCATCATCATCATTGTTATTGTCAAATTCTTCTTCGCTTTCCAGTTCTCCGTCAGAGCTTCTGTTGTCATTGTTATTCATCCAAGAAGGGCATTGGTAATCCACTCCTACTGAAACCTGAGCATGAGATGAGACTTCAGATGTGGTCCGCCTCAGGCATAAACATTCAGGTACAGGATGGGAAAGAAATGATATTGGCTTTGATGTCAAATATGACTCTGTCAAATGGTCAAATGTGGAACTATTAAGGTGTGTGCGCATGGATGCTAGCAATGTTTGGTTCACTTGGTATAGATGGTCTCGTGTTTCTTCTAAAAGCTTGGACACATATTTCCTGTAAAGGTGATATACGGCGTGTGGGTCAGTGGGAGAAAGGATTTATGATAGAATATTTTTAATGGACAATAATCCAATATAATGGGCAATCACATGTGCTACTTATGCATACTTGCTGGTAGAAATAATATATGGAGGTAATCCACATGCATGCAGTGTGCCAACTACACACTGTTATTTGAATTGTTGATGCAGATCTGGTCCCCACATATAGTTTGATTTTAGTTTCATTATTTGAAAATTTTGCGTTAGTTTAAGTTTTTAGGATTATATATGATTGTTAAGGGCGGGTTGATTGAGTTTCGAAGTTAACATGATGAAGATTACCATCACGGATCATAGATCCTCTGATGGCACTAACATTCTGACCAGCACTTTCAGTTATGTGGTTTACTATCATGGATCATTGATGCTTTTAGTGGCTACGACATCCTGACCATCACCCTCAAACCAACTTGGATGAGTTTCAACCAATTTATGTGACCTGGATGACTATAAAGAAGACCACTTGGTAAAGGGTGAAGGATCGATTTTTACTTTATTCATATTGAGTTGTTTCGTGAAGGTCGTAGTTCCTTCAACCTATATCTTTCTAATTTTTGTTAGTAATGAAGTTCTAATTTCCTTCCCACTCTTTCTTTCTATGTTTTTCCTTTTGGTTCCCCCATGCACATTCAGTACTGAAGGTACACATTAGATGTTTTGTGTAAAGCAAATTCGTGGGTAGGTTTAGTACATGATCACTGATGGCTCTAAATGAGAGTATTTACACAAATGAACAAATAATATTGAACATAAATAGTGCTCACTCTACATCCAAATCAATGGAAAACTAGAGAGGTTAGAATAGAATCATTACCTATTAGGTCGGAATGTTTTTGAAGCCGCATAAAGATAAAGCCGGTGGCCCATGACCAAGCTTGCGACATTCGGATGCCCTTTACCATCCCGATCGAACCCCGGAAAGAATGCATCAGCTTCAACACTAACCATATAGTCAATAGCTTCCCATAGCAATTTATGTGCATTGGTCCTTGATTCTAACACCACTATCTCAGTCTTGGGCTCTTTATTGGCTCCAAATACAGACTCCCACCATTCATTAGCGCTAGATGGAAACTTAGCTCTTGCAGGAGGTGGTGGAAGCGGTCTAGGACATGGACCCGCTTTTTTCCATGCTTCAACCATCTCTTCTTCTTTTACTAGAGAGGGAATTTTATTGAGAGATCCACTCAAGTGATTCTCATGTCCATAAATGCTCATGAGCTCACCAACCATGCTCAAGGAGGTCCGATCAACAACATTTTGAAACATAGAGCGTAGAGGGATCAACATCCTCTGCCCACCAAATATTTCCCCCCCTGAAACATATATTATCGTGTCCGATGAATAGCCAAATGTACGAAGAAGAATACCAACCTACAATTTATAGAAACTTCACTTGTCAACATATAAAATTCAGTCATAACTGACCAAGTGTATTTATGAGGAGACTTCACCTCTTCGGGCATTAATGGGCACGATCCATTGACGCGATGCTTTGTAGAATCAATTGAGTGTTCCCCCTTGATCAGCTTGTGGTCGATCATCCAGGATCTTCTTTGCTGTATAAGTTCGGTATGCACGTCCTTTGGATGCATTTGGAGAAAGCAAAAGTTTTTCATAAGACACTAAGTAATCTCCAAATAATTCACGAGACAGCTTAAACAAATCTATACCTGGAAGAGCTCAGCGCATCCATGATAAGCAAGAGCATCTTTGGTAATCCCAGCATAATAAGCAAGAAATGGACGTCCAGAAGAACGTAATCTGAGAGGTTAACAGTAGATATTAGAAATCATGGAGGAAGATGTTATGATGCAGAAGTTGTTTTTATATATGTAGATCACCACCTTTGAAGAATTTTCAAGCCAAGTTCTTGGACTTCTTGTCGAAATATAAGAGCATGGAAGGCAACTCTACATCTCAACCTCTGGTATTCCTCAAGCTCAGGTGGAAGAATGGCCTAGCTTAAGTTCAAGAAAATTCTACAGATCAGTTAGAGACCAGATTTTTTTTGTCAAAATGTAATAAATCAAACATTGTAAAAGCAAAACTTCTTTTCAAGTATCCAGTATAGATAGATAAAATGAGTATGACAATGCCTAATAATGGTGAGTAGATTATCCCTCCAAAAAACCACAAGCTTTTCATCGTTTCTGGTAGTCAACATGTTGGAGGTTCCCTAGTTCTTTCTTATTTGCATATAGACCGGAAAAAATGACAATATTGCATTACAATCTCAGCAGCAATGTCTGCTGGTTGTCCTTTTAGAATGTGAACTTTTCAAGCTAGAGAACTCGTTCAGGACTCAATATGAGAACACTTGCTGAGAAGGAATACAAAAGGGAGCTCTACAGTGAATAAACTTAGTACAGAAACCTTTGCACATATGACCAATTTCATGGGTCTTGAAACCAACTATAAATCCAACAGAAAACTAAGGGCCAGCTTGATGACCCTAGTTCAGAAAGAGAATTTTCTCCAATTCTGATAGGTTTGGTTGGAAAGAGGAATAAAGGGCATTTTATCTGGGATGCCCAGAATGGCCACAAGTGGAAGGATTCTAAATGCCATTTATCTGGGTGCTCCGACAGAAGAAGAATGAGATGGGTTACCAAACTAACCCTAACTCGGGTATTGCATAATGATTAGCTCTATTAAGAAAAAAAAATTACTAGTGAAAAATAGAAGATTACTAAAGCATCAGTGTACCTGCAAGCAACCCCCATTTGATACTGCCAACTCCACAACTGAATGTTGTTTTAGCACTGGTAAGACTTTCTCGAGATAGAAAGACGGTGAAGCGGAATAAGACACTTTAAACACGGGTATGTTTCTCTTTCTCCTTTCTGTTTTGAAATTCTTTGGTAGCGTTTTCACAATCATCACATCCCTTGATAATGCCACAATGAATTGATCTTCATTGTAAAGGTATGCAAAACTTTTGAAAGAGGAGCTGCAAAGACACAAAAGTTGTTTCTAAGCCCAGCTCAAGCAACGGAAATGAAACATATCTTATTTTTCTAATCTTTACATCTAAACAATGAAAGAAGAAAGAAAAGGACCTGACACCCTTGCTACTTGTGGTTGATTGGAGCTCTGGTATGACTAAGATGGCATTGAGAAGTCGGGCAATCAGGACTGCGTCACAGATCTAATATCATAGTAAGAAAAACATGAACTCCACTTCACATACTGTGTTAGCTAGAAAAACATCGACCACCGTGTGCAATAGACCAGATATACATACCGCACTTCTAATCTCATGGAAGTCTCCTTGTATCCTCACAAAGATATAGCCATTTGTTTGTACATTAGGGGCTGCAGATTCAGAAGCTCTATATAAGACAATAAAAATAAGAGATACCAAAGATTTCTAATGGACAAGACAGTTACATGAAAAATAAGGAAGTATCATCCCATGTTCTGACCTTCATATTTTGCTCTGGGATTTGCGTCTGGCAAGAGGGACTCTAGCGGTCTGACGGGACCCCATAATCTTCGATAGAATCGACTCTGATTTTTTAAAGAAAAACATAATTAAGTTCATACCAACAAGAGATACAATGAAAGCATAATTCAGCAGCAATTTATTTTATAATCCATGAAATTGACATGAACTATGGGAAATCATTAATAATCAGCAATAATATAGCGACGCCCTAGAAATCCAATTCATACATGGGCCATTCCTGTGATGCCACTATTTCCATCAAATTAACTCTTGGTGGTTGTCACATGTGGCCCCATGAAGGGGCAAAAAGACCAACGGTCTAGAAGGCCTGTATGAAATAGATGAGGTGAGGTCAATGCCATGGTTTAATCCCACATGGAAGAGGATAGTTTGTGCTTATATGTGAGCACAATTTTTAAACACTTGAGGGAAACTTTGTGTGTAAACATGAGGTGTTACAAATATTTAGTCAACCCAAAAAACAAAATGATTAGTATAATGGATCAAGATCGAGAATACAAGAGGAACAATGTGGATGATTTGCAATTTCCAATATGTGTCATCGAAGGAAAAAATTATGCACAATTGGCCTTTCATTGTGGGTTTTTGTTTTTGATCCATGAATTCTCTGTCGAACAAAAAGAAGAAATACTGTAATATCACAACCCATCAAATCAGAACATTTGGATGAACAAAACTCAGCGCACACAAAAAATAGAAGCAAATAAAGATGGCTGAATTCACACTAAAACTCAATGGACAGTGAATAACAATTTGTGTTACTCAAGATCTCTACATAACTCAAAAGAAAACCCAATTTCATCCAAAGAAACCAAAATCTTCAAAACACATGAATCAAAACACGATAATAATAAAAAGAGAGAGAAACTCCAGCGAAAGATCAAACCTTCCAGCCCAAAGACTCAATGCCTTTAAAACACAAAACCCAAACTCAATAAACAACAAAAAAGCAAAGTTGGGTATTCAAAGGAATTACAATGCTGTAATCTCATAACCCATCAAATCAAAAAATTTCCAATTAGCACACAGAAAAGCATAAAAAGAAGGCTGAATTCACAATAAAGACTCAATGCGTAATGAATTACAATTTGAGTTACTCAGGATCTTTACAATTACTCAAAGAAAACACATTTTCATCCAAAGTAACCAAAAGCTTCAAAACCCATTAATCAAAACATGATAAAAAAGGGAAGAGAAATTCCAGTCAAAGATCAAACCTTTCAGCCCAAACTGACATTAAAACACCAAACCCAAACTCAAAAAACCAAAATTAAAGGTTGGGTTTTCAAGGAATTACTGATGTGGAGAGAAGTGGGTACTCAAATCTCTGCCCCCAAGAGAAGATGGCGAGTGGCGACTCATATTCCACCAATGCCCTCCCACTGTACCTCGCAAGGAGAAGATGAGAGGAGAGAGAGAGCGCAGTGAGGACAAGCCCGAGCAGAGCAGCCCATTTAATCCTGGACTTGAAGAAGAACATCATCTCAAACAGTACAAACCCTCTCTCTCATGTAAGAGAAGGGGAGGGTGGGAGAACCAAGGAAGGACCAAAGATGGTAAGTTGAAGCCAAAGTAGGAGGATATTATTAATGCACATTGGAAGACATGATGTTGATGGTGATCTCTGTGTCTCCATTTTTTTTTTGTCTTTTAAAGATGTTGCCTTTGTTGGTGTGACTGAGGAGAGGGAGAGAGTCGAATTGGGTCCAAGAAATGCCCATGTGGCACGTGCAAATCATGTGGTGGAAATGGAATGGGGGTTCTGTTTTATGTATATTTATATATTATTATATATAATTGTAATACTTTCCTTTCTCTATAAATTTATTATTATTATTATTATTATTATTATTATTATTATTATCATCCGGAATCAACTTAACAATGTATTCATTTTATTTGATGGTCAAAGAATTTCTATCTATATTCATTTTCGTTTATTTGTATATGAGAAATGATGATGGAAAAATCTCTTTTCCATTATATCAGTTTTAAGTGAAAATTTAAATATTTTATAACTAGAACGAAAATAATTATAAATGTATTGAATGATACCATATTTTTTTTAAAAAAAAGTTGATTAAGACCGACATAACAAAATATCTAACAATAAAATAAATAAAATTAAATAAAATAACCACATATAGAACTAAACACAAAACGAGAGAAATACCCTAAATAAGTTGTATATTACATTTTGTATAAGACAAAATATCAATCAAAGCTGATAACATAATGATAATATAAAAAAGGAGAATGTGATTATTTTATTTTATTATGGATATGATTATATTTTTTACTATGTAAATGCATAATTGTCAGTAAAGAAAAAGTATCAACAATGAATCCCACCACATTGATGAGAATTAGAACAGAATGATTTTATGCATTCAGTAATCCAACACCAAGAAGTTTGCTCTAGCTTCCACACAATCCGAGTCTTCTTAGGTTGGGCTCATGTTATTCATTTTGGGCCTGGTTGGGCTCGTGGCCCGGCCCAGCCCATGAATCCACCCGAAATGACCTGGTTTTTGTCACACCCTCGTGAACCTCGAAAGGGGTCCGGGTTTGGTCCAATTAACATTTTGTCTAATACGATTGTTTAATATGTACGTGACCATTTAGTATCACCTTGAGATAGACATTGTGATTGAGATATTTTTTTAAATTTTAAAATTAAAATTAGAATTCAATTAAATTCTAATTTTTTTTTCCTTTAAGATTTGAATTAAATTATGTATAAAAAAATGATAATATCGGATGAACATGAACATGTTAAAAAATTAAATTATTTAATACACATTGGACCTCACCCATCCACACACATGGGCTTGTACTTTAAAAAAAAATGAAGACTATATTTCCTAAAAGCTTGCCATCAATGAAACGCGGGTTGAAGCTTTGATTTGATACACATTGAATGAAGTTCAGCAGCAGTTCTGCTGTTGCAGCAGGTGCTGCTATTTTTCAAGATAGGTTCAACATTAATGGATGCTGTGTTTTCTTCACCTATATTTGCAGTGGGGAAGACTGGACTGCAGAGGTTTGAGTATGAATTGATGATGTAAAACTAGTGATGGGTCTTTTCTTGAAAAAGGGTCCATGACTTCAGTGGGTTATGAGTAAATCTGCCTCCCAACAAGGTAATGTTGAAAATATTGTGTCAAAACTAAAAGAAATACGAAAACAAACAAAAAAGAGATTTGCATGGTTTGATAAATGTTACTTACGTTCATGAAGAGAAAGGAGATAATTTCTATTAATTTTCTAAGATACAGGCTTTGTATGATGTGACTACAAATTTGATCCATCCTCTTAAATCCTAAGGTGACCTCTCAATTATATGAGAAAATCTAACTCATAAATTGAAATATGCATTTCAATGCATGGCCATAATGCTGGTATGTAATACATAATTGTAGCATCTCGCTACTACACGTTAAAAATACATGCCACCTTTTTTTGGGGGTGTTGCCTCCTTTACCCCCTTAAACAAGTTAAACCATGTAGCTCGATTATTCAAAATTATATTCAACAACGGGAGACTTCGTTGATGTAATTCTTCCTTGATTATTCAAAAACTGAAATATAAGACATAAACCCAACAGAAATGGTGACTCCCGCATCTATCAACACAAGCCATAGTAGAGAATCGTTGTTTGTGCAGCTTCTCTATCATGGACAAAAATGGCCCGTAAATGTCATTTTTGATACCCCAACGGTAACACGATGTTTTTTGTTTGGATGACGGAGGTGTTCCGTCACGTTTATTAACACAAAATCCGTACCAACACAGTTCTAAACAGGGCTTTAGAGAGTGTTCCTGCCCTCAGCCCGATCCAATCGCATTAAGCGCGTGGGCCTGAGGGCTGGTCTAGTGGGATGACTGCACCACTTGCTTTTGTCCTGATGGAGGCCCATCAAGGGAGGCCCATTTACCCATTTAATCGATGAATTGGACTTGTGGCCCAATAAATCACCGAATGATGTCTCTTTATCTGGAAAATGATATGCCCAGCACGTCGTGCATGCCTAACTGTAGTCTACATCGGTTTATTTTTTCTTCTAATCATATACTCTTTCATGATGTTATATGAAATGAAATATATGCTGAGATATATTAATGTATTTTTTCACGTTGAAAAAATAATATTTTTTTTACGTCATATATTATGATATAACCTCATAAACTATTATAACGTATTATATACAACGCTATTACAATGTATGAGATTGTAAAATGGATTGAATATATCAATGCTCCTTTTTATATATGAGGTGAAGTTTGTAGAGCTATTTGATAATGTTCTAGAAAAGTTGGAGAACATTTATTCAATTTTAATAAATCGAAATACAAATGGTTATTTCCAATGAATTGAATTGAATTGATTTATTTTAAAAAAATTAAAATATGTATATCAAAGAAAATGGATTCATTTAAAAAAATTAATTTTTTAAGAATGGTCGAAATTATTTTGATTCCTTCGTCTGATTAGATCAGTCAGCGAGGAAAATCAATTCCAACGGACTCCTCGTCGCTAAACAATTCAGATGGACGAGCAAACCCACTCAACAAACAGGGGAGGCAACAAGGAGCTCCCAGACGTGCTCCCCACAATAAAAAAATAAAATAAAAATAATATTCTTTGCATTTGAATTTTGATGGGTTCCACATATTTTTTTTTAAATTGTTAAGTTTGTATATTTGTAACAGTTATAACGGATATAATAACTCATCTATTTAATCACAATCACATCCTCATTCATACAATTTTTACATTCTCAATCTACAAGTTTTGTTATTACAAAATTAAAGTTTCCTTCTCTCCAAATTTTACATTGGATCTGAATTTCTCATTTGTTATCATTTTATTTTTTTAAGTATTATTTTTATTAATTTATTTTAATTGTTTTTGTGCATATGGATCTTCGTAACAATGCATTTTACAATGATCTTCTTAACAATGAGTAATCTTTTGATCTATCCGGTTCCACTCAACCCTCCAAGTCATCTCAAATTCGTGTCGAAGAAGAATCTACCCAAAAAAGAATCTCTCATTAGCCTGTTGTTGTTCTTCAACTACCGCTATTGCTAATAACATTTCATACTCGTCAGCATCTTGTTCATATTTAAGAACCATATGGATAAAATGATTGTGAGTCATAGATACTCTTTGGAGAATGTAGAGAGATAATTGAGTTGAGATGAATGAATGAAAGATGATATGAATTTATTTATAATCTAACATTAAAAATGTAGCTGTTAAAATGTGACTGTTAATATATAGTCATCAAATAAGACAGTTACAATATAGCCGTTACAATATGATCGTTACAATATAACCGTTTAAATATGACCGTTATGATATAAAAAATAAAATATTATCATTAAAATATTTTTTATAATTATAAAATTTAAATATAATTATTTTGAAAAAATATTAATAAAATATTATTATAGGAGTCATTCAAGGTGTATGGTTGGAGTGAAGATGTGATTTTGACTCCTTACCTAGGTAAACATGCCATGCTCCACCAAATAAAGGAGCCATTGGTGAAACATGGTTGGCTCTAACTCATTATATACATCGCCTAGCCTAACGACTTGTTGGACATATATCGATGTATATTAGAATGCAATTTAGGTTGAAAATGAGACCGTGTAACAATGTCCTTGACAATCTTTTGAATGGTAGCCTGGTTGATTCTACATTTCTAATTTGTTTAGTTACCAAAGATAAATGTTTTTTTTTTTTTTTTTTTTACTGCTCATCTGTTAACAATATATCAATTGCCCTGTGTTGGTGCTCTTCACAGTTGCTAGCTTTCAACATGTGATTTCCTTGTCCTTGAGCTGGGCACACATCTCACCTCATAGATTCTTGTTTTTTAGACAAATGCTACCCCAGTGTGTTAATATCAAAGTTACAAAGATCTTAAAAGAAATTACATAGTTGAAAATAAAGAAAAGAGATAAGACAGGGATATAAACAGAAGAGAATTCTATTCCACCGCCTGTCCTTTACCAGGGGATGACAACTCTAATCATGGACTGTGGTTGAACCACAGGGGGGGGGGGGGGGGCGCTGACAAACCAGCAATTGCTTGATATTTTTTTTGTTTTCAAAATTTTCTGTGGTATTAATCAGGCCCCAATTTGGATAAAAGAATAGTTGTGGTATACGATAAATGCGAGGTGAATAAGCTTTAAAAATCTATTTATTTGTAAGGAATAGATATGTATAAGTATATTTAAATAGATGAGACTAAGTTGGTATCGATATTTCATATATCATTTGATTTGCATTATTTGACTTGTCTATTCAATTGGTATATGTCTAATCATCTATTATCATCTCTAATAAATCACGTGTCCACATGTTAATCATTTTTTCACATTTTATAAATTCTTACTCACATGATATTCACATTTTGCAATCAATCAAATAATAAAAATTCAATTATTACGTTTTTTAACAAAAATAAATAAAACTCAACAAAATGAAAAATGACTTATCCAATATATATTCTAGATTAATCATCTATCTCAAAATAATTTATGTCTCTACCTAAACTCGGGTCAAGTGAATACATTAGGAGGTACATTATAAAGACTTCACCTATGGCCCGGCCTTGAAGAATAGCTTTGGGGGCACTGATGACTTAGGGAACAAAGTGTGAAATTAAAACCAACTCATTGAAACCTATAATCAGGTCGTACTGTCCTAAAGCTTCACAGCATTGATTTCTCTTCGTAGGTTTTGTACAAAATAAGGTCATATTTCACCTACAATATAATCCACAGATCCAAGGGTCAATGGCACCACAAAACTATAGGAAATGTATAATTGTTTTCCTTATTTGTGGGAGAGGTTAATGGAAGACAAATTAATACACCAACTTTGAATTCAGCCAGAGTTTCAAAACAAAATTCATTGCATGGGACCCTGACTCCAACAAAAGCCTGTATCAAAATCCCAAAGACCAGATTATATGGATTGTAAAATATATCTTTTTCAGGTAAGTCAATATGAATATTTTGGTTGAAATGATATATTTGTAGACGTACTGAAGGAGGATTAAATATTACCCTATAAAGATTCTAAATGCGAAAATTGACCCATGAAATAAGCCATACCATTTTTTTTAGCATGGACATTAAAATTACAAGTAGATCCCTGATAATATTATTATATATTATTGCATATATGGTCCCCAATAGGCTAAGTTATACATTTTCCATAGGTGTTTGTTTTCTATGATGACATCGGACGATTTTCATTTCATCAAATAAATGAGACTGAAAATTGAATCCATTTCATTGATTGAATTTTGAGCCATTTTATTTATTCAAATACAAAATAAGCACACACAAAATAAACTGATTATCCAAACCTTGATATTTATGCCATTTCACTATGTTTGGGGAGTGGAATGAGTGGAGAAATAGAGTGGAATAAAAATTGAGTTATTCTGGATAGATAACTATGCCAGTATAGATAACAAATCTACATGAATAAGAGATTTTCTGTTTGGTTGTGTTTTTTTTTATTCTCATTGGAAAACGTAAGAATAAAGGTTGAGTTATTTGGTTGATAAAGAATAAAATATAAATAAAATGTAAAAAAATTGATTTGATATGTGGGCCCTTTGATGTATAAGAGGTGTTGATAGATAATTTGATGTGATAAGATATAAAAAATTTATTTGACATGTGGGCCCATAAGAATAGATAAAGTGAGTATAGCTTATCCTAAAGGTTACTTAAAATTGTTATACTCTCTTATGCCCATTTAAACTGGCTTAGTAATACCATGTTATACTCTGCAAACAAACAACCATTTTCCTTATCCATTCTTATACCACCCTTATACTACCCTTAAACCCACCTATTCCGCTTCCCAAACGGGGCATTATTGTTTGCAAAAATTAAGTAGGTATAACTATTCCAGAATATATGAAAATAAAATAATAAACTAATATTAATATTTTAAATGTACTAAAACTATATTATTTCATCTCATATGATCCACTAATATAAGGGGAGCCCACATGTGAAAGCATATATTCTCGCCTTTTATCAATCAGGACCCACATTTCAAATCAATCTTTCACATTTAATTTATAATGTATAATCCACATTTTATTCATTTTTTTTATTAACAACTTTGATCAACCAAACAATAAATGTTTTTTTTACCGTTCTCAACAACATAACTTAAAACACTAAACAAAAATTAATCAATCTTTTATCTATGTTAAAAAATGATTATCTTATCTAAAAATAATTTATGTCGACTGTATAGATTAGACTTAAAAATACTTAACATAAAAAACAACATGCACCAAACACGAGCCGGCACAACGTTATCCTACCCAAACACCCACAAAAGTAAGTTATGCCGACCGTACGCAACCCAACAAAATCTGACTCACTCTAGCCTACCGATCCATATCCGGACACGTGCTTCATCGCACGTGCACCGTACCTTTTTTAAAAATTACGTTTACGTTGACTCCTTGTCGGGGAGCATCACACGTGCCGGTTACTTTTATGTGTGACCCACACAATGGAAATCAGCCAAATGAATGGCACACGTGTGAACAAATCCATTCTCCACTTTTTCATGGTATCATTTATTTTTTGAGTTTTTTATTTTTAACTCCTTGCAAACTGTCATATTTAGCGATCACCTCCTCCATTCTTCGTATTTGAGTGTTACTCCCCACATTCAAAGGATAATTCTTTTTTACTCCCTGCAAGGGACCTATATGTAAATTATTTAATTTTCTTTTTAGTTTCTGATAGGGAGTAAAAAGGAATTATCCTTTGAATGTGGGGAGTAAAACCCAAATACGAAAAATGGAGGGGGCGCTCGCTAAATACGACAGTTTACAGGGAGGTAAAAATAAAAATCCCTTATTCTTTTTGGTAAAATTTTAATGGTATCTCATTTGACGAAAGGAAAAACACAGTATACCAAACACTCTGTAAAACTTCCAAAAGTTTTTTTGAAGTACATATAATCCATATAAAAACACCTAAATAAATTTAAATAACCCTCTCAATTAAATTTCAATTGACCAATGAGGAATGTTCTGCGACTATTATAGTATAGTTAATCATAGCTGAAAACACATTAAAGAAGAAAAACCCCTAAATATGCTAAAAATTCAAAAACGCTTTATAAATGATTATTTTACCCCTTTGAATAGATTATAAAGCCCTATTTAAAGGGGTAAAATAATCATTTATAGAATATTTTTCGTATTTTTAACACATTGTAGAATTTTTTTGTATAATGTATTTTCAACCAGTGTTAACAAAGAGAATATTTCTCATTTGTCAATAGGTAACTTCACTCTCCAAGCTATTTGAATTTATATAGGAGTTTTTAGGGGATATATGGAATTCAGGAAAATAAGGGGTTATAAGGATTTTTTTCCCTTAGTATAAAATAATATGAAAAAAAAAATCTTACGAATTGTTTAACAATTGATTATCCATTTTGTAGAATTATAATCAACTTAACATATGGTTTTAAATTAGAGGGATGTGGTAAGAAATTTATTTTATTTTTATTTTTTTCAAATTTAGGCTCAATTCATTAAATCTTATAGTCATTTCCACTATTACAACTTAACATATTATAATAATTAATTAGTTAGAATGATTATCATATTTTAATAATTTACAAACTTAATCTAGCTCGTCATGGCTTTCACATCCAATACAAAAGTTTCTATTTCTTATATTAATAATCAGAATACATCAAAAAATGACTTAATTAATTATCTTGAAATTTTTATCATCTTTGACCCGTGTGATAACTAATATCATTTATCATATAGAACATAACCTTTACAGTTTAATTGTTGCACAAAAACTGTGACTATAATTTCTTCTACAATTCAAAATAAATTGTGTCCTTATGACATTTTTATCCTAAGTGTAATAGTTATGCTATTTGGACTTACAGGGCATGTCGCAATTTGCTACACAAGTAAATTTTTGGGTGAATATATTTTGGGTGAGATTTAATATAGACTTTAAAATATTGTATATTATAAAAAATGTAACATCTTCAGACATTGCCCATGCATGTCAAACAAGCCACGGGCAGAACAAGGTTTTGATTGCATCTGACATAGCAAAACTTAAACCAAGTCTCAAGATGTAGTTTCAATTAGAAACCATGGGTGATATCTAATAAGTTATCATTTCTATAATCCAATTGTGTTATACTGTTGTGTGACAACCAACAAAATTAACTTTATTTGCTTTTATTTTATTCCTATCAGGCATAATTATGAGGTCAAAATCAAGATTATAAATCATGCATAATCTAGAACAAGTCAAATTTGCTAGTTATTGTGGCCACCCCCACTTACATCATGTCTTTGTGTTTTGTAATGCTCAAATCAACCATATCTTTGAAATATCCATGGTTTTGGAAATTAGTGAAGCTAATGTTCGAAACCATGACGTGAATTTCTAAACTGCGTTTAAAAACGAGTTTGTACATCTTTCTCTTTTATAAGAATTATATTTAAATTAAACTTGTTCTTAAACGCCTCTAATGATCTCAACTTTTCAAAAAATCATAGCCTTTAATTACAAAAAATAACTTTTTGAAAACTTAACAAAAATATATTTTTGCAAAGTTATTTTCACAAACTATTTTAAATGGAAAACTGTTTTTTTTTTAAATTGTACTCGCGTGTAGTGTCCACGTGTTTTAATTTTTTTAAGTGTAAATTTTATGTACTGAAGCATGCATTTTGATTTTTTATTTCAAAAGTTGTGTCCATCCAATATTTGTGTGCATATACAATGTGAATTTATGACAATGTTTAGTAGTACAATTGAACAACTTTCGCACTTGCAAGAAGCTAATTTTATAATTGTGCAACCAAACAGTTTTACAATCACAACTTTATATAGACAGATTTTTGATAAATAATGTTCAAAAACTGCGATTGAAAAAAAATTGGAGAAGACAATTTTTTACAGAATCAGTTTTAAATCCGGTGTTTATAGAAAATTAATTTTACAATCCCGCTACCAAATACCAAGTATACAATTTTTCAAACGTGTTATGTGCGTATGCAGTGGCCAATGTGAGTCTGCAATTTTGTATCATGGACTCCCTTCTTATGTTTGAACATTGTCATAGATTTTGTTTTGTAGACTTTTTAGATAACACCGAAAGCACGCAAGTAGATCGAATGGGTCAAAAAGAAAGAGAGATCGCTTCATTCACAGTTGAGCATTATAACATTAATTGTCATAGTTTTTTTTTTGTTTTGTAGACTTGACAGCAACAAGAGAATGGGTCAAAAAATTAAAGAAAGAATGCTTCATTAATTAATATATTAACACTTTGTTTTGGTATAAATTAACATATTATATATATATATATATATATATATATAGATATATATATATATATATTAACACTTAAATATTCTATGTGACACACATCTTATATATGTGGGTCATGTCTCATGTGCCATCTTATCCTGTTGGGAAGATCATCACAAGGAGTTTTTAGTGGTTGGAGTACCTCATGAGACTCCTAGAGGCCAAATACCCTCATGTATTTGGAAACCATCCTATATAATATGAGTACATCATAAGGAGTTTTTAGTGGTTGGAGTACCTCATGTATTTGGAAACCATCCTATATAATTATACTTGAACAGATGACAACGTTAACAATATGAGAGATTTTCTGTTTAGCAATTGTTTTATTATTCACTCTTGAAAACGTAGAAATAAATTTTTTTTGTTAGGTTCATCTAAGATAAACCTAAGATAAGAGATTGTAAAAATTAATAATGATTTGTGATTTTCTAAAACTTATTATGCCATTATATTAAATTTTTTTTGTTTGAAATATGCATAGAGTGTGAGATTTGACATTTTTAAGATATCAATGATTAATTTAGAATTTTTTTAAAAAAATTCATAAAAGAATATATTAATCCATTAACATGATAAACAATCAATTCTAATATTTCCTCTAACATTATTATCAGGGTTTTTATTCATCGATTAGGAAACAGTTTTAGTTCTTATACTCACAAACAAACAATTTTTTTTTAACCATTTAGTCCTGTCAAGATAATATATATGGACATGGGGACCAATATAATTTTTGTGAAACTAGAACCCTATTCTTTGAAACCTATAACCAATTCTAAGCTTCAGAGCATAGATTTCTCTATATAGATTTTGTAGAAAACAATGGTCACACTTCACCTAAAATCCATAATGAGAATCAGTGGCACCAAAAGACTAGCCAAGCACATAGGAATTATTATTGTTTTCCTTATGTTGTGGGAGAGGTATACAGTCCATGGAAGATAAAAGACCAACTTGAATTCAGCCTAAGTTTCAAACAGGTCCATCATGGAATCCTGACTCTTAACAAAAGCTTGCATCAAAATTTCAATGACAGATTATTTGGATTGTAAGATCTAATCTTTTTATCAGGTAAGTCAATATGAATAGTTTGATATTGAAAGACTACCATCTGAGTTGGTCTCAAGAAAATAACTGATACCCATCAAAACCTAAACCTTAATGCCATGTTTGGCTACAGGAATAACACAGGAATTAAGGGGAATAGGTAGGAATAAGTAGATTTTGGCTGTTTGGGAAGGTGGAATTAAGATGGAATTGGGATGGTGGTATAAGGTGGAATAAGGTGGGATAGCTATACCATCCCTTACCATGGAATAAAGAATAGCATATGGGTGGTGTAAGTGGGACCCACCTGTCCTCAAAATTTTTTACATTTTTGCCCCTGCCTTATCCCACTCCATTAAATCACATTGACTCTCCCTGTTATATCTCCCATGTAGTCTCACTGTTACGCCCAAAAGAAAAAGAAAGAGCAGGTCGGCATAGGCAACGCAATACATACTAGGATTTCGCGCACAGACATTGATAGGGGTTAGATCTTCACGGGTGGAGTTTCGGGGACCTAATGCACAGGTAGATCATCGTTGAATCCGGGTAAGAAGTGGTCCTTGTCTCATCAAGCAAATCGATTTTGTTTCATTCGTGATTTCATCCAGATCTGGAACCCCTCTTTTTCTACATGCAAGCATCATATCGAATCTTGGTTTGCAGATTTGCTAGCCATTAAGTCCCTTCACCGTACTGGACTCTCCATTGATCAACACCCATGAAGAAGAATCTGAGTTAGATTTTGCAAATCCAGTGGAGATTTTTCAAGTCAGTTCATCTACCAGTATATAAGGTCAATAAATTACTAGGTTTACATTCCCTCTTAGAGGGAACTTCAGATCCGGAGCTGGATCATTCAAGAGCTTCCTCTGACACCCAATTCCCTCATCAATATCAGCATCCAGTGTCATCCTGTGAGGTATGAGCAAATATCCAGAATATGAATGCCTTAATAAACTGCATATATTTCTATGATGATTGTGTCATATTCATGTTAGGAACCTATTAGTGGAAACCATTTTCAAATCTATGTGTTGTTATGCATTCTTGTTTATATGTGAATGTTGTTTATCCCATGATGTTCTGTATCAATAATCTGTCCAATGTTGTTGTTATCAAGTCCATCAGAATTTGTATTAACATTCTTTATACTGATGTCTTAAAATGGCCTTTGAACATGTCTTAGTAGTCTTGAAAACTGAAAAATAAAGTAAATGATATATGCTGTTGGTTCATCCTTAATGCATGTTCTAATGATCAAAGCATATATGTTGTGATTCATTGGACTTGCAGTTTTGATCATAAAAAAAAAAATGTTTAACTGCTTGGGGTACTTGTATCTTGCTCTTGTTTGAGTAAATTGAACTGTTCATGTAAATTAGATATCCCTTCCACATAACTAAATCAATTTTCATTATCCTCTATCCCTCTGGTGTTGGCTTCAAATGCCAAATTCCAGCATTCATAGATCAATTCTGATTTTATGAGAATGATGTATTAATTTCATTTAACATGCATGTCTTTGAATCTGGAAGAAAAATGAAATTTCTAAAATGATTCCTTTTCATGTAGAACTTTTCCCTCAATTCTTTTCTTCTAACAGAATATTGATATAAAGTGACAAACCTATTTTTCTATATAAAAAAAAGAATATGATAAAAAGATTTTGAAAAGTGATTGATAGTCCTAATCTTAAAATTTCAGCTCTCAGGGTTCAAACCAACTATGCATCTGAGTTCATTTTTCACTGCTTTCAAATATTATAGGTTTGTGCAATGACACATATACAATGGAGCATTATGTAAAGGGGGCCTATGGTTTGCTGTTGTCAATGTTGAACATGGTCTTAGAATTTAAAGATGTGCATGGAAGTTGGGTTTACAAGGTCTAAACTAACATCATATTCAATTACTTTACTACCATATCTTATGAACTACCAATTTCATCAATGTCCTCTGTCACTGCACATACAAACAGAATAGAAATCACTACACAGAAAAACCAACTGCAGCAAATTTTCCACTAAAACAATGACCAAAAATATTTTTTCTTAATACAACATTTATTCATAAAAAATTATTCTTTCTTTAATTCCTCAACCAAAAACTAATAAAATATTGGGCTTTGAAATTGCATTAGATTGCCTAATTTTGAACTCTCAATTGTAGTATACAATGCCATGTTTACACGGTTTAAACCCCAGAATAATGTTTCTCCCCCAAATTTAGGTTGAATAAATTTTTATGTAGTACACAATGCCATGTTTTGGATGATGTGTGATGCTTGTTAATGTTTGTATGATCCATTCCATTAATTTTTTTATGGCATAAGAAATTTTCAAAAACACAAGTATTTTGTTTTCTTGTTATCAGACAAATTCTTTAGTACTAATCTTTCTTGATAAGTCTCTTCTCATCTATTTTGGTTAAAATGTTAGCATATTATCTTAAATAATATTAAGGAATTTAAGACTTTTATAAAGAAATAATGTTATGAAAGGAAACTTGTATGTTTTTTTTAAATCTGTCACCTTACAAAATGAAGGATGTAAGACTAATAGAAAAGGTGAGGCATAGATGCAGATTGTTAAAATTGAGATTGTATGTATAGTAGTTATTGATAGGATTATGTAGTATTCATTTTAGATGCCAAGGACAAGCTTTAGGAGATTTAATCTGTGGATTATTTTGTTGAGTTTGTTTATCTTAATCATGCTATGTTACTTCTTTGAACCACAAAGTCCACAAATATGAACAAGGGGGCACAGTCCACTCCACGATCCAATGTCGTAAAACAACGGGTGAGCAATTGGACTTCACAAATGGATGCTTGTTTGGTTGGTCTGTTGGTAGATCAATTGCATATGGGGAATTGTATCAACGGGACATTCCAGGGCACAGCATGGAATGCGGTGTTGACTACACTCAACCAAAGAATGGGACTATCAATGGACATCACGAACCTGAGGAATAGATTCAAAGTATTGAAGCAGTTGTACTCCCTATATTGTAAATGTGCATCAAATACTGGATGGGGGTGGGATGATGAAAGGAAATTACCCATACCGGGAGATCCAACAGAATGGGATATTCATATAGCGGTATGTCATCTAGACAGTAATATATTTTTTGTGTACTTTATTATGATAAAAAATATTGATATAAACCATTTGTTTGAACAGAAAAATGCGAAATACGCCACTTGCAGGGATAAGCCATTCCTATTTTACAAAGAAATGGAGTTGTTGTGTGGTAAGACAACATCCAAGGGGTTCCACAGATTTTTTAGTACGACGCGTGATGCCACCGATGTGGATGCAATTTCAGTTGAAGATTCGGGTGACATGTTGTGCACACCCACACCTACACAGAACGTGGACATGGGGGATAATATGTGGACCAAGACATTCACTAGCGAATATAACCATTGCGAAGTTGGTGATGAAGGTACTTCAGTACCTAAAAGGAAAGGAAAAAGTCCAGTCATTAATCTGGCTTCCGAAGGGTGTGGAGCTGTGGGAGTTAGTAAGAAGAAGTCATCTTCATCCTTGAAGAGGAAGAGAAATCAGAAAGATGATGATAACCTACAGGAGTTGGTTGACTTGACCAGAGTTCGTGTGGATAATATTCAACAATCAATGCAAAAAGATGTGACTGAGAGGGAGGCAGTTTCAGATTGCATTAGAATTTTAGAGGGATACACATGTTTTAGTGTTCGGACAAGATTGGCAGCAGCAGAGGCATTGAAGGATGACATGAACCGGGCATTGTTTATGGCTTTCAATGAAGAGACCCGGCTTGGGTGGATAGAGTTGCAGGGTTCTAAAATCCCTGAAAATGTTTATAGGCCACATTTTGATCATTAGATCAGTAGGACTGTGTACCTGTTAGGGTACATTTGGATTTCCCTTTTCTTGTCAAACAGTTTTGAACAAGTGCCTGTGTGGATGTAATGTTTGTTCAAGAAAGGTCTATGTAATATTACATTATTATAAACCCATGAGTGGCTGTTTGACTTGGTTAGGAACTCAGATATATCATGTATGTGTATTAATATCATGAATGTGTGATTGCTTAAAATCTGAGACTTCTTATGAAACTGCTTGTGTGGTTGTAATGAAGCTTAGATTTTTCATGTTAGATGCTTATTAAACCTCATGTTTAATGTAGATTTAATCTTTGTGAAGATGACTCATACATAGTTAAAATTTTCTATATGTGGTTATATCTAATGAGTAGGTACTGAATTATTAAATTTTTGGTGGAAAGTAGGTACTGATGTTATTACTATGTCAATGCAGGAACAGTTGATCCCAATTGAACATCTTTCCACATTCCAAGAGTAAGTACATTTCACATTCTCTATTTATCTAGTTCTGCATACATGTTTTCCCTTTGTCAAATACATCGAGGACATGTTTATCATTGCGGCAGCTATTAAGTCTCTTGCATTGATAATTTGTGTCTCTTGCATTGATAATTTGTGTTCCTTTTGCTAAATCACTTTTCTTGAATTTAGGAGTGAATGGATAACAGAAAAAATGACTCACTGATGCTAATATAAGCAGCTAGTATTTGATTTTGTTTTTCTTTTTTATTTTCCCCTCCCCAGGACATGATATCATAAAAAAAAATTTAGTCTTGGCATCATGAAAAGACATGGTCATGCACATCAATTATATTTAACATGGTTTTTTTATACTCTTCCTCATGTGTGTCATAATTATTTGATGACAGATAACATATGTCCTTTTTCATCGACTAAAGTTTCATTTGAAAGAACTCTCCTTAATTAGATAAAAAGATAAACTGGGAATATGGAGCTATAAAATATATTTTGTAGTTGTTATCTAACTTTTATACAATTAGTCATATCACTTGTCCATTTTGCATTATATAATGAATCAAATTTAGAATGTTCAATGAAATTGAGATGCTTCCCAGTTCCAATTATGCTAACTTCTTACCATTGTTAACATAAAAAGTTGTTTTGACCTAATATTTGACCCAACTGAATAAGTTTGACATCCCCCTCCCACCACCCATGATTAGGCAAATATGGACAGGAGGGAGAGACGAAGGGCCATGATTAGGGAAATGATTCTAACCGATCATGATGATTTTCAAAGGGAGATGGCAGTAATATTACAGCATATGTTAAGACGTAGAAGACTCCGTTTGAATAATAACCCCTGCAGAACAGGAGAACTTTCTGGACATCAGTTTATTCATGAATTGATGCAAGGAAATGAGGTACGATCCTATGAGAACTTTAGAATGATGCCACAGATGTTTTTCAATCTTCGTGACCTCTTGATCCAGAAGGGTTTACTCAAAGATACTAGACATGTCAGTACCACAGAACAACTAGCAATTTTCCTACATGCAATTGGTCATGGGGTATCAAACCGAGTCTTATCAGAACGATTTCAACATTCTGGGGAAACCATTAGCAGACATTTTAATTCTGTGCTTCGAGCTGTTGTGGAGTTGAGGATGGAATTCATTCAGTCACCAGATGCAGGTGTTGGGGTTCATCCACACATCCGTAATAACAAATCGTTCTACCCTTATTTCAAGGTTTGTCACATAAACCTAGTGTTGTAAATCTAGTCTTATATTTGTCAAGGGACATGTTTGACTCTATCATGTTATGTTTTGAACAGAATGCAATAGGTGCTATTGATGGGACTCACATCACTGCTTTAGTCCACAACTCAAAAGCTTCACGATATAGGAATAGAAAGGGTTGGATATCTCAAAATGTAATGGCAGCGTGTTCATTTGATCTTCAATTTCTCTATGTGGCTGCCGGTTGGGAGGGATCAACAGCTGATATGAAGGTCCTCAATTCGGCTATAGAGGATGGTGGGTTCCAAGTCCCCCAAGGTATAGTTATGAACCTCTTGTGTGCACTATAGTTAAAAAGTGTGATATATTTTTATTAGTTTTTCAACTTATCTATTTTGGCATTTTAGAAAAATTTTATCTAGTGGACTCTGGATATGCGAATACAGATCAGTTTGTCGCTCCATTCCGTGGATCTAGATATCATCTCAGCGAATTTGAAAACCGTGGCCATCGTAGATATACTGGACCGAACGAGTTATTCAACCACAGACATTCTCAACTTAGAAATGTAGTGGAACGAGCTTTTGGGGTATTAAAAATGAGATTCAAATGTCTTAGGTTGACCCCATATTACCCATATCCAACCCAAGTTTGGATTGTCATGGCATGTTGCATCATCCACAATTTTATTCGGAGGGAACAGGGAAATGACATGTTCTTCAATATGTCTCAAGAAGATATTGAAGATGCAGGAGATGAGGATACTGACTCTTCTATTCCATTGCATTTTGATAACGTTAGGCGAGGGGATGAAATTCGGGGTATTATAGCGGGTCAGTTATGGGCAACTCGACTACAGGTATATTGTAAGCAACATGAACATATACAAATTTTATTTTTGATGGCAGTATAACATTGACATAGAATTTATTGTACTATGCCCGTTGATGCAGCGTCGTTGATTGAGAAGGGCTACAATAGGGATCTCCATAATTGGTAAGACTTAGAATATAGAAAAATTATGTTGTTTGCCTTTAAGACATCCAAAAAATAATTCATTTTTTTATTAACTGTTTTCAACAGATATTTATCATTGTGACCACATTGTCTCTTTTGTTATTTTCATACAATATTTCTTGGGGTTCATTTTATATTCAAATGTGGTAATTCAGATTCATTGGTTAATGTTTATCCATCTTTTTTTTGAAATCTAGATAGGTACTACTTATGGGTAAATTTCACTTTATGTTGTTGCACGAGGACGCATCCTAGGAGTATATCAGTCGTGGGCAGAATGTGAAGCACAAACAAGTGGTTTTCATGGAGCTAAATTCAGGGGAGCATATAGCATGGATGAAGCAAATCAATTCCTCGCTGTCCACAATCCAGATTTCCTTTCTCTACAACGTACAAGGAACAATTTTCCCCAACAGCCAGATACCTGTCCAACTTTGGAGTCTATTGGATCATCGTTGATTAGAGGAAGTCAACTCACTCCTGTTCAGTCACCCTCAACAGATGTCAGTACTCGTGAAGGACAAATTTATGATGGAGCTATCTTCGGCACACCTTTGGCTCACATACATCTGGCGTTGATTGGGGTACTTGTGCTTCTTGTTGCTGCTATAGTAGTTTTACTTCTGCTTCACCTGTACTAAAACTCACATAATGTTCAATATGTGAGAAGAACCTGAGACTTGCATTGTGTCTTATGTTTTGTAAACCTCTCCCCTACCACTACTACCTTCTTTGGATAATTAAATTTCACTAGTTAACTTGCTATCTTTATTAATGATATATTGTTGGACAGGTTCTATACTAGGCTATGAATTGATGATATGGGTTGTATTTTCTCATCGATAGGTTCCTAACTGGGGTGGAGGATTCATTCGTGATTTGTTTATTTTATGTTTCCATTGATGGTTTTTTTTACAAGGCCACAGATTAATTCAATTGAATTCATTGATAGATGTAGTGCACTTCCTCATCTCCTATAAATATATATCTCAATTAAACTCCAAAAAATAGATTACAATACATAGCCCCTGTTATACATTCTTCTTATTTGAGGTAATGCATTTATACAACTATTGCATAGAATATACACATATTAATTTTTCTAAATCACAAAACTTTGTTTTTTATAAATGCCAATAATAAATAATATGTGAAGGGTAAATATGTCCATGTGAAATATTAAAACCCATCAACCATACTTTATCCACATCTTATTCTACCTCAACCAAACACTCCAACCCTTATTATTACGTTTTCCAACGAGAATAACTGAAAATATATCCAAACAGAAAATCACTTATTCCATTCAAAAAGTTATCTATTCCTGGAATAGGCATAAACCCCAGAATAACTTATGTCTCTATCCAAACGGCCCCTAAATGTGGAAATCCACACACAAAATTAATCTCTGTCAATATCTTTACGCATGCATGAACATTAAAATTATGATTAGATCCTCTTAGGATTTATATTAATTCAATGGTCCCTATTAAGCAGGGCCGGCTCTGAGAATTGAATTCAAATAGAGTTAAAAAACCTAGCCCAATCCTCATTCAATTTAAGCAAATCTGCACCAATTCAAGTTGAGTTTGTATTGAGAGATTGAGTTACCTGGACTCAACCCAAATCTAATGTGGTGATTGACAAATTTATAACGGTTCAATGTGACTTTTTTAATCTATGAGATAAATATGAATTGTAATTAAATTTATTTTTAACCTAAAATCTAAAACTATTGGGTGCTAACTCTTGCAATTGCCGTTGAATTTAAAATGATAATTTTGACGGTTCAACCAATATTCAATATAATCTGACCACCCCTAATTAATTTGAGTTCAACCCGGAACATGAACTAAACCTTATAGGTTGAGTTCATGTTCATCTCCTTGATAATGAGATTTTGGTTGGATTAGGTCTAAGATGCGCTCCTCCAACCTCAAGATTGAGTTAAGCTTAAATTTGAACATGATCTAACCCAACCCAGATTGACCTAGTTAAGCTCTATACATTCAACATTTTGACAACTAGATATCAATTTATGGAAAATTAGACTCGGTTACATTCACCAACCAAAACTCAAACCTTACATGTTTTTATTTTTAAAAAAATAATAAACATCATCTAATAAGGTATATGCTTTGATAAAAAAAATACATATCGTTCCATTTTGAATGGAATGAACCTATTTTTTATAAGCATATGAAAATATTTAATGTGATATATACAAATCTAATAAAATATATATTTCAGTAGATTTCTAACGTATATATACTGCACTTTTAATTTATATAGTTTGGTTTCCATTTCAATTCACTCACAAAGCACATCTACGTTTTCATTGAACAAAAGTCTAAAGGAGATGATGTCATGATATGATGATGATCGTTTCTAACAAATTCCTTTCTAAAAGAAACATTGAACAAAAGTTAGTAACGTGAGTGTTCACTCCCCATCATGACATACTATCATGTCTTCTTGATGTGCATGAAAAATGAGACAAGGATCAAAATTTTCTTTAATTAAGTACTAAAATTCCTTTTTTTTTTTTCAAACATGTGAATGAAAAAAATTTCACTGATATTTAGCATATTTTGACTTATTATATATATAAATTTTCCACCTCCATGAGTGGAGCATTCCATAGAAAATTTGGTTAAATTTTTTTAGTTTTCATCATTTTCATTTGATCATAATAAGTTCACTTTTTAAAATTTCTTTTATTAAGATTTTCTTTTGTTAGATAAACATTGACACTAAAATGCTTGATATTATATTATTATGATTGCAAATGTTAACGTTATCTATTAATATTTTTCATCGAATTTGTGCACAAAGCAATCCCGTTGCTCCCGTTTGAAAAATAATTTAAGCTATTTTGGAACAAATAAACTATTTTAGTATAAGTAAAGAATAAATAATTTTTTGTTTGGTTGTATTTTTAGTTATTTTCATTGAAAAATATAATAATAAATTTTTTGTTGTTCAGCTGATAATGAATAAGTTGTGGATAAATATTTATAAAAATGTAAAAATTGATTTAACATGTGAATTTCTTAATTTAATAAAGATAATGATAAATAATTTGACATGTGAATCCATTTTGTAATAGTAGAATAGATTGAGTGGAATAACATAATTGTAGATGACATGAAATACTAATTAATATTAATTCATTCTCACATATTTTGACATAGTTATATTCTATTATATTATTCCTGACATTGTAAATAAGCCGTTTATCTTATCTTATTATCATATATTTTTCTATATGATCCCCCTATTCCCCATCTAAACCGGGGCAAGGATAGACCCCAAACACAAGCCGAGCATATATAACGTTATTAAAGCAAACACCCACAAAAGAAGAAAAGAAAAGTGAAGTGGGGGGGTTAACCACCGACAGAGAGGCCATGCCGACCGTACGCAAATCCAACAAAAACTTTAATATATAAATAAATTAATATTTATGTGGCTGGGCATCCATATCAGCACACGTGTTTCGTCTCACGTGCATCGTACCTATCCTCTTCTTTATTCTCTCCTTATCCCACGCGGAAACCGTTCAATCTCGGTTTCTGTGTGATTCCCTCTGGGGTGCAGCACACGTGTCATTGTGGGGCCCACTTAAACCAGGATACATATCAAGCATAACGTGGAATAAACGAAAAATAAAGGGGAAAATTCCATGTAATCATTTCAGGTTATTCACATGACTTTGCCAAAATACTTGCCCCGTTTGAACGTGGAACAGGAGTCGGAATATCCTGAAATAAATAGGAATGGTGAATTTTAATTGTTTCAGTGTTTAAATTGTGTTGGCATAAATTGGTATAAAGTGATATATGAATTTTAACCAACCTATGAAATTAAAATTATTTTAGGTTATTCTATCTAAAGAATATGTAGACCTATTGTTAAATTAATTGTTATCACTAGGGCTGCAACTCGGGCGGGTTGGGTTCGGTTGACCTCAATCCGAACCCAATCCAAATTCTAAACTACTCAACTCTAACCCGATCCAACTCGATTTTCAACCTGAATTGGACCAACTCGAACCCAACCCGAAATTAAATAAACCAACTCGACTCAACCCGACCTAACCCGAATTGGACCCCAACCCGATTTTCAACCCGAATTGGACCAACTCGACCCAACCCGAATTTCTAACATTATGTGTAAATTAAATAAATCAATCCGACCCAACCGTAAGATTAGTTAGGTTTACCTAAAATTTGGACTACCCATATTAGAAGCTACAGAATGAACGACCATGATCTTTTTTTAACTATTAGTTTACGGGTTCGGGTTAGGTCGAGTTGTGAGTGAGGTCAACTCGAACCCAACCCGATTTGTATGTCAACCCGAATTGGTCAACTTGAACCCGATTTGGTCAACCCAACCCATGTAAAAATCAGATTCAACCCATCGGGTTCGGGTTGAGTCGGGTTGTCAATGAGGTCAACTCGAACGCAACCCGATTCACGCAACCCGATTTGTATGTCAACCTGAATTGGTCAACTTGAACCCGATTTGGTCAACCCAACCCATGTAAAAATCGGGTTCAACCCATCGGGTTCGGGTTCAACCCGACCCAAGTTGCAGCCCTAGTTATCACCTATTATAAATTACATGTTAAGTCAACTATAATTATTTTTTCATCTTTTATAAATCATTATCCGCACTTTATTAACATTTTATACAAACAACAAAATTTTTATTATTATGTTTCCCAATAAAAATAATTCACAATACAACCAAACACAAAATCACTTATTATACTGCTATATCCACTTATGCCAGAAAAACTACACACCCAAGAATAAGTCTTATTTTGTATCTAAATGAGGGTTTAAGTAAATCTAAATAGCTCATTTAGTTAAATTTTTGTTAACAAATGAAGAATATTGTGTTAATGTTCTGATTAGTGAAAACACAATATATGAAAAACTTCTACAATATCAATTGTATTATAGATAAAGAATTAATTATTTTTTTTATTGGTTGTGTTTTTAATTATTTTTGTTCACACATAATAATAATAATTTTTAATGTTTGGTTGAACATAGAGAAGTTATAAGAACCTGAGACCTACTCTTTGATGCATAAGATGACTCTCTCTCACACATTTTTAAAGTAAAATGTGACAACCCCCCCCCCCCCCCCCCCCCCCCCCTAAACACCACCTCGTTTTGTGTTAATCAAATTGCATGCAGGCACAATCGAAAGCATTGTTATGTTATGTTAATCATGTACATTATTATGCATCTATACACATTGTTAAAAGTCATACACTACATTGTTCATGTGGACTTAATTTCTCCTTATATATCACCAACACACTGCATATTATATGTGTAAAATAGTTCTATTTTATGATGAGGAATAAAGTTCAATCTTGCTAAATTTATGCTAAACAAACATGTAATCAATCCGAAAGTCAGACTCACATGTTGTGATTTACCATATAAAAAAAACTGATCTTTTGAAAACTTATGTAATGCAATGCATGTGTGTTACACTCACTTGTCAATTAATTGACTTCGGTTTCTGGAGGATCCAAGGTCGGATAATATTACATATGCAAATAGAATATTTTTATTTAGTAAATATATTTTTTCTATTTACTGTACACGAATATTGAGATTATGTGTATTTAATATGTATTTTTTAACTTCAAATCAGAGTGTGGTTTTAAACTCTCCAAGTCCAGATAACTAGTTGGAAGATGTTATAATCAAAGTAAATCTCACATACTTATAATTATTGAATCGATAAATACAAACAGTTTATATTTGTCTTCCCTACACACAATGTGCGTGTAAATAAAAAAATATTTCAAAAAAATCACATCCATCTGAAGCGAATTATTGATGGGGGCACGGGTGGTAAAGTTTTGGGGGACAGGCTCTTCATCTACGCCTAGCTGAGGCTTTTAAACACTGTTTGGATATGGAATATGATTTATTATCGGGTATACAGTTTTTACGGCATAAATGAGTATAAATAATGATAAAACGATTTTGTGTTTCGTTGTCTTTTGAATTATTCTAGTTGAAAACATTATAATAAAATTTTGTTGTTTGGGTAAAATGTGAATAAAGTGTGGGTAAAAATTTATTAAAGGTGAAAAAACAATGATAGTTGATTTGATGATTTATAAGAGGTGTTGATATTTGATTTGACAGTGGATCCACATATTTTTTTTTATAGAATAACCTAAAATAACTTTAATTCCAATGGTTAGTTAGAATCAATATATGTACCACTTTATGCCAGTTTATTCTGACATAGGTTATACCAGGGTATTCCTTACATCCAAACAACAAAAAACACATATTTTGTTTTATTTTCACTTATATTCTCTGGACTATTATTCCATATCCAAATGGAGGCCATGGTCAGGGTATGGTGCTGTGGACTCTCAGCTGATTATATTTTCTTTTGTTGGTGTTTTTTTCTTTTTCGCATCGTGATTCATGAATGCAGACTTGTAATTTGGTTAGTTTATGAACATTTAAACTAGGAAGATTTATCGTTTTTTTGAAAGAAAAAAAGCTAATATGGAATAAATAATGGGTGAACAGGCTATTCAAAGTAATTGGGGGAATAGTTAAAAATATTTATGGGGATAATTGAGTGGGAGGAAAGTTTATCTCTGTTTAGTGTAAAAAATAATGAAGATAAATTGCGGATAGTTGTCTTAATTTTGAAATAAATATAGGAATATTTTGTTCCACTTAAAAACTGGGATAACATTTATCACTACTTTTTGTCTCAATTTTAACAAATGTGAATATGAACAAAATTGATGGACTTTTTAACTAAAAAAATTAAAACAATTTATTCTCAAAACATTAACTTATTACCAATTACCCAAAATAAACAAAAAAACCATCAAACTAGCCCTCAAGGCACCTAGCAACCTATACAAACACAGACATGAAATTGACATATAACCGAAAAAAGTTTAAGTTATTTAATTATTTATGTTACAAAATATCTTTATGTCATTCTCAAACTTTAATACAGGGCATATCTACAATAGCTATAACCACTCGAGTGAGTGTCTAGGATAATAGTTCATGTGCTTTAGACATCAAAAAGGTCATGTTATTTTGCATATGAACTTGATTGTTTTATATAAAATATTACCAACTTTTTTTTCAAAGGGTGCCTCTATTTGCACCCCTCAAATTGGGGTGCACACCCCTATTTTTACACACCCATAAAAAATCACTAACATTTTTTAAACACCCCTATATATAAGTGAGCATTTGATTTTCATTGCATACCAACCATTTCAAATGTAACCCCTCTTGAAAATCCTAAACCTCTACCCCCCCACTCGCCTCTCTTGCCGTGGACACCCTTCACCGTCCACTCTCTTGCTCGTCGTCATCAGCCTCCGTGTTGACGATCCAGCCGAGCAGTCCGTGCTCTCCCCCTTCGTCATCATATCTTTTGCACCTCTTTTGATCTTTCTTGTTTTTTCATTGGATATTGATAAGTATGGGTTGATTTATGGATTGATCTCATATAAAGAAATTTGTGAGTTGTGTATAGATTGATATATATGGATTGATTTGTGAGTTGTGTGTTTAACATTTCATGGTTCCAGTTGCTAGTAATGACACTGCACGTGTCGAGATATATCAAATCTGTTGACACTGCAAGTGTCGACGGTCCAAAAAATTAAATGAATATTTAGAGAACCTCTCTTCATCGCATCGTCATGTGCTCTCCCTCTCCGTCTCACCTCTTTTTCATGGATTGATCCTATGTATTCATTGATGGGGTCACATATTCTATTTTCGTTTGAACTTGTATAATATTATGAGTTTTGTGTTAAAGGTTCAATTTTTTTTTTAGGTTTTCATTGTTGTGTAGAGTTTAATTTATGTTTAGTATTCAGATTTAGGATTAGATTTATATGAGAATGATTGATTTTGTTTGAAGTTGTCAAGAAAATTGAAGAATGCACTCCTACTGCTAGTAATGACACTTTCAATGTCGCGATATATCACGTTCGTCGACACTTATGTTGTCGATCGTCTCCCAGAAACTTGAATGAATATTTAGACAACCCCAATGACACTGAAACTGTCGAGATAATTTCACTTTGTCGACAATTATTATGTCGATACGCCCAGAAAAAAAATGATTGAAGGTATTGATTGATGCGTCGATGCGCCCAGACAAGTATTAGGTTATTATTTTAATTTGAGTCTACATTGAATATTTGTTGGGGGGTTTGTGATGAGAAGAGTGATTGTTGTTTAGGATTTGATTCATGTTTAAAATTTTGTTTAAGACACTATCATCATTCACCGACATTCGCGTCACCCGTCTCTCTTCATTTGTTGCTTGGTGTCGCCGTTCCACTCATGTCGGCCGTCTCTTTCTTCACTGATATTCACGCCGGCTGTCTTTCTTCATTTTTTGAACAAGATCGTTTGATATTTTGATGTTGCTAGGTTTATAAGTTGTTTCAATAATGTATGTTTGGGTCAATGCTTGAAAGTGACTTTGTAAAATTTTAATATTCAGCTCTTTTGATATATGTTCCACTGTTTTAATGTTTGAATCGTTCAAAAAATGAAGAATAAGATTAATCTGCTAGTATCGACACTGATACTGTCTCCATATAACTAACTCGTCGACACACAGAATGTCGACACACATATTAATCTGCTACGGGTTCAGGTTTCTGAAGCCCGCGACACAAGAATTGTCGGCGTAAACGTCAAATATCGACACTGATAGTGTCATGGTTGATAGAGATGCTACGGGTTCAGGTTTCTGAACCCCGCGACACTCCCGTTGTCGACCCAAACGTCAATGATCGACACTACGGATGTCGCGAAGGATCCGAATATATGGGTGTGCACAGATCCGATTATATAAACGAATCTTTTGTGTATTATCCGTTTATGAGGGGTGTGCACCCCAATTCGAGGGGTGCAAATAGAGGCACCCTTTTCCAAAATAGAGAAGGTTTTATTAAAAAATTATGTCGGCTCACACAAAAATAAACTCCAGCTCTGAGATCGTGACAAGTGGTAATTTTTAAAACATTGATAAAGGATTACATTTTTATTTCACATTGATTAAACTTGTATATTAAACCCTAATACTTTTTTAACATTTAATTTTCAGCCATGAATATATTGTGGGTGAGAATAATAATATATATAATATCAACATAAATGTTTCTAGCATCTGACATTTTCCACCTCAAAGAAAGCCATGAGCAGTGAATAAGCAGGTTCTGATTGAAATGGAAAGACAAAATTTAAAGCGAGAAGTCCCAAAACCATTTGTGATATCTATTGGGCCGTTTGGTGATATCTATTGATGATTCTATTTTTAATTAAGTAAAAATTTATAAAAAATATGATCAAACGCATTTTAAAAATCTGATTTAATTAAAAAATTACTTTCAATTTTTAATGTAAAAATACTGATTTTTAAAAAATAAAAAAATCTGATTTTCAGTAATAAATCTATTTAAATCACTTTTTTAAAATCTTATTTTTTTTATTTAATGCATAATTGCAAGGTTAAATCAACCATCTAAATCGTACATAAAATAATATAATAAGTCAAATTGCTTAGTTATTGGCCACCACCCACATCACATCTTTGTTTTGTAATGCTCACATCAACAATAATACAAAACAATGCATTGTATTGAAAATATCAATTGTTTTGGAAATTCGTGAAATTAGTGAGTTTTTAAAAGAGATCCTTGCATTTTTTTCTTTTTTTATTTCAAATCCAGCTTCCGGAAAGAGACTAATCTAAATTTAATTATTATCATTAATCAAATGTTTAAGAGCATTGATATACTTGATTCATTTTGCAACCCACACGCTATAATAATGTAATATATATCATGCTGTCATAGTTTATGTAGTTTTATAATTATATATGACACAATTTTTTTATCATTTTTAAACTTAAAAAAATATATTAATATATGTTAGTATATATTCATTTTATATAACGGTATGCACTTTATTTAAAAAGTGTATAATTTTTTTAAAAAAAACTAGCGTATCCTGCAATTAGGACTACAATGGAGGCTGAATGTATTAATTTTCAATATTCAAATGTCAGCTATGAAGTAGGTCATATCATGATGCACAAAGAACAAATAACTATACATTGTGTATTTAAAAAGAAATAAGTCAGAATAATCTAGTAAAAGCGTTTAGACCAGTTCTCACAAGAATATTTAAAAAGAAAGATCTGAGAGTTCTCCTTTAGTGGGGTTCCTTAAACAGTAAATCATAGCTACCATGATTATATTAACAGAAGAAAATAGATCTAAAGCCTCCATAAAATTAGGACTCATTGGCACATCGTCCCGATTGGATGATGGTGCACAACAATTCTTAAAATTAGATCTCACGAGAATTACATGATATATATAAATTAGAATCATTCGATTCATAGTTACAATGAAAAAATAAAAGCTTTTAAAGAATGGTTGTGGTCACATCACATCATTCTTATGAGATTCGTTTATAAATATAGAATCATATTCTTTAAATATCAATTAAAAAAAAAAGCTACCCTTCACTTCTTTACATGAAGCAATACATAAATACATTTAGTAAATGTAGGGGCTTATACACTTAGCTAGTTTTGCAACTTTCTGATCTTGTCTATAGCATAGATGCGGTTTCCTAGTGTTGCGTATGAAAATTAAAATTAAAATTTATTTTTTTTCAAATAAAAAGACCTACTAATTTATTTAGATATATGCTTCATTTTTTATAATAATATTAACTTCATTAGACAAAATATTATATATTTAAAAAAAATCAAAATAGTTAGGAGCTGCAGATGGGACTGCACATATAACTTGTTGTATCATTTTCATTACATCTAATATCAACCCTTCACTTGTTCATTTAATTTTACTATTAAATTAAATTGATTGGTTTTGTAAATTTGAACATAATAAGTTAAAATAAAAGATTTGTTGTAAGTTATAAACTTGGCGGTGGCAACTATTTTATATAGAACAGTTGTATTATATACAACTATTATATACAACTGTTGTCAGCTGGACTTGTAGTGAAAGATTGGAATTATTTTTGGTGTGATAACTACTAAGTGGTCGCTCTCACGATCTCTTTCAAAGCACTTCCATATCTTACAGAAGCTACAAAAGAATAAAATTACATATATATGAAGAAGCATATATTGAACATTAAAGTGAAGAATCTCCTTTAGACCTGGACAAGCATATCATTGGTATTATAACTTTGATTTATATCATAGTAATTAATTGCCTGCTCTCGAACAACAAGGGAAAATCCTTCATCACTTGCAAAACAAGATCCTTCAAATTAATTTTTTAATCAAAGTTGAGGATCCAGTGGTCTAAGATTATATGGTTAGATTTTAAATAAAATTTCCAAAATAATATAAAGTTCATTACAAAGTTGTTTAATATCATGGCAAAACCAAGGTTAATTTGCTTTAGTACCATTGAGTCTAGATGAAATTTTAAATTGTTTAAGAAAATAGTTACAAATACTTGGATGATCAAGTTAGCATAATATATTTTGAGGTATTAAATAATAAAATAAACAAAAAGTTGTGTGTATCTTGTTAGCGTTCGATTAAAGCTTGAATCAATGAACGTGACACATGGCAAGTTATGATTGTTCAGAGAAATCAAGACTTGCATTACTAAATTATATGTTCTCATTATAGCATGGATTTAAAAATGGGGGATTCCCAAAATTGATTAAATTTTGATTTTGTCTGAAATATAAAAAAATTTAATTATATGAATAATTATATGAAGAAACAATTGGCCATTAATTAATAACTAAATCTCACGTACTATAGTCAAACTAAAATAAAAAAGTTTGATTTTAGATGGAAATAAAACCACCAAAGATATTAGCAAATCCTTACTTGAGATTACATATTAATTTTGAAATCTAACTTTCATTAAATTCCTTTTTAGTAACCTTTTTACCCCCATTTATGTTTATTATTTAGGGGGAATGATTTGGGAGATCCTGCATTTGGTAAATCGAGACACTCTATCTACTTCCTAACTTATCTCAATAGTGTTTTCAACAACAATTTATATTTCAATAAAATGTATTGTCTTTTAATTCATAATCTAAATCAATTTAACATTGGTGATGATTTAGATATAATATAAACTTGTAAATAAATTTGATGATTTATATTTGGATATTATTTAGCAATAAATAAGTTAAATGCATACGAAACAGTTTTCATTCTAATTAATAATATTTTTATTTTCGTTCAACCTATTAAAATAAAAAATCTAAATAACCCTCTGTAAACTGTCTAAATTCATATAACCCCCTAACTTTACCTAAAGTCCATATAACTTCTTTAAAACACCTATAGAAATCGAATACTCATTGAGTTAACTTTCATTGATATATGAGAAATATTATACATATATTTCATTTGAATTAAATCTAATTAAAAATACAGTGCATCCAAAAACCCCTACATTTTATTAAAAATGCGGAAAATCATTCATAAATGATGATTTTATTCCTACATATAGATTATAAAATCTTATTCGAATGGGTAAATCATTGTTTGCAGAAGATTTTTTACATTTTTAATATTTTGTATGTGATTTTAGTATACTATGTTTTTAATAAGTATTAAATAGATAGAATATTTGTCAAATAATCTTAATTTTTTTGTCAATTAAATTTTAATTCAGATGACTATTTAGATTTACATATGTGTTTTCACGGGTTATATGGATTTTTAAAAAAGTCATGAGGTTATATAAATTTTAGGTAGTTTACAAAGGGTTATATGGATTTTTTCACTAATAAAAACATGTTTCCTGATAATCTAATTTCAAACCCAGTTCTAAATACAATGGCACTCTTTTAAACCTGCCTCCAAACAGTCTGTTTTTTTTTCAAACCTTCTAAAAAGTTTTGAAAATGTAAGGCGAGACACCAAATCCCAGTTTTCATTCTGTGTATGGATATTTATTAATTTTTTTTGGCTAAAAAAAAAATAATTTTTGGATAATGATGGAATAGTCTAGAATGATGTCCTATGTGCCTTCCTTGATTATTGTAAATATTATTATATTTTTATTTTGTAGGTAAATATTGGGATTATAATTTATAAGTAAATTATCTGGTCAACCACTATGTCTAAATCTTAAATATTATATATTTTATTTATACTGAAAATAAAAATTACATGCTCCTATACATCTACCAAAACATATGTCATTCTCACAATAAACATGCACAAAATCAATTTTGTGTGAACATGATGGCCCTATTTTCCAAACATAAGGTGCCGCAGGCTGGCTTGTTTAACAAATTTCATATTTTCATTATTAAGAAAATATAATGAGTGTATTAAAACATTAGAAAAAATCCAAATAATGTAAGCCATGTGATATTATAAATGAATTTTAGTTTACTGTGTTTTCAATCAAGATTAATCAAATAAAATATTTACATGATATTTTCATTTGTTAATAGAAATTTAACTCAATTTCAGGGAGTTAACTTTAAATAATGTCAAGGGCTTACATGGATTTCTCATAGTTTATCGGGGGTTATACGGATTTTTTCCCAAAACATAAAATATTCTTTGTCTCCACTTTTCCTACCCAATCATGTCCATACACGTTTCACATCCACACATCCATCAACGGCCCCTTCAAAAATCAACGGTTCAGATCCATCCGTCCCTTCTCAGTAAAAATAAAAAAAATAACTGGATGGCAATTCCGATATTCTCGCAAAACAAAAGGGCTAACTCCCAAACAGTGCTTCATAGTTCTTACCGAGGCAACAACGCCAAACGCCAATCGCTGCTCGAACTCGTGATGTCGTAACCCGCCCAACCAGATCCCGCCACGTCACATCCCAAATGGACCACCGTTAAAAACGAAGTCACACCAATCCGACGGTCGTGATCAACTTCTAGACGCTTCCACCTGAGGAACCGAACGGTCTTAACCATGGTTGGGTTACTTTTTAACCTCCGGAACGCTGTCTCCAGTCTATCTAGTTAATTAAAGATTCGAAGCGCGTCAGATAGAGAGAGAGAGAGAGAGCGAACAGAGAAAGAATAAGAGGACAAAGAGGGGTTTTTGAAGGGAGAGCATCGGAAGAACTCGAAATCTACGCCGTCCGATCTCCTGATCTTTCGCATCAGAACCGTCCTTCTCCTGCTCCCCTGCATCGCCGCGAGCGGATCGACGGTCGTCGTTCCTCCGCTCGGTTGCTCCCGTTTTTCCGTCTAAGATTCGGACTCCGGTGAGCTTTGTTGGTCTTCGAATGCTTGTTTGTTGAATTGGTTCGATTGGAGAACTAGATCTGTGTGGATCGATTGTGGATTTTGGTTTCGTTGGTGTGATTTCGTTTGATTGATGAAGTGGAGGTTTCGGATTGAGTGTTTGATGTCAGGATTTGTTTTCATTTCTGGTGTTTCCGTTCGATTTGAACTGTTTTGTTTAAAATTATGCCGTCTTGAAGGGATTCCTCATGTTTTCACCGTGACACGACACTATTTTAGGTATCAATGGAGCAAATTTGGTCACTGACCCTCGTTGCAGTGTTTGTACTTGACAACTTCTTCTGATTTTTAAATTTTAATTTTCAGTGTGAGTTTGTTGAGGGAGTTTGAAGTGTTTTTGTGATTTTTAGTTTTTTTTTTTAAAGGATTAAAGAATGTTACTGGATTTTCTCTAAAGCATGATTTGTTTCAGATCTGAAATAACAGTAACCTCTTTTTTTTTTGAATGGATAATGTTTATGAACGGTTAGGAAGATTTTAATTTTGAATATTTTTTTTATTGGCATAATATAAATCTTGATAATTGTTCTTTAAGAGATGGTGAAATTCATGCAATGTATGACTGAGAAACCAATGAATATGTGAATGTCTTTCAATTTCTTGTTCTGCATCTCTTGATTCATCATCCAATCCACAATCATGAAGAAAGTTTAGATAGAAAAAAAAACCATGTTTTTGTCATGCTATGCAATGCATTTTTTGTGTATCTTCATGTATTGCTGTACTTTTGAAATAAACGAGTTATGTTGTGTATCATTAGTACTAAAAATATTATTAACCAATTTTTACAGGTTTTGGAGTTTTGAAGCTTTCATATTGAACAGATGGCTTTCAGATTATAGTCAGATCAGGCAGTATATGTGATCTCCATCTTTTTTTGCTCTTCTGTTCATGGAAGAGTCAAGGAATCAATCAATTTAGTTCTTTTCGGTGGGACAACCATTCAAGGTAGATTGGGTGGTGAATCTTATCTCCCCCCTTTAAAATCGGAGTCTTGTGTTTCCATTCATCTCCCATGGCCCCCAACCTGGACAGCCCAGTTCAAACCCAAATGGCCGTCGCCGTCCCCAACCACTCCCTCATCAACGCCTTCCACGACTCCCGAAAGACTGACGGGAAGCTCTCCGGGCGCCGGAGGGTCTTCGTCCAGACTGAGACAGGTTGCGTCCTGGGCCTCGAACTCGACCGCAGCGACAATGCCCACACTGTCAAGCGCCGCCTCCAGCTCGCGCTCAACATCCCCACCGACGAGAGCTCCCTCACATTCGGAGACCTCGTGTTGAAGAACGACCTGAGCACCGTCCGCAACGACTCGCCCTTGCTCCTCACTAGGAACTTCCTCCACCGGAGCTCCTCCACCCCGTGCCTTTCGCCTACTGGAAAGGACCTTCAACAGCGGGATCGGAGTGGTCTGGTCGAGATCCTGGGGTGCCCGATCCAGTGTTCAACGACGAGGCAGCTTGTGAACGATGTGGTCATGGCTATCAAGAGCGGGGTCGATCCGATCCCCGTGAATGGTGGACTCGGGGGGGCCTACTACTTCAGGAACAGCTGGGGAGAGAACGTCGCCATTGTCAAACCCACTGACGAGGAGCCATTCGCGCCCAATAACCCGAAAGGGTTCGTTGGGAAGGCCCTCGGGCAACCGGGCTTGAAGCGATCGGTGCGGGTAGGCGAGACTGGGTTCAGGGAGGTCGCGGCCTACCTCCTAGACCACAACCATTTCGCGAACGTCCCCCCAACGGTGCTTGTCAAGATCACTCACTCTGTGTTCAATGTCAATGAGGGCATGAATGGTAGCAAAGCCGCGGTCAGTCACAGCAACAACAAGAAACAAGTGAGCAAGATCGCGTCCTTTCAGAAGTTCATCCCACACGATTTCGATGCGAGCGATCATGGTACTTCGAGTTTCCCGGTCTCTGCGGTTCACCGGATTGGAATCTTGGACATCCGAATCTTCAACACAGATAGACACGGCGGGAATTTGTTAGTGCGCAAGCTTGACAAAGTTGGTAGGTTTGGGCAGGTGGAGTTGATCCCGATCGACCACGGCCTTTGCTTGCCCGAGACCTTGGAGGACCCGTACTTCGAGTGGATTCACTGGCCTCAGGCGTCCATCCCATTCTCCGAGGATGAGCTCGAATACATTGCGAATCTCGACCCTGTGCGAGACTCCGACATGCTACGAATGGAGCTTCCGATGATCCGTGACGCTTGTCTCCGCGTCTTGGTCCTCTGCACAGTCTTTCTGAAGGAGGCCGCAGCGTTTGGGCTCTGCCTCGCCGAGATCGGGGAGATGATGAGCAGGGAATTCAAAGGGGTCGAGGAGGAGCCGAGCGAGATTGAGCTCGTCTGCATCGAAGCGAGGCGGCTGGTCTCTGAGAGGGAGGCGGCAATGTCGGTCTGCACGGACTCCGAGGTCACTGCCGCCGATCTGGATGATGTAGACTTCCAGTTCGAGATCGACTACGACGAACCCGACGTCACCCCGAAAATGGCTGACCTTTTCGGGGCGAGCAGGCTGTGCCGCTTGGAGGGGGTTGTGGAAGAGGAGGAAGAAGAAGAGGAAGAAGTCGACTTCCCCGCCAAATTCGCGCTTCCGCCGCCGCCCCGAAATCCCGCTCCGAGCGTCTCCCAGCTCTCCGCGTCGCTGAAGAACATCGGGCTCTTCGAGAAGAGACCGAAGGAAGCGGTGGAGAACAAGAGGAGGAGCGCGAACGAGCAGCTCCCGACGAGCGCGAGCTTCGTGAAGGTGGCGGACATGGGGGAGGAGGAGTGGGGGTTTTTCCTGGAGAGGTTCCAGGAGCTGCTGCCGGGGGCGTTCCGGGGCCGCAAGTGTGCGTCCGCGGGGGCTCGCCAGCGCCAGAGGCTCGGTACTTCGTGCCAGTTTTGAATAGTTGGAAGAGAATTAGATTCAGCTGAATAAGGACTTTGTGTGGGGAGTGTCTTGTGTAGGTAATGGTGAATGGTTGGTTGGTTCTGTTGTTTTTTTTTTGTTCCCATCTTTGGCTCAGATGGAGGTGTGTTCTTCACTTCTTTGTTCCTTTTTTGTGTGTAAATACTTTAGGTGGGAGGGTTGATCATTTAGTATATGCTATTGTGATAGTATATGCTATTAATTACACCCTGTTGTGCTGTTTGTGAGGCAGTGTAGTTTGTGACAATTGTAAGCTTGGTCAGAAAAATAAAAATAATAGTGTATATTCTTTACTATACTTCTACAGTAGTGTTTGTTGTTTTATGGAGCAATGCATTTTGGTTGCCCCCGTTGAGTACATCTTTGTTAGCTATGTCGGGTAGATAACAATTTACGTATAATAATTTATTTATTTGGTTGATAAATTTTTGTTATTGTTGTGAAAGCCCTTTTTAGTTTGTTGTTTGATTTAAAATTTAAGGAAAAATCAATTAGGGGTTTTTTTTGGTTGCCTGTCTATTATTTGTCTATTATTTTTAGGTTTTAAAATTTTTTAAGTTTTTTTTTAGTCTCTAAGGTGGTGAAAATTTATTTTTAAGTCCCTCCAGCTGGATGTTGTTTAAAAATATTGAAAATGTCCTTGTCTAATTATTTTAGTACACTGTTAACACTCTCTAATGCATTGTTAAGTATTTTTAGTACACTGTTAATGTTCCCTAGTATAATGCTAACTTTTGCATAAAATGTCGTCCACCCAATTAATTCAGTACACTGTAAACATTCTCCAGTACATTGTTAAAATATTTCTAGTACACTATTAACACTTCCCAATTTATTGTTAACATTCACATAATTGGACGAGAGTATTTTTTGTATTTTTAAACAACATCTGACTGAAAAGGCTTAAGATAATTTTTCATCATCTTAGAAGCCTAAAAAAAATTTAAAAACCTAAAAGTAATAGACAGGTTACAGATGAACCCTAATTAATTTCCCCAAAATTTAGAAAACCAACTCTCTCTCCATTTATCTATTTTATGTGCAGTGTATGAGTGATATGACAAATTTGATATATTTTAGAATGTGTGTAAGCGATGTAATATGAACGATATGAGATATATGTGTTAAAAATTTAATTTGTAGTATTTAATCTACAAATAAACTATGATAAAATAATTTCAATCAACGAAACAAATAATTTTTTTTAATAAAATAAAAAATAAAGATATATCAAGGATGGGAGTAGGCAAGGGCGGAGCCATGTATGGCTTATCCAAGAATGAACACATGAATGAATGATTTCAAACACAATTTTTATAAATGTTATAATAGATTTTTATAAATGTCTCAGTTTAAAATTAATTTTATATCAAAGATGTGTGTGTGTATTTTTGCATACTTTGTGTAATTATCTTTAAAGTCTCTCCTTAGAGAAATTCCGGACTCCACCGTAACTTGTAACCAACCCGGTGGCATTTATCTAAAAAAGGGGGGACGCAGGGAGTTTTGTGTACTTTTGTATGATCAAATCAACTAGTTGTTTGAATAGCAGCAAATACATGAAAAAATAATGTCCTCAAAATCAAAAGAGGTGCACTTTTTGATCCCTGATTGGGAGGAAGAAAAAAATTCACAACTTGCACAACTTATCTACCCAGTCAAGTTGTGCAAGTGGTTTATCCGAGATTACCAATTCCAAAAAAGCTATTCCATGACTTCCAATATGGGGTCCCAAAAGTGCACGTCACGTTGAGGAGAACAGACTCTATCTGATGTGGAATTGTTATTCCCCCTGTTGTTAGGAATAGATGGTGATTGTTCCACTGCACCCACTGTTTCCAATTCAGCCCCTGGGAATTCAATATTCCATGTCTCTGGATTCCTATTCGGGTAAGAGATGATGTGGCAGCAGATCATGTGCACTATCTGCATATCTGAATAATAATATTTGTTATATAATATATGAGCACGTGAGGGTCCCCAGTGTTTGATTGGGTGAGTTTGGATAGATCTCAACCGTTAAAATAAAGGTCGTGATGTGCGGCTGGATATCAGTGTCCACGTGGAAAGGTTGAGCTTAGGTGGATTTTAAGCTTATCTTTTTGTCCACGTCGTTTGGGTGTAGTTTGAAATATAAGTTTTCCAATTTTCAAAAAAACTTCATGTAATACAGGGGTTTGAATAACATTTTTTTCACTTAAAATAAATGTTGAAAATAACTTGTCAACAGACATTCTTTTATTAGATTTCTAAAAATTATTTTTTTATAATTAAATTCTATTTTTCTTTTTTCTTTTTCAAAAGCTGGGACCATTGAAAACATTTGAAAACAAATTTGAAAGTATTGGGATTTTTGCATATATATCCTTCAAACAATTCTATATTATGAAAGTACACATTTTGAATTTTTTTTACCCCAAGTACCACTCAAAAGCATTCAATTCTGCACCCATGCCCTTTTGACTTTTGAGGGGCATTTACGCATAATATAAATCTTTTAATTTTTATGGTGTTATTCCTTAAAAAGACAGTTATGGACAATTTTAGTCATTTTGAGGGTACTGATGGAAATAATATTTCACCAGAGATAATTTGACAAAATAAGATAATTTTAGGAATATATATGCAAAAACTCCTTAAATATTATACTCATACTACCTAAAAGCTGTTCAAACTTATTTATAGTTATAACTTAAATTGTTAAATTGAGACTGCTAGGGGCTTACTGAAGCAAGTTTGGATTCATTAGTCTTGCAAAATCAGAGTCTCGAAGAGCTAGCCAAACCAATTTTCAGAGTTTAAATCGAGTTAGGCATAAGTGTTATCAATATCGAATTACAATTGTGCAGTTAGTTTCCTAAACAATGTAATTCAATTTATAAACGGTGTAGTTCGATACTGATGGTATTCAAGTTTAATTGGATCTGGACTCATTTTCAAGCGCTCGCGGAAGTGGGCAGTTTGTCACAGTCAAGGTTTTTGTTACCCCCTGATCGAGTGAAGGAACAATAATTGTGGTCCACCTGATCTGGCAGGTGGTCCCTAGCCAACGGTCATGATTTGACTGACCTCTGGTGGACCAGATTGGTGTTTTGTGCAGTGTCTACAAAAACTCCATGAATTAATAATTTGATGCATTGCAGACATAATACAAATTTATATTGTCTCTGTGTGCTGACACCATATACTTATTTTGTCAACCTATTAGAAAATCTTTTCTTTATGTTAGTCAGAGAGAAATATATGTAGCAAAACATAACAAGAGTATTAATAACTATTAAATATATATAATAGGTATTTGCTTCAATTAGGTATTCTCCAAGCGCACATTTAAACATTTACCAGTTCCTGTATCCTTTTTTTGTTTTTTCTGTTTTTTTATACTAGTATACCATAGTATAACTGTATAAGCATTGTAATGTTACTAAATTTAACACACTTTTTTCTTGCGAATTTAGTAATTCAATCTTGTTAAATAAATTACTTTTTAATACTAATTGACATTTGATATAATTTGTAGTCTTACCAACTTACCTACCTGGCTCTAGTTTTTTGTTGTTTTTTTTGTGTTGGGGTTGTTGATGAGGATCAATCCACCTCGCTCTCTTTGCACCGCTTTTTATTTTTATTTTTTCATCTCCTTTATTATGTACAACTAATTCGGGCATTTATTTTGAAATAGAAATGCTCACAATTTCACTCAAAAAAATAAAATATAAAAATAAAAGAGAGGAGATGAGTGATTGATGCTCCTATTTTATCTTTTGGATAGATTAATTAAATTGCTACAGTATAAAAATGATATTTTTATATTTCTAACAATTTTTTTTATCAAATGATATTAAAATATCATACATCATGATTATATCCGTTACTATAAAGAGGATCTTCAAATATTTGTTTTAAGACGTTTAATATTTCTCAAATCTATATCCGTTACTATAAAGAGGATCTTCAAATATTTGTTTTAAGACCTTTGGATTTGAGAAATATTAAACGTCAAATCTGAGAGTCAATTTTGGCTTTTTGCTGGAGCACCCATGCAATTAACAATTAGAATCCTGTGATCATTTAAGAACAACCTAAATGAAATTCTCTACACTCCTTTCCAGTGAATGCATCAAAATAACATTCCCAACAAAGGAGGAATTCTAATTCTGGATCATGATTACCAAACTAACTCTAAACTATATGAGTATCCTTCATGGAATTGAAACATCAAATAAAGCACTCTTGTTAAGAACTAGAGATTTGAATAGAAAGAGACTGTGTACCAAATCCAAATGGGCTCCCATCTGCATTGCAGTTTTGATTCCAATCCCATCAATTCTAATTCCGAGCCTATAACCCTTTAACAAGGGAAAAAAATTGCTACAATTTTCCAAAAAGGAAATGCTTATTTACAAATCACGCGCATACGTGTGCTATCCCTTAATTTAGTAATGGTAATGCATTGAGATCTCAAGCATCCACAAAAAGGAAACCAATATAAACTTGGCCAACTCTATATCCTTGTGATGATATAGCTCATCAGATCAAAAGGTCATTTTATATAGGGCTATTTTTTTCTCTCTATGCTTTGTGGACAATGCCTAGTATTCAAAAATCCAAATCAAACTCTCGAAAAGATCCTAATCATTCTTCAGATCTCTCCCTAATACTGGTCATGTTGCTCAACTCGATTTGTTGGGCCTCAATCCGCTGCAAAACCTGTGAAACATCGCTTCCAACAGAAGAGATCGTATCATCCTTAGTGAGACGTCTCTGTCTTGCTCTAGAGATTGCCAGTGTCACATCCGCTATAGACGGGCGCTTCCTTGGCATCTTGTTAATGCACTTGTATGCGACATTGGCGAGTGACCGTACCTCTTCTATGTTGCATTTTCCGACAAGTTTTTTGTCGAGGATCTCTTCCCAATCAGCCTTTCCATCACCGATGGTTGCCTAAAAGTACAAATATGAGTGCCTAAACAATTGGGATGTGAAGATTAAAATTAAATTGAAGTTGTATGAAAAATGAGAAACTTACGAGGTTGATATATTCCAGTAGACCTTGCTGTGGGTTGATGGCTGTTATGAGTTCAAATAATATTATACCGAAACTATAGATATCACTCTTCTTTGTGAACCTGTTTGTTGACATATATTCGGGGTCCATGTAACCATATGTACCCTTCAAGCCGGACTTTCTTCCATCGAAAACCTCTTCCTTGGATAGCCCAAAATCTGCAACCTGATTTATTTTGAACAATATCGCGACATTATTGGTTGGGGAAAATGAACCCAACTACAATCCAATCATTTTTGTTATTGCAAATGAACCTCATCAAGTAATCAGTAATGAAGCCAGGATTTCCTCTAACTTGAGTTGGCAAGACCTACAAATTGTATTTTGGACATGCCGAAAGACCATAGGCACCCAATAAATTTAGATAGTTCATGTGGTTTTTTTAATAACAAGAAACCATTCTTGGGCTGATAGTGCCTTGAATATTTTTTAGTACAGGTGATCTAGAAGAACATTAATCACAGTATGAAAGACAGTGAAATATGGTAAAAAGAATTTTAAGCCAACCCAAGCTCCGGATATATAGACATGTTAATGTATTGGCAACAAAAGCCTGCACTTGTCACTTTATGTTTGCCATGGATTGTTCACAGACTAAAAACAATTTAAAATAATCTGTGACTTCATATATCAAATATAAGTGTTTGCTTACCTTAGCTCTCATTGATTGGTCCAACAGTATATTAGCAGACTTTAGATCCCGGTGTACGATGGGTGGGACTGCCTGTTTAAATATTTACTTTTCTATTAGATATAAATTCGGCACATGAGTATTCAAATTTGTTCCTCGTGTGAACAAGAAGAATGTTAAGCAAAGCAAACTACCCCGTCATGTAGATACTCAATTCCATGTGAAATATCAAGGGCGAATTTGAAGTCTTTGTTCCCAGCCCAAAAAGTGATGACCGTCACCTAAAAGGAACACATGAGATACAATCAAAATGAATGAAATCTGTAAGGTATAACTTTTGCTCAATAATGTTAGAACATGATTATTCTAGGATGAATAAGGATACTGATCAACTAGTCAACAACCAGCATGACAGACCAAGGCTGTTGGTTATTAAAACCTATAGTCAGAACTACTACTGCTTTTTCGTAAAAGATTATTGTCACTGCTTTGATGACGGCCTGGTTGACTGCTGTTTTGAATGGAATGGGTAATCAAATGCAAGCTCCCTCTGCCACTATTATGCATTTTGGGAGAAGCAATTAAGTTTTATTCATGATCAAGAGAAGAAAAAAAACTCACTGGGAGATATATATCATGATATTGGAAGGTCTTCTGGAACTTTATATATTTAAGGCTTTTCTCAGAAAAAAATAACTTTATATACAAGGCTTGTTTGATAGTGGCTATTAAGATGGGATCCCTCATTTTATGTTGGTGCTTGGTTAAAAACTAAAAAAATTAAAATCAGGATGGGCCACATTCCAAAACTCATATTGGTACCCAATTTATGAGATGAGAATGAGTTTGGATTTTCCCAGTTAGCTGCTTGCATCTTTTAAGAAATAAGTGGAATGTTATGTCCTATGCTCATTATATACTGCCCAAAACCAGGCTTGCAGATCATAATGGTTATTTTGGCGTCATCACATGCACATAAAATGAATACATGACATGATCCTGGAGTCAGAGGACGGTTCCCAGTTTGATAGTTAAAGATCTCTGAGCATTCTGACAAGAATATGTGTTAATGATCAAGGAGAGCAAAATTTGAAGGTTTTCACAATAACAACTACTTGAGATTTCCTCCGTTGTGGCATCTCCCTCTGTCAATGGGTCTTCACCACCCACTGTGGAGGCAATTCCATCATTTGCACCAACTCCTCCTGCTGCCAAAGTTGGGACCTCCCAGCCCCATCCTCCAAAAGGGGGAACCATTGATTCCATCCTAAACTCTTTACAACCTCTTCGAAGCACTTCTAGAAGTGATGGGAATAGCTCGATCAACCCATCTTCCACTGCGATTGCATCCGGCTCTCATGGAGTGATGGGGAAAGCTCCTTTTGTCTCCCCCAACTATGCAAATGCTGGGAAAAACAACCTTCCCCAAAATCCAAAGATTGCAGCCTCTTTCCGTGGAGTTCCTCCTCGTGTAAATGCTCCCCACGAAGACAAAGGAAGCCAATTTCGGTTCCTGCCCCGACCTCTTCTACCTTGGTCAAAAGTTGGGGTTCACTATTTTCAAAGGATAGTCTCCAGGTAAAGACTTGCTCTCTTAGCTTCATTGAACCTACCATTGAAGGAACCAATGTGGTAGCCTCTCTCAATCCTGAATCCTATGCTCCTAATATCAGTCAATGGGAGAATGCTATAGTTGGTTATGTGATAGGTAAAATTCCTGTCTACACTCCATTTATGTGGTTCTTGTATAAACTTTGGAAGCCAAAAGGAGAGCTGCAACTACTTTTACATGGCAATGGTTTTTTCACAGTGAAATTTGACTTAGCTGAAGATGTTAACAATGTTCTTGAAGGGGGTCCTTGGACAATGGATCATCGTCCATTCATCCTTAGGAAGTGGTCCCCTGATGTCCGTATGGAGCAAGAGAGGTTGAGTAGCATACCTATTTGGATTAGGTTGCCCAATCTGCCTCTTCACTTCTGGGAGATTGACAGTCTCAGTAGAATTGGTAGTCTCATTGGCACCCCTCTATACACTGACTCAGCCACACTAAACTGCAGCAGGGGATCTTACGCCCGCCTCTGTGTTGAGGTTCTGGCATCAAAACCTCTTCCGGACTCCGTGCTTGTCAATGTTTCTCCTGGTAAAAGAGAAGAATTTAAAGTCGATTGTGATTGGAAACCCATTGCTTGCAAATTTTGTCAAAACTTTGGTCATGATGATGCTTGTTGTATCAAGAAACCCCATGTTACTCCTCCCATTCATGAAAAGAGAGACAAGGCTCTTCCTCTCACTGCAACCCAAAAGGGTAAAGAGAAAGTCTCCTCCTTGCAATGGCAAGAGGTCCGAGGTTCTAACAAATCCACAAAGAAGATGATGTCTGATGCAATTACTGCGGGAGGAGATCCATCCACAAAGGTCCAATCTGGCAACAAATTCTCCCCTCTACAAGATCAATCAGATCTTCCGGAGGAGGCTGGTACAATTTCTCTAACTCTTCAGGTTGAGGCTTCAATGGCAGTTGTTGAAACACAAGTTGATGACTCAGTGGTAGTTGTTGAAAGCAAAGTTGATTCGAAGAAAGTGGAGGATACAGTGACATTTGTAGAGGCTCAAGGTGATGAAAACAAAGTTGAGGATATAGTGGAAGCTGTTGAAGACCAAATTGAAGAAAATCAAATACAGGACACTGTGGAAGATGTTGAAAATCAAGTTAATATTGAAACAGTTGTGAGGATTGACTCAATCAGTTAGGAAAAGATTGCTTCATCACAAGAGGGGCATCTTAAAGAATTTGTATCTGATTTGGACTATGCAACCGAGAAAGAACATACTCAGGTGATGCATCCCATTTGTTCTACATCCTCCGAGCAGGACTCACTGGACATAGGGTATGACCTGGCTGACTTGTTTACTGAGGCTGAGTCTGTATCAATGACTACTGGGGAGGTCTTAAAGGGTAACTTCAAAAAAGATCCTAAGCCAAAGAAAATAAAGGTGAAAGGAGGAAATGCCTCTTTTGCGGATGTTGCCCCTTCTAATACAGGTGAAAAGGGAACTAAGACCAACAATGGTGATTCCTCTAGGGCTTCTTCTCAGGAACATCGTGTCTCATCAAGGAGACAGAGTAAAAAATCTGGAGCGGTTAGCTCAAAAAATTTATAGATAACGAATAGCCTTTTTTGGAAAGTTCGTGGTATGAACAAAAAAGAAAAACAATTGGACATCAAAAATTTCCTCTTGCAGAATAAGGTCCCTCTTATTTGTCTTCTGGACACTAAGATTGAAAGCACATTTAATTCTCTTGTTAGCAGTTATATTTTGCCTGGCTATAATTTCTTCTTCTCTGGGGATTCAAGAATTGCTTTATTTTGGATTGCTGATATTATTGAGGTTCATATTATTGAGCAGTCCACACAGTTTATTCACTGTTCTGTTTATCATAAGCAAGATCATATTCTTTCTAATGTCACTGCGGTATATGCTTCCAACCTTTTTTCTCACAGAATGATGCTTTGGACTTCTTTGAAGAGACTTTCTGTTAATTCTCACAATGTTAGTTGGATGGTTGGGGGTGACTTCAACGAGGTTAGATTTTCTAATGAAAAACAAGGTGGTCGCCCTGTGCATACCAGGAGGGCACATTGTTTCAATGACTGTCTCGAATTTTGCAAGCTTCAGGATCTTAAATCTGCTGGCCTTCACTTTTCTTGGAGTAATCAGCAAACGAATCGAGTTTCTTGTAGGCTGGATAGGGTGCTAGCGAACCTCACATTCATGAATCTCTTTCCGCATGCAATTCTCACTTATTTACCCCCAGGCACTTCTGATCATTCTGCCGTTAAAGTCCAATGTTCTCCATTGCTCCCCTCTGGACCTCATCCTTCCAAATATTTTGAAATGTGGGAATCCCATCCTACATTTAGGCATACTGTGGAAGGGGCTTGGGATATCCAGGTTTTTGGTTCTCCCCTTTTCAGATTTGTCAAGAAATTGAATAATATAAAGTGCACTCTGAGCTCTGGAACCTGAATGTTTTTGGCCCGCTACAAACGCCCTGAAAAGTTCTAGGGATTCTTTAGCTCACTTTCAGAGTCTGCTGGATGGTAATGCAAACGATCTTTCTCTTATCGAAGAGGAAAGATCTGCCAGACAGAATTATGAGGATATTCTCTTGAAAGAAGAAAATTTTATTAGGCAGAAGTCTCGTCAACAGTGGCTTTCCCTGGGTGACAGAAATTCTAAGTACTTTTATGCCTCCTTTAAAACTAGATCTTCTATGAATGCTCTCCGCTCTCTCAAAGATCAGAATGGTTCTGTTTTCTCGGATAGTCAGATGGTGAAGGATATTACTGTTCAGCACTTTCAGCAGCTTCTTAATCGTGAATCAATGGTTGATATTTCTCCTTTGTCTTTTCCTAATCATGTTTCTGATGCAGAAAATGATATGCTTTGCAGTCCAGTCTCCCTGGAGGAACTACAAAAGGTGGTCTTTAGTTTCAAGCTCTTAGCTCTCCTGGTCCAGACTCTGCTAAATTCTATCAATTTTTCTGGTCTCTTATCAACTTGGAACTTTTGGAAGCTGTCCAACAGTTTTTCAGATCTGGTAATATTCTTAAACAGATTAATCACACTTTTATTGCTCTGGTTCCAAAATCTCTCACCGTGGTTTCTCTGGATGGTTATCGGCCCATATCTTTATGCAATACGTTATACAAGATTATCACAAAGATTATGGCTCAACGTTTACAAAGGTTCTTCCCCGACTGATCAGTTTACATCAGTCTGCTTTCATACAAGGCAGGAACATTCACCACAACATTTTGTTGGCTCATGAATTAGTCAGTTACCTCACTCATCTAGGTAGATCCAGAGCTTGCACAAAAATTAATCTTAGAAAGGCCTTTGATAGTGTTCGATGGCCTTACCTTCTACAAGTTCTAAAGGATTTTAAATTCTCTAAATTTTGGATCAAGCTTTGTTTTGAATGCATCTCTACGGCCAAATTTTCTGTCCTCATCAATGGTTCTCCTGAAGGTTATTTTGCTGCTTCATGTGGTATAAGGCAAGGGGATCCCTTATCCCCCCTTCTGTTTACTATTATCATGGAATCCTTTTCAATAAAACTCAATCATTTGGTGGAAGACAAATTGATAGGCAAGTTCATCAGTGGAAGGTTAAATGTCTCTCATCTCTGTTTTGCTGATGATTTATTAGTTTTCTCGGATTCTCACGCCAACTCTGCAGAGAACTTGAAGGCTCTTCTTCTCTCGTTTGCAATTCAGTCAGGTCTCTATATGAATGCCTCCAAAAGCCAAGTTTTTCTCAGTTGCAACAGCTTACACTCTTCTTTTGTGCAAATATTGGGTGTCCCTGAAAACAATCTTCCAATTAAATATTTAGGCCTTCCTTTATCTACTGTTTCTCTAACTAGAACGCAGTGTTTGCCTCTGTTGGAGAAGGTTAAGAAGAGAATTGACTCATGGTCTAGCAGACTTATTTCCAGAGCTGGTCGAGTTGAGCTCATCAGATCTATTCTTGCTTCTTTTCATCTCTATTGGTCAGCTTCTTTTAATATTCCAAGAGCCACCTAAAAAGAAATAGAAAAACACATCCGAAATTTCCTTTGGCATGATCAACCTGACAATCCAAAACATCATGCTATTGGGTGGGATCAAGTGTGCAAGCCAAAATACAAAGGAGGATTAGGATTGAAAAGAATCAAGGATTGGAACTTAGCTGTTGCTGGGGTGCGATTTTGGAATCTTGCCCAAAAAAGCCACTCTATGGGAAATGTGGATTCATTGCAGATATCTTCGAAAATCAAATATATGGGACTGCTCTCCACCTTCTCGTAGTACTTCTTCCTGGAAGCATATCATCAAATCTATATCCTGGATTGCTCTTGTGTCTAAATATATCATTTTTCATGGTTCTGATATCAGTTTGTGGTTTGATCCTTGGCTAAATGGCAGAAATCTAAAACAGATTTTTGGTGGAATCTATGACTGGTGGGGGGATCCTAAACAGATCACTCTTTCTTCTTGGATTTGTAATGGAAAATGGGTAAAGCCAATCTGCTCTCACCCGAATTTTGACTCTCTTTGGTCAGTTATTCAGGAAATTGAAGTTGGGGGCTCCGGAGCTGATATTCTCATTTGGCCTCGTGCAAAAAATGGTGTTCTATCACATTCTGAAGCTTGGAAATTCATATGTGGAGATGATCCTCAACAATTCCTCTGGACCAAGTGGGTCGGGCAGCCTAAACAAACTCAAGATACTCCTTCTGCTGTTGGCAAACCTTCCTAAATAAACTGCCCACTCTGTATCGTTTGGCTAGGAAAGGTATTGTTCTTCTTCTGCAGCCGAAGACATACATCATCTACTGTGGGGCTGCTCTTACTCCCGTTCATATGGTCTTGGATGATGAAGTCTATGACAATCAAGGAGGAGATACCACATCACATGGACAACATTCTAGTCTGGTTAGAAAAATGTTTCAAGGATCCAGTTTTGAATGTGCTAATGCAGGTCATCCTATCCACTACTGTTTGGTACATATGGACAGAACGAAACTCTCGCATTTTCAGATCTGTCTCCACCCACAAAGTTGTGGTCCTGAGGAAAATTAAACACTCCATTCTCTCTAGGTTTCGATCCATCAATCTTAAAGCTGCAAATTCGCCTCAAATTGAGAAAATCAAAGAGAGATTGAGAGTTCAGATTGAGGCAGTCAACAAAAAAACCTCTATGGTTCATTGGCTTCCTCCGAAAGTAGGTTGGCACAAATTAAACACGGATGGCTCTTTAGGTGAAGATCGTGGTGGCTATGGCGCTCTCATTCGTGATAGCTCTTCTGAGTTCATTCAAGGAATTGCAGGTCGATCCACTTTTCCTTCAATCAATTTGCTTGAACTCTAAGCCATTGTTCAGGGTCTTAGGCTTGCAATGGATATAGGAATTAGAAAATTATGGATCGAATCAGACTCTACCACAGCTTTGGCGTGGCTGAATGGAAGGGGTAACATCCCCTGGACTGCGTTTAGGCTGATTAGACAGATCGACTCACTTCTTTCCAATTTTTTGGAATGGAAATGCTCTCACATTCATAGAGAAGGAAACTCTCCTGCTGATATGCTAGCTGCACACCGCTCTTTAATGGGCGAAGAGATCGTTTGCCCTCATGATCTTTGGATGGACATCAAAGAAGTTTTAGCTCAGGATAAGAATTTTGGGGTTTATAGCAGAACTTGTACAAGATAAACTTGTTAAGTTCCCCCCAAATGTTGCACATTTTTGTATTTTTTCGGGACTTTCAAATTTCTTGGAGAGGTCATGTCCTTGGAGGGGATGCATGTTGATTAAATTCAGCAATCCTCCCTCTTGGGAGATAGTCTTTCCAATGTATTTTGTGATATTTGAAAGTCACATCTATGTAGTTATTTAGTTACTTGTGAAATAAATATTTCTCACCTTACCAATCAAAAAAAAAAAAAAACTATATGATACTGATGAAAGCTCATGATCCCCACTTAAATCAATAGGTAAACAGATCTATTTTCTTCATTAGCTAATATGTGTAAAGTTCCAGAGTGGAAATGATGAAATGCAAGTAAGGAAATGATGAAGTTCATGCATCACATTTAATTCAATAAATTTTTAAGACCAAGGTTTATCAAGATGAAACTCATGGTTTCCCTTTTCTTTCAATATAACAGGGACTATTCAGATGTTTTATTTTTTAAAAGAGAGGCTGATATATGACATGCATGCACTAGTCTGCTAAACTTCTACCAATAATTTAACATATTGTCCTCAACAATTTCAGATCATCTATACTTTCAGTACGAATTGACAAGATAACTATAGAAGAACTCGTGAAACCAAACTTGGATTTGGGAGCATAATTTTAATATTTTGAACACAAAGACCTCAATATCATTCACAAAATATCTCAAAATTTAGAATAGTGTGCACATTTATGATATAAGCTTTTGTGATTCAAGAAGAGACTAAGTTTTACCATATAAGAGGCTTGCCAAACTTCCATTACTCATAAATTGATAAATCAGCATGTGTTCGCCTTTATCAATGCAATATCCCACCAAGTTTACAAGATTTCGATGATGCAATCTGCCAAGCAGCAAGACCTGAAAAAGAAGATGTATGAAGTAGAGGAAAAGAAGGCAAGTCAAGGAAAGCGTAAAAGTCACAAACAACATATTTTGCCAAATTCGTTTTTGCTTCATTATATAAACATAAGGTTATAACAATTAGCCGTTGATACAATATTTATATATAACTCGTGAATAATAAAAGTAATTATGGCAAAATGTAAAAGGGGACTTAGACAGAGATTGGTTCTAAAATTTTGAAATTTGGGTAGAAAATATTATTATTATTATTATTTTATTTTTTTAAAAAAATTTGAAGCTAAAAAGGTTCTTACATTTCTATCATTTGCTCCACCTAGAATTCTTGGAAGTATAGAGATGGTACCTAATCGTGGTAAAAGGATCAAATGTCCTACTAAAAAACTTAGCCAGACTTGAGTTTTATTTTCCCATCTAAAAGCTTACAGTTCTGATGTAAGCCATCTGTCATGAGGCTTTGTGATGTAGCAATCCGGAGAAAAGATCCAAACAAACTAATAATGAAATAATAAATGAACGAAAGTATACCTCAGTCTGAAACTCCTTCTCCCCTTGCCTAGAATCCTCGGCAAGAACTTTTACAGCTACTACTTCGCCTGTAGGCATATTTGCCTTATATACCGGCCCGAAAGATCCCTGCCCTAAGACAGTTGTGAAATTTTGTGTGGCAATCTTAATGTCCCTAAAAAACCAAGACATATAACATTTTTATATGTAAAATCAATCAAATAGAGAAAATTTTAGGAAAGATAAAATGTAAACCAATATAAAAAGATCAGAAGTTAAAGAAAAAGCATACTTGTATGGGTATCTAGGAATTCCAGATGCAGAAATAAACGGATCTTTATCATTGTTTCCCCACCAAGACCGATGAGTTCTCTTTTTTGCAACATGTTCTTGGTGATGGCCAATTTCAGAATTTGAAATTGACACGCTTGAATCAATGCTTCTACCAATCCCATTTGTATGAACTGGGAGAGGTGGACGACCTCGCTCATTTGCTTGATGGCGGACATTAGATCGTTTTCTGTACAATCGTATTCCAAAAAATGCGCAGGATGCTATCAAGATTCCAATAGCCACACCAACAGTGACACCTATAATAATTTTTTCAGTCTGACCCATTCCCTGGTTTGTTTTGATGCTCAGATTCTTCAGAACAAGAGAACATCTTGAAGATCTAACCAAGTGTCAAGGACCTGCCACCACACAAAGATAGAGTCAGTCTAAATTTTCTGTTCTTTTTTTAGAGAAGGCGGGGAGCTCACCACCTGAAGTTTAACAAAATCAGATGAAGCTCCCACAAGATGGGTATATGAATCTCTGGGGAAAAAAATGAAGAAAAACTAATATCTTAGGTATACTAGGGGATTAGAATATGTTCAATATGCCAAAAAGACAAGGAGAAGAATAGAAACATAGAGCTTCAGAAATTTTTGGTCATGTCATTTTTTTGCTGTCATTCAAGTTCCTCTTGTTTCTTTCAACCAGAGAGCTCATTTTAGAGCAAAAGACAAAATAAAAATTTCAGATCTTTAAGTTGTTTCTTCATAGTCGAGCGATCCCTAAGCCTTCCTACATACAAGTAATGCTAGATGCTATGTTACCCTGGACCCAGAGGTATTCTAACGCTTGGTTCCAAACTAATCTAGCCCAAGAACAAGTGAGCAGATCCCCAAATTTCCACTTCTGATAACATTTTTATTCGGTATCAAGTCCCAACTAAAAAATATCAGCTAAAAAATATGTATCATCAAGTGGGGAGAATATGTGCATAATATTTAGACTTTAGACACCATAGAATTATATAGAAGCATACATTTTTTTTACTAAAGGATTAAAGCTTCATATTAGAACATGTTGGCTCACGAACAAACAGAGCCGAGGCAATGACTAACACATTGCACCACATTTGATCACATCTAAATAGCAATGACTAATACATCCTCTACATTCTCAACAACCATACTCACAAAGTATACGGAACTCTTCCGTACGTATGGAAAGGTTCGGCAATTGGATAACTCCCATACCTATTCTGTTCACTAAACCGTGTGTTTAATACATTCATGATCCAGGCATCTTCACAGTTTAAAAACTAAGCCTAATTTTCGTCACCACTTTCATGCTCAGCAATTAATTTCTTGCGTATAGCTCTCATACTAATGATCAAAGTATATCCCAAAAATAATTTTACAATCTCCATATCTTTAACATACTTATCCCATATCTTTTATAAATGTGCACTTATAATACAGATGGAAACCTCACTGAATATTCGCCTATGCAAACATTGTGACTATGTCCACAACAAAACAAGCCTTTTCCAAAAGAAACAGATGAACTCCTCGAACAAATATAACATCTTTCAGGGAAAAAAAATTCTTCCATAATTATGAATTTCAGTCTCCTAACATATATGAGAGTCCATCTGATTGTTCTAAACAGAAAAATAAACCTTCAAAATTCCCATCAAACACTAACCATTTGCTCACAACCAAACAATACTATCTTCCACATGAAAAAAAAAATCAATCTTTCTGAATCTGTTCCTAATCAAATACGACCCACACACGAAACCAATTTACAGATACCCAAAACATCAAATGGGTCCTCCTAAAACCCCAAAAAAGAGAGACCCATTAAGCCAAAAATCAACAAAAAACCAACCAAACCAACCACACAGAGCCTCTTGAATGGAAAGGCAAAAACAAGACACACCACCACAATCAGGGAACCAAAAAACCCATAGAAATCAGTGCAAAACAAACAAACCTTGCGCGATTGAATTACAAGTCGAGTTCGAAATCCCTTCAGATCGATTGGGAAGAACATGAGAGGTTGGACTCATTCGGTTACTTTCAAAAGTAAACGAGAGACGGTCGAAAGAGAAGGCAATTCATGTGATCAGACGGTCTTGAGGGGTCATTGATTAATTGCATATATACAAAAATGGGGGCTTTTATGTTGGGTATAAAATTATTCTGTTTTGTCCTAAATAAATCCGCTTTGGAGGAATAGTTTATTCCGAGCCGTCTGTAATAGAAAATATCAATTGTTTTTAAGCGAGAATGGACTTGGTCTGCATGTCATGAGCCAATGCCGGTCGAGTCAACTTGTTTTTATATAAAATGTTACTTTTTATTGTCTTTGGTGAACAGGTTTAGCCAATAAGATGAGAATAGAATTGTGGGTCTCCATTGTATTTTTGGATGACTTTATTCTTTGCACATTACTCAAACAAAATAATTAGACTCTAGATATGCAAAATAATTGAGGTTATTCTGAAGTCTAAACTGAATACTTACTAAATTTATTCTACATCATTTATAAATGTACACGTATATTATTGAGCACGTCGCTTACTGAATATCTATCATACACGAGCGTGCAAGAATCATGCAGTAACTCATCCACACGCGAGCTTCATGCAATGGTTGAACCTGAAGCAATTTGAGAGGTGATCGTTCGTCATCCCGGATGCTTGCATGAATGATTAAATGATCGTCGGTCCGACTAGCTGGAACTCTCTATTCACCATATCCCTGCTCATGGCTTCTGATTTTGGGATCCTCATGGGAATGTTGTTTGTGTATTTGTAACCATTGATGATGGGGTTGCAGTTCACATAGCTCCATAGGTAGGCACTGAAGGATCCGAACTCCTCTACCACCTGAACCAACACAAGATAAATGATCATGTTTTGGAAATTTGATTTAGGGTTCATTTGGATCTACGGTGGGGACGCCTGCGTTGTGCAAATCCAAGGAATCAAACCTTGCAGTGGAAAAGCAATGTTTTGCGGGTGTTATTCAGTGGTGTGGAGAGGTGTGAACGTGGAAGCTTAAAACCCATTTGGATTTGTAAAGATGTTTCCGGCTTCCCTACAACCGAATCCGTTCTATCGTAGATCCAAACAAATACTAATTACTCCTTTTTTTCTTTTTTTTTGTAAATTGTAGGATTTATATAACTTATTATGGTTAAAAAAAAGTTTGATTCAACATCAACTTCTATGGATGCTGCTGCAGGTCAAATGGATTAGGGTAGCTTTTGGAAAGGTGATTAAACGCACTTTTGCTTTTTTATAGAAGCGACAAGCCAGCACAAACGTGTTTCTAAACATCTCTGGTAAATCAAATTTAATTAAAAAGTTATTTATAACTTTTTAAAAAAGTATGTTTTTTTTTAAAAAAATGCAAAGAGTGGGTTTTCTAATAAGGGAAATTTTCATAAGTAACCCCCTGAAAAATTTTAATTTCACTTTTAACCCTTCCCCAATTTTAATTGCAAAAACTAACCCTCGATCTAGTCAGCGCTGACAGGGTTTTTTTATTTTTAGGTTTTTTAGGGACGCCTCCTTTGTAAACATGGAGATGTGTTATATATAACACGCCTCCCTGTAGAGTTTGTAAATACGAACGCGTGAACATATTATAATAACGATTCTGATATACGGTTTGAAAGTTATGATCATTTAAAGTTACGATGCTCTTAAATCATTTGAAGTTATGACCATTTTCTTTTTTTGTCATTTTTTTTCTTGTAATTGTTTTTTTTTTTTTTTGCACTAAAATGGTTTGAGTTCAAACCTAAATTGTACACATCCTTGTCATTTTCATACATTGTGTAAGTTTGTTTATTGAAATTATTTGTATTATTTGTTTACTTTTTTCATCTATAGCCCTAAATTTTTTTAATATTCAAATGGTTGTAACTTCAAATGTTCATAACTTTCAAACCGTAGATCAGAATCGCTATTATAATATGTCCACGCGTTCGTATCGACGAGCCCTATAGGGAGGTGTGTTATATAACACGCCTCTAGATTTACAAAGGAGACGTGTTATATATAACACGCTTCCCTAAAAACCTGAAAATAAAAAAAACCCAGTCAGCGCCGACCGGGTCGAGGGTTAGTTTTTAGAATTAAAATTGAGGGAGGGTTAAAGGTGAAATTAAAAATTTTTAGAGGGTTATTTATGAAAATTTCCCTTCTAATAATCAAGTTTATTTTTAACACATTTGAAAAATAAAATTTTGAATAAAGTGACTTAAATAGATTTGATTCCCTAGAAAGCACATGTTCAACGCTTTTTAAAAAACAATCTTTTCATACTAAAAGTTGTAAGTAACTCTTTAATTAAGGCTGCCTTTTAGAATTCGTTTGGCAATATTTTTCAGTTTTCTGCTTAACTAAAAGAAGAAGGGAAATTTTCATAAATAACCCCCTGAAAAATTTTAATTTCACTTTTAACTCTCCCCCAATTTTAATTACAAACACTAACCCTCAACCTGGTCAGCGCTGCCACGTCAGCACTGATTAAATTTTTTATTTTCGGGTTTTTTAGGGAGGCGTGTTGTATATGATACGCCTCCCTGTAGAGCTCGTCGATACGAACGCTTGGACATATTATAATAGCGATTCTGATCTACGGTTTGAAAGTTATAACCATTGGAAGTTATGACGCTCCCAAACCATTTGAAGTTATGACCATTTTCATTTTTTTGTCATTTTTTTCTTGAAATTGTTTGTTATTTTTTTTTTTTGCACTAAAATGGTTTGAGTTCAAACCTAAATTGTACACATCCATGTCATTTTCATACATTGTGTATGTTTGTTTATTGAAATTATTTGTATTATTTATTTACTTTTTTCATCTATAACCCTAAATTTTTTTAACATTCAAATGGTGGTAACTTCAAATGGTCATAACTTTCAAACCGTATTTCAAAATTGCTATTATAATATGTCCACGCGTTCGTAACGACGAGCCCTACAGGGAGACGTGTTATATATAACACGCTTAATGTTTACAAAGAAGGCGTGTTAAAATTTCAAAAATAAAAAATCCCAGTCAGCGCTGACTGGGTCGAGGGTTAGTTTTTGCAATTAAAATTAGGGGAGGGTTAAAAGTGAAATTAAAATTTTTCAAAGGGTTATTTATGAAAATTTCCCAAAGAAGAATCACCTTATTTAAGTGTCACTAAACGTGTAATAAGCAACTTTATTCAAAATCATACTTTTCCAATGTGTTTCAATCGCATTTCTTGGTTATCTTGAACTCAAACAGAAGTTGGAGGAAGTAAAAAAAAAGGGTCCGATAACCAACTTGTCAGGTTTGAGGTCAATCCAAAGTTCTAAGTTTTGTTTGGATTTTGAATTTGATTTGTGTTGCAGATTAGTTTGGGTCAGTTCAGCTTTAACTTTAATTTCAAATTAGACTCCTCAGCCAAACCTAATTTAAATTGGGTTAAAATTTCTTTAGGTTTTAATTGTACTGGACCACTAAAACTCTAACATGAGCCAACCCAAAAATCTTAAGTTGGGTTAGATTGGAATTGGTTGAAAGTTGAAACCACCTAAGCCCCTACTTTATTGTCTCATTATCTACCCATTAGCTTTCTATTCATATCCATCATACTTTACAATGATTCTGCTTCTTTTTTTTCTTTTCTTTTTGGTTGATTTGCTTTGGTGATTTTTTTTTTTGAAAAACAATCCCTTTCATTACTTGAAAAACATCTAATATTAATATGTACATGTAAAAGACAATAATGAGATTTCAAGATCTATTATTGTGTTAAATTACCGATCACTATTATACACACAGTTCACTATAAAAAATTAAGAATTCTCCATCCAATCTCTGATTACTAGAATAATGATTATTTATTGCATTTGATAAAAAAAAAAGAATGGATTCTATCAATCTTAAGTTTTACCTTCAAAACACATCTTGCATTGTTCACTATGCACCTCACCCTGATCTCTCTCAACACGAGCTTCTTCATAGAGCTAACCTCCATGATGTCTTTTTCCTCCATATTTGCAATGACATTGACATCAAATCTCTGAAAAAACTTCTCTGTAAATACCAAAATCCATCGAATGTCAGACTCCCTATTCATCGAGGTATTTTGGATTTAAGTCTTACTTCTGTTGATACCAAACAAAAAACAAATTCAAAACAATTATGTATATCAAATGAAAACACCTGTATAGCTCCTTCTTGGAAAGAATTTCAGTCCAGTTGCGGTCGATTAACATGCCCGAAAGCGATAACAACTCGAAAAGATGACTGTCCATATATGACATATTAGTAATACGTGTTCAATTAATACTACATATATTCGAAAATTTTAATTAATTATTTATAATCAATGTTATAAAGTGAAGAAATGAAGTTGCTAACTTTTCATCGTTGACAGGAACTCCCCAACGTTCGTCGTGGAAAGCAATGTAAAGCTCGTCTGCATAACATTTCAATATCATTTTCAGTCTTTTGTTGCAAGCATGTTAGAGATTTTTTTTTGTGTCAGTCAATCACGATATCACTCGACTATATATATATATATATATATATATATATATATATATGTACTTCATTTTTCATTTTTCTATATAGGTTTATCTAAATGTATACTTTATTTATAATAATATGTAATTTACATTGGGCGAGTATATACTTTAAAGAAAATAAAAACAATTGGGGATTGCAGACGGTGCTGATTTCATTTTCTAACTCGTTAGCATGTACTTGAATCAAAACAATGCTTGAGTTAAAGTGAAATATATATTTATGGGCTTTGTAAACAATATTTCAAAGGTTTCAAAGGTCTATTTATAGCCCAAACCACATACTGTACATGTTTTCATTATTTTAAAAATTATATATTTCATCTAACAGGTATATTTTATAAAAGTAAAGCATATACTCCAATAAATTGAATGATATCATTTATATAAATTGTATAAAATTTCTAATGAGGTATATACCTCGTTACAATGAGTATATGATGCTAAAAAAAATATATATGATTGCATTTTGAACTAGAAAAATAATTGAGTGTAACAACACAATTCAAAAGAGGATCACCTAAACTAGCAATTTATTTGATTTCAATGCAAATAAATAAAATGTAAATTTTAGTTTTTTTTATATATTTTTAGTAGAATGTATTACAACTAGTACATCTTAAATACACTTGATAGAATGTATTTTATATATTTTTATATATTTTTAGTAGAATGTATTACAACTAGATGTTGGATTTCATAGAAAGTACACTTGATAGACACAAAGGATTGCAGGGGTATTTTTAGTAATGGAAGCAAATCAAATTAAGTTATACAAATATTCTTTTTTTTGGGATTAAAGCAAATCAAAGCGCAATTTTAGCAATTAATTGAAACTGTGTCTTAAAGAGTAGTTAGTATAAGAACACAATAGCAATTTTGATTTAAATCAATGGTGAACATATGTGATTAAAATCAATTATGCTGATTAAGCTTTCTAATATAATGGTGCATGATAGGTGAACCCGATCATTCTTTTTTGAGCATCTTTCAAGACAAGATATGCATACATTTTCTTTGCCAAAATAAGGCGAAAGACATTGTGACAGATAGTCTTATATGCAATGTAGTGTGTAATCCTATTTTATGTAATGTGATTTTTTAATTTTTACATACACATTTATATATAACTAGTTGTTGTGTATGTGCTTGCACATAGACAAAATGTAATATATGTTTTGATTAATATTAATGTCAAAAAATTTAGTTACAATAATATTTTCATAATTGATGTAACATTTTCATTTAATCATAATTGATGTAAAGAAATTTTTCATAGATATGTTGGCATATGAATGTAATTTTATCATAAATGATGTAAATTATTAATATTATTTTATGATATATCTATAATAGTCATCATATAAGGATGATGAAATGTGAAGCTTAAAATTTTAATATGTCATTCATGATATGATGAAAATATGAATAAATTATGGATGAAATTACAATAATATGAATGGATTTTCGTTGAATTAAATCTATTGTTGAGTTCACACAAAGCTCGAATCGAAATTTGTCCATTTTTATAGAAATTTTTTTTTTTGTACCAGTATTTTATACATTTGTTTTTTTATATTGGATTGCATTTTTAATTACTGTGAATTATATATTTATTTGTTAAGTAAATCTTATGGACTATTGATTATTTGGGGAGTTAATAGAGTAGAGAAATCCAAGTGAATAGAGTAAATGCTAATCAAATATGTGTGAATTAAATAAATGCTAATAGATGTGAATTACATTAATATTTGATACCTTTTTTAATGTATCATGTTTTTGCATATGAAATGGGCATAATTTTTTTTTGTGAATTATATTTTCAATGTATAATATATCATGTCTTATCCTAATAATATTATGATAATAAAATCTAATTACGTATAATAATAAACTATGAATTAAATTAAAATATTGTAAATGGGTTTTTATGGAATTGATTAGAAATGTAAGAGTATCCTAATAATATTATGATAACCACCAATTGATATGAGTAATATAAAATTTATAAAATTTCACTTGACATATTTTATTAGATATGGTAATGTTACCCTTTCATCTATTTAAAAACAGTTCAAAAAATTTATAGTCATGTAGTATTTTCTATTCTAATAAATTAACATATCTATAACCTATAATGTTATTGGCAAATCATTTTCAGTAACGTAATTTGGAAGTACGTAGAATAATCAATATTGTTTTTAATTAATGAAAAATGCTGCACTTATAGGCCACTGGTAATTTTTTTTTAAATAATCAAGTTAACAATTTGAATTAACAAGGCTATAAACGTGTGTTCTCTGATCGACGGCGAGCGATAATATTATAAACTGTATCATTAAAACTCAAACATGGTGAATGCAAAAACCAACAATTTATATGGGTAATAAATTTAAAATAAAATATTTTAAGATCACCATATTTAATAAATTGAAGACGGCTACATATCCTGTATCATGAAGAGTAAAATTGAAAAAAAAATTCAGATAGTAAATTTTTTTAAAAAATTGGTTAAACAGTTAATTAAATTCGGACATCATAATATTATCATGATTAGATAGAAAAAAGTGGTACTCTATTATGATGATGAAAATATCATAATGAAATTATATTACAAAAGATATATGAATAAAAATCAGATCCACTATTGCTCTACTTTCAATCAGAATAGAGAATCGAAGATCAGTCTGTTAAAGGCAAAACAAATATCTTATTTGAGAATTTTTTTCTATTAACAGTAGATACATGCCAATTTTTTTTAAAAAGAGAAACCAAATGAAAAAATAACATATAGTCTATTTGCAACATAAAACTCCAAAATAAGCATCATATCTATAAAAGATTAACTCACTTTCCTAAGGTTAAAAAAATTTTGAGAGAGAGAAGAAAAAAGAGATAGGTGATAGATCCATTTATCCAAATGAATGGGGATGGTAATAAATAGGTATTCAATTTACATAAATAAATTTGGGGTTTGTGGAAGAGTATAAGTCATTGTCTTTAGAAGAAGATGAGGGGATTGAATGATAAGGAGATTGAATGGAGGGTGGATGAATTTTCATAATATAATTTGAAAATCTATAATGAAAATATTACATTAATATTTAATATCTTTATTAATGTATCATGTCTTTGCATATGAAATGGAAATTTTTTTTTGGAATTATATTTTGAATATATTTTCATTTTATAAGGATCCTATTATCCTAATAATATAATGATACTCAAATATGATTATAAAATAATAAACATATTAATATAATTTTAGTCGGTATATTAATGTAATTTAATCATAATTGATGTAAAGGAATGTTTTCATGGATAAGTCAGCATATAAATGTAATTTTATCATAAATGATATAAATTATTAATATTATTTTATGATATATCTATAGTAGTCATCATATAAGTATAATTAAATATGAAGCTTAAAATTTTAATATGTCATACGAGATATGATGAAAATATGAATAAATTATGGATGAGATTACAATGATATGAATGGATTTTCATTGGATAAATCTATTGTTGAGTTCACACAAAGCTCAAATCTGAATTTGTCCTTTTTTACAGCAATATTTTTTTTGTACCAGTATTTTATACGTTTGTTTTTTATTGGATTGTATTTTTAATTACTGTGAATATATATATATATATATATATATATATATATATATATATATATATATATATATATATATATATATATATATATATATATATATATATATTTGGATAGAGCTTATGGATTATTGATTATTTGTGGCATTAATAGAGTAGAGAAATCCAAGAGAATGGAGTAAATGCTAATCAAATATGTGTGAATTAAATAAATGCTAATAGATGTGAATTACATTAATATTTGATACCTTTTTTTAATATATCATGTTTTTGCATATGAAATGGGAATAATTTTTTTTTTGTGAATTATATTTTTAATGTATAATATATCATGTCTTATCCTAATAATATTATGATAATCAAATCTAACTATAAGTTAATTAATATGTTACATGATAAAATGTATGTATTATAATAAACTATGAATGAAACTAAAATGTTGTAAATGGATTTCATGGAATTGAGTAGAAATGTAAGAGTATCCTAATAATATTATGATAATCAATTTTAATTATAAGTTAATGAATATGTTACATAATAAAATGTATTGTATTATAAAATACTATAAATGAGATTAAAATGATGTAAATGAGTTTTCTTGGAATTGAATCGAAATGTAGGGGTTAAATGAAAAAATGATTGTCATTAAAGTGGTATAAACAAGATTAAAATGATGTAAATGAGTTTTCTTGGAATTAGATAGAAATGTAGGGGTTAAATGAAAAAATGATTGTCATTAAAGTGGTGTGAATGGACTGTAATGGGATTGAATGAATTGACAGGGGTAAAAAGGTCAAACGGTATGTTTTTTTGTTTAAGAGACTTTTATATAATATAATAATTCATTGAATTTTTTACTTACACATGTATGTAACATTGACTTACCACTAGACTGAGTAATCCAATTGCATCTCCTTTATTCCCCATCTCTGCATCTCAATCTCTCCTCACCATCACAAGCTATATCATCTCTTTTTTCAATTGAACCAACTCTACCAACAGAGCCAGGAGTCCTTACTCCCCACCTCATATTCGGGCGGTCGAACAACATCGCGTTCGAGCTCTGAAGCAAAGCAAATGATGAGGGGCTCCAGCCTGAGACACTCTTTTGGAACCCAATTGGGTACACCTTCTGCAAATTCTTTGACAAGAATGCTTTGCTTAGCTTCTTGTCATTCTCTTTCAGAGTCAGTGCCTTCTCTGATATGTGGTACCTTCTGAGGTCCTGAGTTGGCATTGTTTGGTTGTATTTTTGTGGCACAGTTGTGATGAACTGATGAGAATTTTGTCTTTCCGTTTTTAAGTGTTGGGTTATATAAGCATAGATGGATCTAAGGTTCATGTATGGTTGTTGGACCATGGGTTTCAGAGTAGATCAGTGAAAGCTACTCGGTGCTTTCAAAAAGCCAAACGTGCAAATACTAGCTTGGTTTTGTTTTTAGAGGGAAGTTCTAAAACATTAGAATCTGAAGCTATATTGCTGACATGAGATGCCTTGCATTCTAGTAGAATAAGATCTGTTCCCGAACGTCCAAATCTCCCATCTTCACCATCTAGTTTGGATGCTTTCTCAATTCTTCATAGTTTTAGTCCTAATAACAGTTGTCACCTTCGTATCAAAAGTACATATTTTTATATGTAGAAATTTTTAATGTGTATTTTTCATATTAATGATCAGAATGTAACTATGGCTATGAGACGAAGGGGAGCGGTGAGGGAAAATGCTAAGAAATATTGTATCATGATTACTTTTTGAGAGTGAATTGATTCTTCATCTTCTCCCTGAATTAGACAAATTATTGAACTACATTGCTTTGGTTTTAATTTATCCAATCATTATTTTAAATGTGCCAAGGTTTTGAATATCCAAATGTGTCTCTTCTTCAACAATTGCACACGTCATTTGAGTCTTCAATCTTTGTGACAAGAACAAACAGTGCACCTGTCAATATAGTGGACTCATAAATTGATTGTCTTGGTAGGTTGCATCCCTGGGAAATTTAAATCCCATGAGTTTTCAATTTTTTTTTTTTGGGATGTGAAAGGAAACCTTAAAGTAGAATGATAAACATCAGATTTATCAGTTCATCTAATTCTAAGTTCTTATTGGTGAAATGTATGATTTGCAAACTTAGATTCTACTCAATAGAGAAGATAAAGCTATGATGGTGAATAGAAATCCTTCCTTAAATTGATGGGATATTTTTTCTGCCACAAGTGTCAATATTAATTACAGATGGAAGAGTACTTTGATCCAAAGTTAGCCAATTCATGAGAGAATGTATACTGTGTCCTGTTGTTAGAGCCTTCATTCTGTTCAGAAACTCCTACGTACAATCTAAATGGAAAGTGCTTGTCACTTGAAAAATCGTCCGAAATGTCGTCTTCAACGTGTATGTGTATTTCTATACGATCTCAAGTGGTTAATATTAATCACTCAGAGTGATATACTTAGACGACAATCTAAGCTGTACTTAAGTACCACCCTAAATTATAAGTTAATAAATTGTGAGGGGCGTCGTTATACAAAATCTTATATATATCCTGCATATGTTTCTATTTTGACTATTAAGATATGTAATTTTCTTGGTATATGCAACTTATCCTATAATTATAGCATATGAGTACTATAAAAATGAAGGCATATAAGACTACATGTAACATTTTCTAATGATGATTGATGAAATATGAGATTTTAATAAGCCACATTTGCACCAAGTTAAATTTATCCTGGTTAAAGAAAGTTGGGAAGGATTTAAATAATGGAAAGTTAGTAGAATTTTGATTTTCATGTTTCCTTCATAATGGAAAATCTTAGTGAATTAGATGCATGAGTTGGATTAGAGAATGATTACCAAACCTTAAAGTAGAATAAATTATAAAATCAAGTGGTTCATCCAAATCTATATTTTATTGGTCTAATGCGATTGAGAAGGAAAAGATATGATGGTGAATATATATATAAAAAAATTCCTTTCTTAAAATGATGCTATTCTTGTTTCTGTCACAATTGCCTATGTTATACAGACCACAGAGCTCTTTCATTCAAAGTTATTCCACTTTGGAATGGCTTAACAATACCCGTTAATAATACTCTTCTGGATTCCACAAAAAGGGCTGATCAGATTCTTGAAATATATTCAATAACAAGTATACAGGGTGTCATCAATAATTCCAGTGTACGTGTCTCAGGTTTGTGAACAAATTAATGTCCAAATAACAGTTGAGTATGCTGGGTATCATCAATGATCAGTTAACACTTCTATATATGTTCCATAAAAAATATATGGATCAAAACATTTGACATTTTGAGACAACAAGTTTGTTGGCACAAGTTTGTGCAACAAAAAGACCACATTATGTAAATTCACAACATCTGATACGAGTTTAAATATCAATGTGAATCTCTGCTTCTGAGTGGGTTAAATTGATCTATGTTGATCTTGATCAGACAGTTTGATCTGAGCATTCAAACTACTGTGTTTGTATGTCATTATGTAAGGGATAATGAAAAAGAATTAAGAATTCTAATAGTAGATGATGTAGGACAGGTGATCGATACGATTTTGGAGCGATCAGACTGCTGACAATAAATGATCTCAAAATCTCACAAAATTTGACATATTGAATAATTTCATGAAAATATTTTAGATCAGTTTATTTTTTTGTTAGATTTCATCATTAATATCATTAAATAGTTATTTATAATAATAATTTGCATGGTTGTTTCTGATTGATTTATAGGATCACAAATTACGAGGCAATTATATTCCTTGATTTATAAAGTTTTGGTAAATTTTGTAATCAGTTTAATGAGGTTCCTAATTGGGCCTCTTTTTATCTATAATATTGAGTTTATTCTGGTTTTTTCTCTTGAGAGGGGTACTGGAAGATTTTGACATTGATTTTATCATTCTTCTGCTGCATTATACATTCATCATGACAAAGATTGTTTTGTAAACTATTTGGATGAGACTAATGCTATTTGGATAATGTCACATCCAACCCCATTTTCAGCCTTAATTCCAATCTACATGTGTTTTGAATTTTTTAAAAATAGCATACTTCATCTAATGAGTTACATACTTTTATAAAAAATTAAGCATATACTCCAATAAATTGCATGGATGCATTTATAGAAAATGTAAAAAAATTATTTCGAAACATATGCCTTGTTAACGTGAGCATATGCGTCGATAGAAATCTATCGACGCATATAGGACTGAAATTGGGGCTAGAAATAAAACTGGGTGTAACGGCGCCCATGGCATTTACAGCGTTCATGTGTTACTCAAAACAGATTATATGAGTGAGTCAGAGTAAGACCACAAAACTATTAATTAGGATTCAGAGATCGATGTTGTAAGCACTATAGCAAAAGAAATGACTGTATGATGATGAGATTCGCATGGAATATAATTTATTCAGATAGTTATTACTATCACAATTCAGAAAGAAAAAAAATGGATAGTCATCACACAAATCTTTCTCCAACATCTTCCATAAACTCTCAACTATATAAAATCCTTATTAAAACTATAGAAAATTAAAACTATGGAAAGTAAGGCAGAACAAATACATCTACACCTATGCAGGTTGAAGTTCAATGGTGGGAAATTCTTCAAAATAACATTATGATAAATACATAAAGATGTTTATAACTCGATCACCACCGTTCAAAATCGAGCGCAAAACATCTGATCTGCTTCTTCTAATCATCCTTACCTATATAAACTTATAGTTACAAAATTTGATAGTCAGGAACCAAAAGAATTCAAAACTGTTCCTCCTATCCTCCAAAGCCTTGTAAGGGTGCCTATGGTGTAACCTGTCTTTCCTGTGAAGGATGATCGTTGTGGATCGGGGAGTGATGATGATGACTATCATAATCCAATTGCGCCATTTCCAGAGGCTCAAAGACATCCTCTAATCGCTTTTGTTTTCGTGAATTAGTCACCGAGCTTTCATGAATGGAAGCAACAACTTGTGGTGTACTTGAGAGGTTAGGATCTCCAGCTCTAACACCTCTAGCTTCCATGGAGTGATCAGTAACCTGAATTGAAGAACAGTTGTAAAAAAAATTGGTTAGGTTGGTGCTAATAGTGTTGAACGTTGTTGATAAATAAACTGATCTGATACTAATTGTTTGACAACTAATCCAGGATCAAAATAACAGAATAACACTGTATGAAGAACACAAATTTATGTGGTTCAGCTTCATCTTATATCCATGGAGTGAGATATGATTTGCGAGAGATACTCTGTAAACTACCCCTCTCAAACTATATCAAAATACTTTACAAATGACACTATCATTTAAAATCTTCTATATATGTAAGAGCCATATCCCAACATCTAACAACCTCTTAACAAAATGTTAAAACTAATTTTAGTTATGATGTTGTATAACAAAATAAAAAGAGACTTTAGCTAAACAGTTAAAACTAAAATTTATCTAACTCAGTTAATTGAATACCCACTCTAGGACGAATCTATCATGAACATCCGATGTGATTCTACAGTATTTGAGACATGATCCCAGTAAATGGAACATAAAATTGTGCAGAAATCGTGCATGTGCACGCGTGCATTTATGTGTCAGAGAGAAAGCGCACCTGAAATTTCAACTTGGTATTTGGAAATCCAAGGGACTTCTTGAAAGCAATGCTACTGATCACTCCTGAAACCAAAAGATTGAAGCATTGAAATGGAACACCAAAGCCATTCCTCCCTCCCCCCATTTGAAGCACAGATATTTCTAGACTCCCAAACAGTACAAACCATCCCCACTTCTATTAAACTAAATCCAACTTCTATATAAAATTAAAAAAAATAAAAAAACTTATGTTTCTTTAGTATCAAAATTTCTTTAAGACACCAATTCACATTCAATGCACAGAAAATTAAGAAAAAGCTCTATTCTTTTTCTCTAACATTTGTATATAAATACCCAAAAAAGAGACAAAACCCCAAAAAAAAAACATATATATGCTTAACAGACCCTTGTCATTAGTTATTCTTGGGAGGGTGAGTTCTAGCTCTCCCATAATCAGCACTGAAGGGTATGAGGTCAACCACATTAACCTTGGAAGGCAAACCTCTATGATCACTCAATTCATGCTCTACATTCAACTCTCCCATCTCTTCATCACCATCACCATCACCATCACCATCATCAAAGTTTGCAACAGATGGAGTTGCACCTGAATTGGCTGAATCTTTTCCTTTCACACCTCTCACTTTCTCTCTATCCTTCCTTCCCACTTCATGGACAAGCATCTTCCTTCCTCTCATGACCAAGATCGCATCCTCCATAGGTCCCTGGTGAAATATTTTTGGATCAATCAACCACTATAACATTAATCCTATAACATTATAAACCGAAATTTTAGTCTGGATCATCTGTGTAACAAGCATGGGGGTTCCTCGTGTGGGGCAATAAGAAATCATCAAAAATCATTTATGAATGAAATTGCCATATTTATGTGAAGAACTATATATGGATGTGTGCAACTTAAACAGTTTGATGTATCTTGTGCTATTTATGTTATGTTTTCTGATTAATCCATACAGAGATTTTCTAAATCTACAGAGGATTCCATCACATCAGACACACACCTGATGACTCTTTGAAGCCACATATTTGCTCGCCTTCATTTCGAAAATGATGGTAGCTGTAGAAGTTTTTAAAAAGATTTTAAGTTATTATGGTCTCAAGAAGTTAGCACAAAATGAATGAAGAAATGTAAAGTCTGAAGGATTATATATACCTTGTAGGGATGATGCAATTGAGCTCCTTAATACAACCAATGAGAAAAACAACCCAACCAGTAGGACAGTGAGCCTTATAGACACCATGGTTAGTGTTTCTTTTGTCAGTCTATGTTGTGCTTGTTGTGCAATGACAACAGAAAGAGAGGAAAAACAAGGTAGGTTAGGGGTTGGACTTTATAGGGAGAAAAACCCTAGCCAAGTCAAAGTTAGTATTCCAACGACTATTGGTATTAATTTAAGGGAGTCCTGATTACTTTATCATGATTTTTTTAAACTTGGGACTTCGAAGAACTCAAAAGTTGAATGTGGTTTTTTGGGCTGGCTTGGCTTTTGGAGTGAAAAGTGTGCAATACATATATACTACACACACTGCACACACACACACACACAGCTTGGAATGGAAGATACTGGTGTTTTGAGCTTGTCTGCTCCCATGCATGCAAGAATACAACGGTGTGTGATTTTGGTGGCCCTGGCTTTTGCCACCCCCACCACACCCTAGAATTCAAAAAATCACTATTTATGCACTTATATTATTGTTGGGGGGGGGGGCTCCCATTTCCCATGTAGACATGCATCTCTCAAGTGATATAATATACACTAATTTCATGAAGGTGTGCCCAACTTGCACCTCTCCATTGGCACAGCTTCTTATGGTAGTGGAGGCTAGCATTGGTTGTGCTTTTGCTTGTTCTCCTCTTAAGTGTGAAGTGTACATCTTTCATACAATACTGGTTTAAATTTGGCCCATTGAACCTACTTTTGACTGATCATCAGAGTTTAAAAACATCATGTTTTAACGCATCTTTTTGACTTGCTAACATTTTAGTTGAAATGGGTATGTGAAAGCTATATATTTCAATGCTGGAAATGTTTTCATGGGAGGAGGCTGATTATATATATGTATCATTGTGGCATGCATGCATGTGAGGTTTTATATTAATATCATGTATAGTTTCATAAATAATCTTAAAAAGGGTCAAACTTTGTGGTGACTGGATTTTGATTATTAATACGAGAAATACATGTAAACATTTCTCCTAAGGAAATCATGTTTTTCTCTAAAAAAAAATCCATGAATTATTTTTAATAATTAATTTTATATATGATCATATAATTGTTGTGATACTTCTATTTATAGCACACAATTAGTTAACAAAATTTTCATAATAACTTATGTACTACTAAAATTGATAATCAACAACCTGACAAAAAATCCTAAAATTTCAAAATGTTTCTAAGAAATTGTGTTTCAAATTAAGGTTGATTATTAGGGCTCGGAATGCTGTAATTTATCAATAATAATAAAAATGCGACAAGTGATAATTTTAAGAAACACTTACTTTTAGAGGTCAAGAAAATTTTCTATAAACTAAGAACTACTCCAAAAACATATATGATATAAGTTGTTTTGATGTCCACAACTCCACATATATAAAAGACATTTTGCAATTTAGGCCTTCCGCTGGCCCTCTCGTCCCCATATTTTTTTGTCCCAACAACTCCTGTGGGGCTTCCTTATCGCATACTACATGAATCATCCAAATTAATCGGATATTTGGATTATGTGATATATTATGAAGCCTGGTGATGTGCGTAGAGGATTATTGGCGCTACGCAGGGGCGGACGAGAGTGGAGCTAGGATTTTTATATTCGGTGTGACCATTGTAAAAATTGTGGATTGATCTCTAGTATGCTCCGTGGACGTAGGCAAGGTTTGCCGAACCACGTAAATTTTTTGTGTTTTTGTTTTCGATTTGTCTGGTTATTCCTTAGATTGATTGCATCCCAAGATCCGAAAACTCTAACATTATGAATGTATCAAATTATCTATAAAAAGAAGTTTGTTCACCTAATAAGTATGGAAGGTATCCAATTGGCATCAGAGCATTCAACAAGTCTTGGCTTTAATAGGTAAATATGTTCCACTATGTCGGTGCATGGTTGAATGTGTTACCACTAATTAATTTGAATCACCAAATTTTTTACTGATCAACCATCATGTTTTACATGTCTTTTTTTACTTCTAGCATTTTAGTTGAAATGGGTATATGAAAACCATTTCAAAGATGAAATTGTTTCCATAAGAGGCTGATTATATATATGATTGTGGCATGCATGTGATGTTTTTATTTTAATATCATAATTAGCCTCATAATCAGTCTAAACTAGGGTCAAACCTAGTGGTGATTGAATTTGACCCATTGGTTTGATATTAATTTTTTTAATTATAGATTCGATTCGAGATTAAGTACGAAAGATCTTCATGTTTTTTAAAAAATTATGCGTGCAATTCGATGTGCAATTTGTCAGGCGATGTCGGGATCGAAAATAATTAAGAATTTATATCACAAGTGAAGGAAAATTGTATTAATTCTAGATAATTGATTATTAATGAAAAAAATATGATAAGCCATATTTTATCACTACAACTCCTTTGGCATCCTGAGAAATGATTGATTCATTAATGAAAGTCCCAGAAATCTTAGAATGTCTGAAAGAAAGCTAGTTTGTAAAGTCACACAACAAACAAAACATGCATGTAGCTTTTCCTTGGCCCCAGAAAGTTTTCATAATATATATGTTTTATAATATAAGGTGCAACGTGGAATATTGTGATTAAAGGATCTTCTGAAACTGTTTTACACCTTGCATTCTTTTCGGATTCTGAATGTTTTTTTTGGACAGCATCTGACATAAAAGTCTTCAATGTGATAAAAAAAGATAAATGAATATATAGACTAGACAATATGTACAAGTTTAATAATAAATTGTGTTTCTTGAGGGATAATATGTGTATTTTTTATGACAATTACAAGTCAAAAAATTAACTCATGTTTCGTAGAATCTCAGGCTTTCATGAAGTTAAAATTGTACTTACTCTGAGGTGAGGATCTTTGGATAACTTTGGAGTTGATGTTAAAAGAGATTTTGTCTATCCTTCAAGATAATTTCAAAAGGATTTTTTTAAAATGAACATAGAAAAGATTTGTTTCCTATTTTATATTATAAGTTGCTCTAAAATCAGCTTCTCTCATAAGATGCATATAGAAGTATGTTTGAAATAAGAACAATGTTGGGTACAGCTAGACTTACATGCAGAGTTGTTTTATTACAATTCACAACTTTGATATACATTTTCTTATATTTCTTATATTGTATATTATATATGCAGAGGTGCTAGAATTAAAAGTGGTCTCTTGGGAAGGGTGAGGTGGGACCCACCGATAAATATTTCATTTATTGAACCTTTTCTTTCAAACATATATTTTTTTTCTAACTATTTTTATTTTTATAAAAGTGTTAGTAGTTAGATCTACTTTTTCTTTAAAATATATATATACATTTTCTTATATTGTGTATACACATCAAACTTATTAAAAGAAATGAATTATATTCCAAGAATTATGTCTCATATCACTCTTTTATAAACAAAAAAAAATCATAATTCACAAAACATACATTGTTACCAAAATAAGATTAACACCCTTGAAATAAATCGATTCATACAAAAAGAATTTGATATGAAAACTCTAACAACCTACGAGTAGTGGGTTTCGCCTGTTTCTTTTCCTTTTTACTCACCTTCACATTCAGTCTTGTTCTATTTCTATTGGAATAGAAATCGACTACATTTTCCTATAAAAAAAAACCCTAACAACTACCTAAAAATGATACAAATCCATGTTCAATTCATCACACAGTAAATCATGACAGTGCTCATTATAAATTATAATTGGTTACTAAAATCAACATTAATAGTACCCAAAAAATGAAACAATTTTTTAAAAAAAATATACTTTAACTATCCTCAAGGGAAGCCATAGCTTTTAGGGAGGCATAAACATCAAATCAGGAGCTGAAAGAACATGGGTTTTAGTTAGTGAATGAATCATTTTCCACCTAGAAATAACTTATCCCAACATAATCATGATTAAACATGGATTTTATAAATTAAAAAAATATATTTAAACTAAAATCCAGGGGCTAGGGTTTAGGTGGGAAAATAGGTGTGTGTATGTGTGTGTTTAGAACACGAGGGCCTGGTCTGCCAGTGCGCGTGCCTCGACAATCGTGCCCATTGCCGATGGACCGGCTTCCACGCTGTCCGGATATTCGTGCCACATGGTGGTTCGGTTTACGGTTGAGCTTTGTTACACATAATTTTTTTTATTAATTCAATTCTAATCTCATATATTTTTGGTTCCGTCGTATATTTATATTAATGAAATATATATCTGATTAATTTTTTTATATTTTTATTATAAAAGAAAAATTGATATAAATCTTTTAAAACTTAGCTAAATCGATTTTAGCTTATGTAAATTAAAAAAATCATCACAATTTTTTATGTTATTAAAAAATTATTGTTTCATCTTTATTGTAATCCTAATTGATCGGGTACATGATTAATCATAACTAAACTTTAAAAGTTACTAAAATGCTCTCATTTCTTATTTTTGAAAAAATCGATATAGTTCCCTAATGACTTATGCAAATTGAAAAAGGTGTCTATAAAACTGATAAATCCCTTAATGCCCCTAACTTTAGTTTTAAATAAAGAAAATCTTCATGTTGGAAATACATTGCTCTGATGATGATAAACTACCTATCAGGAAAAGAGGTCAATGAAAATGATGCAACTACGGACTACCTTCCATTGTTTATAAATTCTAATTTAGAAATATCCTTTAAAAATAGTGAAAAAAACATAAAGAATATATATATATATATATATATATATATATATATACGAGTTAAACATGGTGTTTTTTTTCTTGTGAATAGGTTCATTTAGATGCCAAGAAAAAAAAACGTTTTGGGTAATAGGACACAAATGCAGATCAGATTTCTGCCCTAATCATGTGAGAGTTCTTAAATATTATATAAACATCATATGTGTACGTAGTATTGGAGGCCAACCTCATGAGGTGAACGGGCAAGGAATGGAAAACTCAATTTACTGTATTTATTAGAACATAAGCTTCTATCTTATTAAAAGTACATATCCATTAAATAAAATTTACATCTTAACTATTAGTTTGACAATAGGTTAAGCTTTTGAAGATAAATTGTCTTAATTTTAAGAGATTAAAAATTCATCAATTTTGTTTATATTTATAATTGTTAAAATTGAAATAAAAAATAGAAATAAATGTTATTCCAGCTTTTAGGTGGAACAAAATATCTTCATTTTTATTTTAAAATTGTGACAATTATCCACAGTTTATCCTGACTAATCTTTATACCAAACAATGATAAGTTGTCATTTCACTTACTTATTTTCATAATAATCTCTTATCCCGCCACTTATCCCCTTGTTAAAAATACCCTAAAAACTTAAGTGTGTGAGAACCGCTTGTGTTAGCATGTTTATTGAAGTATATGCTTCTATCTTATATGATATATTTCATTAAACAAAATTTCCATATTATAAAAACTTAAGTACGTGAGGACCGCGCATCGGGCTGCACGTGAGACTGAAACTGATATCGTGGCAACGCATGTGACCATGTCTAAAAGGGCAACAAAAGTGCTTCAATTTCTCAAATGCAAACTTAACCCCTCTCAATGAAAAATGTTTACTATAAGGGAAAACAATTTTTTATTATTATTAGTATTTAGGCATGCATCCTCATGTGGACATTGGAATCCCTAATAAGACACTCAGAATACGACCGTACGCATGGGGTTAAAAAAAGAGAGAGAGAAAACAAGAGGCTGAACATGTGACATGTTAGATTATGTATTATGAATAAATTAACAAACTATTAGGATATGGTAAGGCTTTTTTAATTATACATCTCCTAGAAGTGCGAAAGTTTTGTTATCATAACATAAAATTAGTACTCATTTTTTAGATGATAATGAGGATTCAAACTCATGATATTTTGGTTGTAAATTCTTTTGTCAATCCTGAACCATAAGTTGGTCTTTGATTTTTTTTCAGATGGCATTATTTCTAATTTAATATATTCTAGTATTTTAAACTCCTTTCAATAATGGTATACTGAGTGGGACAGTAACGATACAAAGTTGAAATATATATTTACGTACCATTTAAACATTTATAGGTATATATAAAGTAAATATTTTTACAATTCATTAATCACACTCCTTTTTTATATTACCACATTTTTCAATAGGAGTAAAATTGATATTTGAAAAAAGACACATATTACATCAAATATATCTTCAAGATAACAAGAGTTTATATAACAAGACTAACTAACTTATTTTCATTAGTATATATACCTTGCTGGATGGGTATGGATGTATATAGACTATCATGCATAAACCTGCATGTAACAACGATAAAAAATTCATAATCCACTTAAATTCTTATACATTACCCAGAAGAGCAGAAGAAAAACTGCACTAATACTTGTCTCCATCCGTATAAACAACTCCAGAAGTTTATAAATAAATAATAAAAGTTTCCATTTCTACTGTCTTTATATACTACACAGACAAAACAATAGAAGAAAAAGATGCAGTGACTTAGGAGTACAATTTTACATGCGCAGGTGACAAAATACCACCATTCACTCTAAATATGTAAGAATTTTGAATATGCAGTGACCTGAACAAGTTAGCCAGAAGAATCATCCATCCTAACATCACACAGAGCTGGATAAAAATATTTGGCGCTGTGCGAGAAGATAGTGAGGCTCCAGCTTCAATTGCTGATACCAGATGCAGAGGCGTGCAATTGATACGTAGCGAGTTTGGTGTCATCATCAACATTGCTAACAGAAAAATCCAATCATCACGGTTGATTGATAAGCATTACCTATATAATTAGAGATTCAACGATAAACATAAAAAACGGTTCTGTTTTCACTTGCTTTCAAGTATCATTTGAAATGTAGTCCTGCATGTCATGGTGTCAATCCAACTATGGTTTGGTGCAATTTGGACTACTGAACTTCTCTAGGAATGACCCATAATAGAAATTTCAAAATCTTTTCATCTTTTACATCTTTTATTATTGCCATAATTGTTGTAACTTGTAAGATATGGAAGTCCTTAAGCATGTTGATTGTATGCAAAGTCTCTTTCAAACTGTTTCTCTGATCAGCAAGACCACAAAACCTCCCAATTTAAAAAATCCATCCAGTTTGAGGTGGGAGGGGAGAAAAAACTCAACCCCCCCCCCCCCCCCAAAAAAAAAAAAAAAATTTATAAAAGAAAAAAAACAACATATGTATGTCAGTATAGTACTAAACATACCAAAAGATGCACACACACAATGGTCACAACACTCACTACCTTGTATAAAATATTAGAGATTTGTAATTAAACAAGTGAGTGTTTTTCCTTCATATATGTCTTTCAGGGATCTCCATCTGAATGATCATGGACACCATCATAACAAAGGTTGGTAGTATTTTCATAAAATAAAGTGTTTGTTGTGGATAGTGAGACATCATACCTTACAAGCTTTCAGAAGAAGAACCATGAGCCTTGGATTGCTAAGTAGAAGGTTTCTATGGAAGCTTGCTGAATTAAATCAAGAATATTCCTGGCCATTGTCAGTTTGGAGGGAATTGCAGCAAACCAGTATAAGTAATATTTCCTAATTAATTGTTGCCCACTTGATTCACCATTCACCCAGTTTCATTGTCCGTGAGTTGTTATTAAGAAATCTGAGAAGCACGTCTATGGTGTAATTATTTGGAAAAAATAGCTTCACCCAATACATTTTTATCAGTTAATCCTTAACATGCATATAGATCCAAGCAATAAAATCAGGTTCAGTTGAACATTTCAATGTGAAATGTTACCTCAAGATGAACATCCTTCTCAAATTCTCTTCCGCAGTTTTTTTACATTGTCTCACTTCAAAGGCAAATTCCAGTGTAGGTTACAATAAAGCATGTAACATAGTATACTGTGTGTGTGATATAAGTGCCAATAGATTCACATGGGTACCGTGAAAAAGAAGCCTTAAGATAAGAGAGCAGGTCACAATAAAGCCCACAAAATTGATATACTGTGTGTGACATAAGTAGGGCTGGTAAATGAGCCGAGTAGCTCAGGCTCGGCTCGCTTAAAGCTCGTTCAGGCTCGTTCGATAAGACAAACGAGCCGAGTTTGAACAATTTTTAAAGCTCGGTTTGTAAACGAGCCGGGCCCGAGCCTAGACGAGCTTGTTTACTTAACAAAAAAAAGGGAACAAGTCGAGCCCGAGCCTATGTTACTTTCACATATGTAAGATGTTGTAATTTGTGAAATATGATTTCTCAAATGCTAAAAAAGATTTTTTTTTAGCTAAATGAACCCGAGCCGAGCCTTGATTCGAGCTTCGACTTGGCTTGTTTAACAAACGAGCCGAGCCGAGCTGAGCTTCAACCGAGCTTTTCACGAGCCCAACGAGCCGAGCTTGAACACGAAATGAAGCTCGGTCCCGAGCCGAACCGAGCCCGAGCTGAGCCTGATACTAAACAAGCCAAGCCTGAACAGGTCAAAGCTCGGCTCGTTCAACTCGTTTACTACCCCTAAACATAAGAGCCAAACAATTCACATGGGTGCCAATGCTATGACATAAGAAGCCTCAGGTTCTCCCAGGTTATGATAAAGCATGTGATATTGGTATATAAAAATAATCATACCCTCCCTCAAATAAAAAGATGATAAACAGAGGACAGTAAAATAACTAGCGTCTCAATTGATTGTTTCGCATTTCAAAAAGTGTCCATCACTGATAAATTTATTTAATAGTATACAAGCAGTAAGACACAGTAAAAAGGAATTGGAAAACTTAAATTAGAAATTTTAGAATGGCATAAAACAAAATGGAACTTACAGATGGATGAAGCTATGTTACAAAAACAATCAACTACATGGATCTAATATTGGTAAAAGCGTGCTGCCCACTGGAAAATGAGAGTACAGAAGAGACCTTTTGAAGTAAATCACATCTCAGACTTCCATTCCATGAAAATTGGTGTTATTAGATTTTCTGAAAGGCATCAGTTATTGTCATGACCATGCCACATTTACAGCTCTATGCAGTTGAAGTTGTGCCGAAATTGAAAATTCAGTGAGGAATTGCTTTCTTGGTTTGCATACATGCTTAACAATGGAAACCACCATTATTTCAAGAATCCAAAGTGCAAGTTTTTGCTCATCATCAAGATGAGATGCTTCCACGCAGATATCAAAACAGATTCTTGGGCAGTTACACCTTTTTAACCTTAACTTGCTCATATCAATCCTGCATTGCACTTTTCATGAACAAAAGGAGAATATGATCCTTTATAAAGGACAGCACCATACATGTTGTCTTTTTTATATAATCATTTACATATTTCTGCACTAGGCAATAGTCTCAGTGGATGGACGCATCAAACCTTGGCTCATAAAAACAAACCTGACTGCTGCATGACTGAAGGACACAACCGGCAATCCACGACCACACTTTCTTATCAACATCATAAAGAAGTCCCTTCCCCTGGTTCCATGATGTAAAACATAGCAAATTATCCTGTCCAAAGCAATCAAATCTTTCCGCCGAGATTCTCAACAGAGATCTAAAATACTTCGGTGGCATCCGACATATCTCCACCCATGCCAACTTTGCGTGATCCAATTCCCATATCCTCATGCTCTGGAGAGTGCTATAATGCCCTATCCGCCCAACCAAAAACAAACGCTTCTTTGCTCCAGCGACAAGATACCCATCCAATAAAGACCTTGGGAACTTGGCTGGAACATGTTTCCACTGACCCGTGTCCACCTCACATCTCATCAGCCCGAGCGGGGATAATGTCTCTAAATACAGATGAGAATCGCAAAATGCCATCTTTGAAGAGCACAGGTTGAAGGTGGGCATTATCTGATGGAGAGACCACTTATCAAGCTTTGAATCATAAGCCTCAGTAGGCAAGGTTTTGTCACCATAGACATCGCTCATGGCGATCACCTTGAATGATTTGTCAATCCTATCAACAACCATTATCATTTGCCTTTGTTGATTGTAATGCATGCTCGGAAGGACCCTCCAAGACTGCGTGAGGGGATTACAAACCAGAGTTTTGAATGTCAGACCATCCATTCCAGACAAACAAACAAGACCTCCCGATGATCCGACCAACCAAAATGCCCACTCTGGCAAGAAGGATAACGGAATCCGATAGAGTGCCTTCAATGGTAAGCTGTAAACAGAACATTGAGGGGTTGGGGAGTTCCTCCAAAATGAGAGGAAGCAAGGACCATGAGAGGGAATTTGAGAGTGCACTTTGAGGAACCCATTGTCTTGAAGAATTGAATTCCATCGCTTACAGACTGGTCGCAACCTGAATATGATGAAGGGGGGCAAATGTGCGAGAATCTCATTCAACAAATCCCCCGGCAACAATGCCCATATGTGATCATCCATATAAACATCAGAATGAACAACCTTAGTGAATGTGGTGACGGTCTCCTCATCGAATCCTCGTGGCTTTGTCTTTATCACTTTTTGCCGGGATGGGCTTGTGTTTCGGACCCCAAGACTGCTTAGAGGGATTGGGTAGTTCGCGTAATCATCATCGTGTGAGAAAATATTATTGCTTGATGATTGAAAACTCATCTCTGTGGCACCATCCATCTGATTCAATAAGAAAGCCAACCTCATTTTTTCAAATTACACACCAAAAGAAGAATCACAAAAAATTGTTACATAATCCATAATAATAAGTACATCTAGGCACAATTGGGAACTGATTGCATGAGAATGGATTTGGACAAAATTATTTCCTTGGAAAGCTCATATTCACTGCATTTTTTATAAATTGATTTTTTTTTTTAAATAAAAAATAAAAGTTGAATTTGATGTGTCTTTAAGCCAAAAATCTCAAGACAGTTTGGAATTGCTGTAAAATCACATCACCAAATATAGAACAACAACAACTTGTTCCAAGCAGAATATAAAACAAAATGCCATTGCCCATAAAAAACTAACGCTTCTCAACTTTTAAGAAATATGACTTCATTGATTAATGGCAGACATTATTGAAAATCAATGTGAATCAGTGACCCTATAATTTGCACCCCAACCATCCGAATCCCACAAATCATATTCATAACAAGCACTGAAACTGATATGATTAATAAAATAACACAATGTGATAAATAAATAAAAAAACAAATATGGGATTTCTATTACAGACTACAAAAACAAAAACCCACATCTCAAAATCATCAAAACAATACAAACCCCAATGCAGCTCAACTGGAGAACCAAAAAAACCCATTTTTTCATCAAATCCCATGAAACAAAGAAAGAATCAACAAACTAAAGACCCAAAAGGGTAACCATTGAAGTAATCATTTCACAAGATACCCAAAAAAACATATGATGAAACCCAAAAACAAAAAAAAACAAAATTTTCACATAGAATCACTGGATTTCCATACAAAAAGAAAACCCCACCTTTTCGCATGGAATGATTGAAACGAAAAATAAACGAATCAAAATCGAATACCTTTCGATCTTCCCAATCAGAAAAATCGAATCTTTCTTAGGATTCGCCTCGCCCTCCCCCCCCCCCTTAAAGAACGAAAGAGAGGCTTTTGTCGTATGAAACCAACGATCGGACGGTCTTTAATCGTTTTCAATCTTGTTGTTGCCGATTAAGCGTGTAAAATTATTAATGAGACGTCATTTTCGATTTTTATTTGCGGAACAGTTTTAGATTATGTGGTTTGGGCGTAACAGTTTACCGACGTGTTTGCAGCTTGAGCCAGCTCATCAAGATCGTCGGATTCGGTCGGGTCAGAAGTCAATATGGGCACGATGGGATGGCCCAACAAATTCATGTGGGCCCATGTTGATTACAGTTGCACACAGTTTTTATTTCAAATATTCAGACCTTCGATCATAGAAAATCATCAAAACATATACTCATTTTAATAAAATACATGTTTTGATAAAAAAATTACATTTTTTATAAATGCATTCATGTAATTTATTAGAGTATATGTTTTATTTTTTTATAATTATAAAAATATATACCTCATTAGATAAAGTATATTATTTTTAAAAAATTCAAAACACTTAATGTTGAAAAATGAACTGGATGTAACATTATCTTTTAGTTTTTTTTTACACTTAATCATTTTTACTGGTTCAAATGTAGTTATGTATATTTCATTAACACCTCCATTCACCGTATCAAGTTATATATTTTGTAAGAAATTTTTTTACTTTTTTCATAAATAAAATCATTCATTTGTTGAACATATTTTACCTTTTATAAAAATACATATCTATTTAAAATAAAATATATAATTTTTGAAAATATTAAAACATAAATTATATGCATTTTGACCAATAAAATAGATGGTGTGTTGTGTAACATTAGATTTTAAGTACAATGTCTAACACTCTCCGATTAATGTGACCGACGTGTAATTACCGTCCGTTTGTTGAGCCTTTTCAGTCTCGATGTATAAAAGATGAAGACAAACATCCTATATTTTTGTTGCTTTGATTGCACCGAATATTTTGTTCAAAAAAGTAGTATTGTTGAATGAGTTGTACATATCTTTTAAAACATAACATGTACGTACGTGCTCTTTAAATTTAAAACACTGTTTAATAATGTTTATTAATAAATAAGATGATGAGAATCCAATGTGACTACTTTTTTGAGCTATGTTATCATTTGAAATATATTATTCCAAAACCTATTACCTTGTACATGTAAATGCTATCAAATTATAAATCCACCACTCTCGTTCTTTCTCATTTTCCCCGTCTCTTTTTTATCTGCCACCATCCCTTCTGTTCCTCTATCAAGCCGGCAAGGTTAGGGCTACAATTTGAGTCGGTTTCAATTCAAACTCGACAGGTTAAACTCAATTTTTATATGTGTTGGATTATAAAAATCGGGTTCGGGTTCGGGTTCAGGTACATATTAACCAATTCAAGTTGAGTAAAAAATTAAGTTGGGTTCGGATTGGTATCATAGACAATCCGACTATGATTTTTAGAAAAATAAAAATAAGTGGGTTTGCATTTTAGAATGTAAAATAGACTCAATGTAACATTTTCCATATTCTTTGTCACTCTTTGGGTAGCGAGGACTGATTATTCTTCTAGTATAAAACTATATGTTGGAGAAATATGTCATTTAATATACTAAAAAACTCTTATAATGTGTTAAAAATGTAAAAAATCATATAAAAATGATGATTATACCCCTCTAGGTCGATAATGTTTTATAATTTATCTGGAGGGGTAAGATCATCATTTACATAGGGTTTTTCACATTTTTAATAAATTATAAGAGTTTTTGAAATCTCTTTACTGTTGAGGTCCACCAGTAGATCATTCTCGCTTGCCTCCATCGTTTACCGTTATTTTCATCATCTCCATTCAACTCCAGAATACCGATCACACCTATGTAGATATGCTTAGTTTTCCATATATATATTTGTGAGGATCCTTTTGAATTTTTTATTCTTGATTATATTTTTTTTGGATTCTAGGATTTGAATCATTGTCGTGTATTTTTTATATTATACTAGGGTTTGGATCTTCAAAAATATGTGTGATAATAATTGTATTTAAGATTAGCTAGAGAATAATTTTTTTTGAATTTTTTATTTGAATCAATTGTTTTGAGTGGTTGGTAAATCTTAAACCTTCTATATGCTTAATATGTACGGTATGCTTTGATGAATATTTGTAGTTTATATTTTTTTCCCTTCTTACTTTACATATATAATTTGTTCATTTCAACATACTTCTCAAATAAGCTTAAAGTTTGATTCATTCACTGAAATATTATCTTCAGGATCATATGTTCTACAAAATGCCTTAGTTAATATGGAGTAGCAGAGGATGTAAGGACGGCGAAGAAAAATGGAGTAGAAGATATGGAGCACAGAGGATGTGAGAAGGATGGAGAAGAAAATTAGAGTAGAAGATGTGGAGCAACAAATGCAGATTACAAAACATATGGAAGTTGAAAAAACGTAGAAAATGCAATAGATACGGGATCAAATTTGTTAACATTCTCATTCACATTGGATTTTTATTTTTATCTTTATTTATCTTTTTATGTAAATTCAAATATTGTTTAAATTCAAAGTTTCATATAGATATGATGTTTATTTATTTTTATTTAATCGCTTGTTATTACAAACCAAATCATATATGGTGGCGGTTTGGACCGCCTCTATAAGTTAATGCGACACTATTTATCAAGCCAGTTTTGCAACCGTTGGTATAATTTTAGCAGCGGTTTATATATATATGGTGACAGTTTTGAACTGTAGCCATAGACCTCTTTTCTTGTAGTGTATATCTCATTAGATGAATTTAATTGATCTTAATTTTAATTTTAAAATCTGACAGAATCTCAGCGATAATGACTCAATAAAATTGGACGGTCACGATCGTGTTGGACTATCAAATTGTCCAACACGTTGGTCCAACACATGTTGGACCTAACCCGGTCATCTTTGATAAAAAGTGCATATTACTCCATTTCAAGTCACTACAAGAAAATGGGTTTGCAGTAACAGTTTTAAACAGTTACTGTAAGCGTATAACCGTTACCAAAACTATGGTAACGGTTTAATATCAGTTAACATAGATGGGGTGATATTATCTATACGGTAACGATTTGCACTATTTTTTGTCATGGCTTTTAGAATCAAATCTGGATGGTTCTTTAACTGTTATTGTTAATAAAATAGTAACGGTTTAATAAATGTTACTATATTTTATCCAGATTTGTGAAATATAAAACAGTTACTTTATTAGTGCAAAAGTTACAATAAAGAGTTCTAGTGACACTTGTAAACCGTCGCTAGAAATAACAAAATTGTCACTTTTCATATTTAATATATTTTAATTTGCTGTATATTTCCATAAACAAGAAATAAATCTAAATATCATTTAGAAGCAAACATTACAACAATATCCAACATTACAAATGTTATAAAATATTAAAATTAAAATATACATCATCTAATGCTGTCAAGATAAATCTGTTATGCTCGGGATTGACTGCAAAAGCTGTGAAATATATTGTTGCACTGTTGTTGTACTTTCTCTTGCATATGTTGCTCCATCTGCTACTCCAACTGTTGGACTTTCTCCTGCATCTGTTGTTACATTTATCTCATTTGTTCTTGTAATTGGCTTGATGTGCCACCAAAATCATGTGAGTGGCCTCGTCCTCATCCTTGTCCCCCTCCAAAGTACTGCGATGGGGTAACCTTGCTGCCCATTCCACGAGCCCTACCACAATACTCGTTTATGAGTACTGCACCAAGTACATCAATGCCATGGTCAACATCTCCCTCTTCCATCTCTTCCATTCGAACAACATAATCATCAATACCGTTATGTAAAAACAATTAGAAACACTATTATTTTTATAATTGAACTTACACAAAATAATAATTGTGACCTTGATCACAAATATAACTACAAACAAAATTTAAATGCAGTGCAAATGATTAACTTAGAAAATGACATTTTATAGGTACATATACAGAAATTTTTCCGTAGTTTAATCATCTACATTGTTAATTATTTATTGGACCACCAATATTTTTTGACCAAAGAAACACCAATTTCATTAACATCTCACTATCTCCAACTGCAATGAAATACTTATATATAAAAAAATAAAAATTAAATACGCAATTTTTTTTATAAACTAAAAAGTAAATATGCAATTGGATAACTGCCCAACAGATAACACCCAAAAAAATATAATTGTGTACTAGTGTAATTGTAATTGCCAATCAATGTAACATTGTCAAAAATTTACTTTCTATTATTTGAAAACATAATATTAGCAATTATTGGTGGCTTATCAAATGGAAGAACCATGTATACACGTGTGACTTTTCTTGAATTAAGCCACTACTATCATGCATGCATTTCAAAACTGAAATACTAATAATCAGTTGAATATTTTTTGTCTCATTTGAGTGGAGAGTTTATTTGATGTTATATCTTATATAATCTTGCTCATTTGTTATTTAGCATATGTTAATAATCCACACCAAAAAAACATTCTTTTTTTTTTAAATGGACAAGATGTAAAGTGATTGCTCCATATCCACATGAATAGCATCCGAGAATTTGTGGCTAAGTGTAATGTACCTTTGACCCAAAATTTTTCCAGGGGGTTTGGGATCTGTAAATTGTAAAAAAAATTTGATGTACTAATTCCTATGGAATTATTTTTTCTAACAACTATAACAATCACTATTTAAAAAAAATGTCAACAAAGATATATATTAGCTATAAGAATAGAATTCATGCCTTAAAGAATAATAATATGAATAAAAAATGTTTTGTTTTGAATTTTACCTTTATATTTTAGGTGTTAAAAAAAGATGATTGTCATTTTTTTTATTCGGATTTTTTTTTGGGTGAATTTATTTGAATTTGAAGATGTGAAAGATATGTGATAATTTATAATACCTGTAACGGTGGTGTGATTTAATCCATATGTCACATCTAAACAAAACATGAAAGTTTAAAAACAAAATACACAATTTATGTGTTAGATTTAGATCCCTATAATTATGGTATGTATTAAGTCCCCTTCATACATTTATTTATATATAGAATGTGATTAGGGCTAGTAAACGAACCGAGCAGTTCGCGCTCAGCTCGGTTAAAGCTCATTCAGGCTCGTTCGATTAGATAAACGAGTCAAGCTTGAACAATTTTTAAAGCTCGGTTTATAAACGAGCCGAGCCCGAGCCGAGCCGAGCCCAAGCCTGGACGAGCTCGTTTACTTAATAGAAAAAAAGGAAAGGAGCTGAGCCCGAGCTCAAGCTTATGTTATTTCATATGTATAAAGTGTTGTGATTTGTGAAATGTGACTTTTCAAATGCTAAACAAGGTTTTTTTTAGCTAAACAAGCCCGAGCAGAGCTTGATTCGAGCTTTCGGCTTAGTTTGTTTAACAAACGAGCCGAGCTTGAACACAAAATGAAGCTCAATCCCGAGTCGAGCCAAGCCTGCTGCTAAACGAGTCAAGCCTGAGCAGGTCAAAGCTCAGCTCGTTCGGCTCGATTACCACTCCTAAATGTGATTCATTATATAAAATATGTGCTATAAATTGTTTTTAAATATCAAATCCCGAAAATAACTGTAAATTTAAATTCACAGAGATCATATTCAACACAAAAAGAATATTTTCAAATTTACAAGATCATATTTGGCACAACCAAAAAATGTTTTATCCGGAACATTTATTTATATATAGAATATGATTCATTATGTGAAATATGTGATATAAATTATTTTTAAAAATAAAATCCTGAAAATAACTATAAATTTAAATTCAAACAGATCATATTCAACACAAAAAAAATATTTTCAAGCTTAAGATCATATTCGGCACAAAAAAAAAAGTTTTCATGCATACAAATGTGGACTTTTTTATTATTATTTAGCGAATCAAAAATATTATTTTTGTTTTTGGGTGAAAATTGAAACAAACAATTATTAAAAAAAAATCTATAAAGGTTATGAAATAGCACCTTAATATCTTTAAATGACAGAAGCTTTGATTTGTTGATGTAGAGAAGAAAGAGAAACCTGCAAAAGAAAGGGATATTGCATTATTATTTAATATAATAATAATAATAATAATCATAACAACCCTATTTTCAATTGCATCATTTTTTAGGTTACATCATAATATCACATTTGGATTTGGAGAAAGATAATTTTTGGGATGAATTATTTTAGTATTGAGGATAGCATACCTACCGATAGATATTAGTGTAATATAATTTTATTTTTCAATCAAATCATAAAAAAAATCAAATTTAATGAAAAATCACTTGAAAAGAAATAATTAAAAGATAGATTTGATGAAGATATGGGTACAAATTTTATCCTTCTAGGGGAAATCCATGGACAAAATAATGAAAGGAAAATTGAAACACAATCATATTAATTTTCACATATCAAATAAAAATACATTTATTTAATCTATATCTATATCTATATATATTCTATACTATTTATAGAAGTATCAATCTATGAAAAACATTCATTGGACATATTTACCCTTATTAATTCATGAAAACCCATTCCTACCCCAAATGATATTTAATTAGACATATATACCATTTCAAATCATTAAAATCAAATGTTCTATATAATGTGTTTAATGTATTTAATTTATACATTTATTTTAATTCTATACATTTATTCGTATTTACCCTTTAACATTCTTCACAATCAATTACATGACTATATGTCTAAATTTCATATATGCAACTTCATTATATTCACAATTTAATAAATTTAAATTTAATAAATTTAATATATCTATATTATTGTTGTGACTATTGTGAATAACCACCACCACTTCAACTCCCACCACTTTCTCCATAACCCTCTCTTTTCACTTCCCTAACCCCCCATCTCTTTAACACCCCATTATGTACCCCTACCTCATATTAATTGTAACATCCAACCTTTGAGTTTCCTCCATGGACCATATAAATTGATGGATTTGTAATGTATTCCATAACCAACAAATAGTGAATAAGAATCTCTCTCTATTTTTTTCTATATGCTTGTGTGTTTTGTTTATGTATTCATATTCTACTTAGTTTATAACACGTTAGATTTTGGGTTTGACCTTTTATTGTTCTTTGATTCATTATTAGATTTTTTTATTATTTTAATTCTCTTAGTGCAGAATGCATATTGTTTTGTTAGAAGCAGTGTTTGTGTGTTTGTCGTGAGATTTGTTGGATATGACAGATTGATACCTCAAACTACTCACATATCTAACAATAATTTAAAACTTATACACGATTGAGGTAGACAAATTTTAACAACTAATGATAATAGTTCACAAAACAAACCTATAATTTCAACTAATATTTGTTCATTGTATTTCAACAAATTTGTTCAAGTGCAACGCACATGTACATCAACTAGTGTAATAAAACTGTTTGGAGAAGCTCTTGATTTCTTCCAATCTTAAAAGATGTCTAGACGAAGGTGATAGTGAAGAGAATGATTCGAAGAGGTGAAACGGATGTGATGGAGAAAAAAAAGGAAAATAAAAACGTGATCCCATTCTGTTAGTTTTTTCTTCTCAAACTGTTACTTTTGTCATGTCATTTATTGTTACAATTTAAAAACGGTACTTTAAGATCATATAGTAACAATTTTGTGTAAAACCATTACCACAAATATTTCACACGGTGCCAAATTCACCCGCTAAGGACTTCCCAAACTTACTTTCCATATTTGGCAACAGTTTTAAACAAAATGTTACTATAAGTTATGTATAGTAACATTTTTTCAAAACCATCACAATAAAATTGTCACTATAGAATTATTTTCTTGTAGTGAGTTGAATGAACCCATTTTTGGTAAGTGTAAGAAAAAATTTAGTGGGTATATACATCATCTAACGAGGTATATGCTTCACTATATCTATAACGAGGTATATAGGTCGGTGTTTTGGACTGAAAAAAAAAACTGAGTGTAGCAGCACTCAGGATGGAAAATGATATGTTTTTAAGGTGGTGGGCCTAGAGGTACCAACATGGAAGTGGTGGATGCACTCAGTTCAAAGACAATGAAGTGAAAAATTTTGGGTGGACATTGATTTTATATTGAGGTTATGAATGGGAAAAGTGTGAAAATATCGTAATCTTCAAATAATTGTATCATTGAATTCAAAATAGATGAAAAATGAAAGAAAATTAGCATTCAAATTTAGGATTCTAAAATTCCATGTAATTATTTTTATTATTATTATTTTACATTTACATCGTTTTGCCCTAAAAAACATAGCGAAAAAAATTGCCTTATTTAAAAAGTATCTACTTTTAGTGAGGAAAAATCCTCTAAAAAATCCCAACCGTTGAAAAATTCCTACATATGAATTCGATTGGATTGAACTAAAAAATATTGACAAGTCAAACTATTCTTCATCATCAAGATTAATAGTTATAATAATGAATCACTCACAAGATTGTACATTATATATTTAGTTTAGTTGTTGACAAGACTATCCAATTTAGAAGTCATTGATTATAGTCTTAACGTTAACCTACCAAAAAAAAAAAAGATTAAATCACTCAAAAAAATGTAATGTTCATTATGCCACCACAAAAACTAACAATAGCATGGAAAAATTGTTATTAGTGGATTTAACCGGATTGAATTCAATAAAAAAAAAATCAAATACAAATGCAGAAATAATAACCGATTCGAAAGAGAACCTTTTTTCGGAGTTTGTTTGCTTTAATTGATTTTTAATCTGATTTTTCATAAAATTTATTTTGTCTTGATTTTTTAAATTAAAATTAAAATCTGAAATAAAAAATTGAAATCCAAAAACATTCGTTTAACATCAATTATCTAAAAACTGATTTTAGACAAACAAAATATGTTCGATATTTGTTTATCTAAATATCTAAGGGGGTGTTAGATTCGGGGAAAATAAACACTTATTTGACTTATCACTTAAAATAAACACTTAGTACTTATTGGGTGTTTCTTTTAAGTGCATGTTATAAGTACTTATTGATGAATAAATATTTTTTTAATATGTAAGCAGTTTGACTCTTATTTAAAAAGAACTTATTGATTGTTAAAAGACCATTTTATTATCAATCTTTCTATTTTATAAAAAGTGATAAATCAAATATCAATAAAAAAATATTCATAAAATGGACACAAATGCTTTTCTAGAATCACCACAAATACGAATTTATTTTTCTTATTGAATCAAACAATTTTTCACTAAGAACATCAACGCTTATATTTTCTATATTTATAAATCAACATTTAAAATTAACCATTCATCGAATAAAACGCGCTTAAAAGTTTCCATGGGACTCGGATCCGGTCAGTGCTCGACTACGGTCAGTTCGGTCAGTACCGAACTGCATCACGTTCAAATCGAACTGCACCACGTTCAAATCGAACTGCACAACAAATTGTTGGATATATTTTTTTACTTTCTTATTGGATTCAATCAACTATTGGAGAAAATATGAATTCCTAAGTATCATCAGTATCCAATAAGAGAGTAAAAAATATACCCAACAATTTGTTGTGCAGTTCAATTTGAACGTGATGCAGTTCGATTTGAACGTGGTGCAGTTCGGTACTGACCGAAACGGGGCCTGACCGAATCCCGTCTCGTTTCCATGACTAATCTCCACCACTCATCTCTTTGCGGATAACATATTCTAGAGCCCCATAACAATCACCGTCGTCCACTCAAAACAAAACACAAGTCATCTCATCATCATGTCTTTTAAACTTTATATCATTTCAGGACTGAAATGCTTCATCCCATCTTCACACATGCAAATCTCTGTCCCAGGTGGGCCTCTCTTATTCAAGCTTTTCCAATAGAAGTATGATTGTGATAAAAAGAGGTCTCACAGACTTCCATCATGGCATTAGGGATCATAAAGGGGAGACGTGCTTCATATAAAAGGTCTCAAAATGATTTATGTTAAATCTAGTGGAGTAGCTTCTGATTTCCGTTTTTTTATTAAAAAATAATGTGTGCTTAATTGGAGTCTTGATTATGAGTAAATTAGTGGAGTTAGGTAAAAAAAAATAGCTTCATGATCTTGTTTGTAAGCATGAGGACTTCACGAGATCTAAGTTTTTTGAAAGAAGAATGTTTAATAACAGAATAATGGACAATTTAGGGACCTTTGAGTTGATTCTGATAAATTCTAAAAGTGATAGAATGACAAATCGATGCCTTCAATATGTTATTACATATGCGCTTCTTTTTTTAAATAATGTTTTCCACATCACACATACGAGTTTTTTTTTGTATAGTAAACTATTTTATGAAATTTTTATTTCAATTTTTATTTATAGAAAATTGTTATAGTAGATGAATAAATAGACAGAGCCAGCTCTTTTATTAAGCAGCTCTTTTATTAGATAACTTAGGCAATTGTCTAAGGTCCCTAAATACACAAAAACCCTTAAATATTTTTTATTTATAAGTAGGTCCAAATATTAACCAATGACAACTTAACACATTGTAAAAAAATATTTATTTTTAAAAAAATTAATAGTCATTTTGATATGGTTAAAAAATAACCAATAAAACTTTGACAATATTTTATGAACCTAAAAAATAGCAAACAAAATTTACATGACCAATAAGATTTTAATGTTTTTTTTAATAAAAAAATAGGATATAAAACGACAAGGCCTAAAAAAGTGTCCTTTTCACACTATTTCTTTTCAATATTTCTTCTTTATTTCAAAAGAACCATTCTTTTCACTTTATTTTTTCTTTATATAAAAAAATCAATAATATTTTTTAAGTCCCAACTCACAGGCCCCATCGTAGGCCCCATGACATGGCAATTGGTCATTTCCTTAAATACCTTTTAGTCATAATGTCCTCCAACACGTTTTCGTTTTGAAGAATAACCGCAGATCATGGAATTATGAGATCCCACAAATCATGGGAACTTATTTTTTTATTGAATCTTCCTCGTTTTGATCGATGAATTCTGAGATCCCTAAAATTTGGCATCGTAAAAATTTCTTCATCGTGTGTATGAAAATTTCTCCATCGTGTGTGTGATAATTGATTTCAGATCTATATTTGATTAAGAACAATGCATTGAAGCCGATTTGAATGTTCGTTTTGAAGAGCTGAAGGCATGTTTTCGTTTTCTTTGGTGTTGGATCCCACAACAATATGCATCGATTCAGGTTTGATTATATTGTATTTATAATTGTTGTTTTGGATGAAATTATACGAATTGATTTGTGTTCGTTCCAATCATTTTAATTGTAAAATTATATAATGTAAAATTTGATAATGTTTTTTATGCGCAATGGTGAAATTGTTAATATGCATTTTGTCTTATTTTTTTATTTTTTTCTTTTGTTATATTTGAAATGTAACAGTACGGTAAATGTGTACAGTCTGGTAAATGTAACAATCCAATATTGTGTTTTTGTTATATTTGAAATCTGTGTATTGAAGCGTGCTTATAAGTTTAATGTTAGTGAACAAAGATTGAGAGGTTTAAATAGATTGAGACAGATAGCAGCAAGAAGTGTTAAGAATAAAGTCAACAATTTATAAATGTAACAGTTCTTTATGAGAAAGAGTCACATTTCTAAATGTAACAGTGCCAAATACTGTTTTTTTTATGAGAAAGATTCACATTTCTAAATGTAACAGTTCTGAATTCTGTGTTTTGATGCGAAAGAAACACATTTTTGTATTGAACGATTTTGTTTCATTGGAAGGCATTCCACAAGAAATTGATATTGTTGACTCTTAAGAGCAAAGTGCTGGAATCGTTGTTCCTACTGTTGGAATGTACTGAGGCCGCAATTTCATCTGATGAGAAATTTCAGTATTGTTATCAATTGATGGACTCTTTGCAGGATGCTCTGATGAACTTCAAACATGGGAATGCTAATTGTGTATCTGTAGGTGAAGAAGCACTGCCGGAAAGAAGTGTGCACTCCCCTAAAAAGGTGAGAAGTAAAGGGCGACCACCATCGAAAAGGAAGGCAGCTAATGTTTATAAACCGAAGGCCAAACAAGTGAAGATACGTGAAAGTAATACTCAGAACAATGAAGAAATTAGTTGTGGTCCATTTTGACTAGGGTTATGTAATTAGAAATTTCATTTTTATGTGTTGAAATGTTGTGATGGACAAACAGTTTTTGTTACATTTGACTTCTTATGTGTTGAAATGGACAAACAGTGTGTTTAAATGTAGTAGCATAGTCAAATATAATAGTTTTTAATAGTGTTACATTCTCTCTTTCCTAAATGTAACAGTTTTTTAACATTTAATAATTCTTTAGAATGTTACATTCAAATGTAACAGTTCTGCACAGTGCTACATTTCAAATGTAACAGTTATTCACAGTGTTACATTTAAATATAACAGTTCTTGTATTGGAAGAGTTATTAATAGTGTTACATTCAGGAAGTATGTAAATTTTATTAACACTTATGTGTCGTAATTCCATTATAATTTGTTATATATATGTATATGTAATATTACCTGATAGTGATATTGAATTAACAAAAATTACATTCATGTTGATATAATAGCATATCAACATTTGACTTCAAAATTTTCATTTCACACACCTCAAACAATCTGGAGCAGCTGTTTGTATTCACACAGAATTGACTTTACAGAATTGACATTACATGAAGAGATTAATTGTCAAGATTCATTGTAAATATTCTATGATCCTCTTATGTGTATGTCTTCCTGTCATCGTTGATAAATTGTTTTATGAGGTCTGCTCTTATGCAATGACACATTTCAAGAGACATCTCTGCTGACAACTCTGCTTGAATAGCATGTTGGGTCATAATATGCATTATCACTGACCCGCATTCTATTATGTAACACACAAATAGCTTTAGTTCATTGAGTCACTTACATATAAATGTAACAGTTCAAAATAATTACAAAAAGGGTTTCACAGAACAATGTAATAGTTCATATAAATGTAAACATGGAAATGTAACATTTCAATAAAGTAACACAAAGACATTTACAGAACAATATGTTGACATACCACATGACAAGCATATAAATGTAATAGTTAAAAAAAACACCAATATATAAATGTAACAATTAAAAAATGTTACAGAAAGGGCTTTTGCAGAAGAATGTGTTAACATTCTACATCACAAATATATAAATGTAACAATTCAAAATATCACAAACATGGAAATGTCACAGTTCAAAAAATCACAAACATGTAAATGTAACAGTTCAATAATGTCATAGACTGTTACATTTTATATAAATCACACAGCATTGTTACATTTTCTATAACAGACTGTTACATTTTATATAACAGACTGTTACATTCATAATTTTGATATAACAGACTGTTACATTCATAATTTTGATATAACAGACTGTTACATTTTATATAAATCACACAGCACTGTTACATTCTATATAAAAAATGTAACAGTTACAAATGTAACAGTCTGATATGTAACATTTATTCGTGTATTTGCCCATCACGAATGTAACAGTCTGAAATATAACATTTATTCATGTAATTGCCCTTCTTGGAGTATCATCAATGGCCGATCAAAATTTTGATGGATTAAACCATCAAAATTGTCTTGAAAACTGTTTTATTCGATCTCCCCTCATTGGAACCGATTTATACACGATGAACATATTGTAGCAGATCTGAAATTTTAATTTTGAAAATTTTGAAAAAACTGATATTTTAGATCTTTTGATGTTCGAATATGTTTTGGAACGAAGAAATGATTTGAAATGGGGGGTCTCAACGAAACAATTTAGGGTTTCTTTGAACTCATTTTGATATGGGGGAAGTTTTGAATTTGAAAGATCGTTTTGGCTTTCCTTAGGAGACGGTGATGCTTAATTGATGGAGAGAAATAATCGGGATTTGTTGTTTGAGGTGTGCGTTTTTAGAAGGTTTTATGGAAGGGTATTTTGGGTTTTTACTTTGTTACCCTTTTTCAAAAGTGAAATAGCAAACCAATAAGGTGTTGACAACTCATGGGGCCTATGAGTGGGGCTTATATTTTAGAGCCTGGGTAAAACCACTGTAAAAAAATAACTCTTTGGACTTGTGGACACGAAAAAATTTCTATAAGATGGACAACAATGAACAAAGCTCTTTTATTTGAATAAAATAAAAACTTAAATATAAAAACTTCATCAATAATTTTACATAACAAAACTAGAAATTGATGTTGAAGTAAAAAATTAATAGTTTAAAATTAAAATAAATATTATTTAATTATATTAGGCCTAATAACATAAGCCAGCCTGTAAATGAACAACACATGTTCATCAAAAAATTAAAAGCCTTCGTCAACCAAAAAACACTGAAAAAAATATCAACAACGCCACCTGATAAACAGGTCATGCATTTAAACACATACGGTTGAAATTTCTATAAGTAAAATACTAATATGAAAAAATTTCGATTTTTTGTGTTTTATGAAGAAAAATCCTCAAAAACCAGTATTAATCACATTCCAAAATAATCCAAACTTTTAGTGATAAATATAAAATATACAACTTTTAACCCCAAAAACTATCATTGGAAAATGACCCACCACATAACAAGGACATGAGCATGCTTGTATGAATAACATTGATATCTAACATTAATAAAAAAAAGATTGTAAAATTAATGCGACTGATACGCGTGATAAATTAAATAATTGGGTCCCCTCCCCCACCATTCAAAGAACATCCCAAAACTATCAACCACGTCCATCCGATCGATGGATTTCAATCATCAATCAATCGGACGGCTAAAAACACACAATCACTAGAGAAAGAGACAGAACGGACGGTCCACGTCTCCTCAAAAGTGTAACGTTGGGGAGGTGAGCTTTAAAAAATTACGCTGCACATCCTTTTCATGCGCCGTAATCCGCGAACGTTCTAATTACCCTCCATATCTTCGACTCACTTTATTTCTCTCCAATTTTAGGGTTTGATTTATCAATCCTTTTGTTAGAGGGTGTGGAAATTAAAATAGAGGGTTCAGACTTCAAACAGAGACGCGCAATATGATTGGATTGGGTTTGGGATGAGTCTGGATCCAGTCAGGATTAGATACTATTAGTATCGAATTGCACAATCTATTAATCGAACTACACAAACTACACTACCGATGATTGAACAACACAAACAATTATTGGGTATGTGTGTCACTCCCTATGCAGTTTGATTCATATATTGTGTAATTCTATTGTGTAATTCGATTAATGAACTGTGTAGTTCAATACTGATAAAACTAGATCTGATTGAATCCAACCTCGTTTGGAATACAATGATGTGATTTAGATTGGGTTTGAGTTTAACCATTCAATTTAAATATATTTTAGCTTTACGTCCTCTTAATATTTATATAACATAATTTTGGTATATTTTTTGGGTACCACAAAAATTCATAGTGGGGTTTTTCTCTATTTATTCGTACTCTTAAGTTTTCATAGATTAGGTCCAATGTTTTTTTTTGTTTTTTTGTGTAATGAAATGAGATTTTAAGGATGAATTGTTGTAAATTTAGAAGATAAACAAACTATCTATCAGGACATATCTGATGTACGTAGTCAGTGATTTTATGCTTTTGATGTCATTTTAAAGTAATTGTATAATTCATTACTCAAATATAATGTCACAAACTTAGAAGAGATGTATCTTTCAAATATTCTTAAACACAAAGAACTTGTCATTTATAAAATTCATGAACCATAACCATTTTTCTACATGAATAATCATAATTTGTTATTTATAAAACACAAACACGTGGGCGATTTGAGAAACACGGAATAAGGCAACCTTTAAAGGATAACGGGTCTATGCGGAGAATATGTGGGAGTTGTTGTCATTCTCAATTACTACATGGGGCTAAGGGAGTTTCAATTGACAAAGGTCAATTAAACATCACCTTGTTGTGGCATAGAGTTGGAGGGGGGGGGGGGGTTCTCTTGAGATAATCGGTAAAAACCCCATCTATTGAATGCCCATTCACTCCCATCGCACCTCCATCTATATGACTCGTTTCTTTTTTTTTTTTTTTGTGTATTTTCTCCTGTCTCAAACACCAATTCACGCACCAACACAAAATAATATTTTGTACAAATCCTCCCCTATTTTTTGTATTTATTTAGGATTTTCAGAAATGTTGGCGAGGTTATATCCTAGAAGGGGATGCATGTTGATTTAGTTCAGCATTCCCTTTTTTCTGGGAGATAATCTCTCTAGTGTCTGTATTAGGGGTTTTTGAAAGTCACATATTTTGTAACTATTTGATTCTTTTTTTGGAATGAATGAGTTTCACCTTATCAATAAATAAAAAAAACACCAATTCAAACTTGTAATTCACTTTAAAATTAAAATTGATGGTATCAAGATCTACTTTTTTTTTTCAAAAAGAAGTTTTGTTTTACTACTTTTCAATTAAAATAGTAAAATTAATCAAGCAAAACGATGTGTTTTATGACTTTACTATGTGTAGATATATCGATCTCATTTTAAATTCAGATTTAAGATCCGTTTGAAAACTTGTAGCTTAATAAAATTCAAAACTCACTTTCATTGCTACTTAAAAAAGCTTAATTTTTGTATAAATAGCTGAAACAAATTTTTTTAATTGCGCATTCTTAATCAGAACCATTTGAAAACACACTGGATTTTTTAAAATTTCTATAAAAGCAAAAACTGGGTTAAACGTGTTTTCAAATATTACCCATTAGTGAAGCTTGGTTCGGACTGTTTTTCGGTTTGGACAAAGCGTTTAATCCGATCGAACCGCCCTAAATGTTCTGATCAACTGTCGGAAATGCATTCATTATATTCACAGCGAGTGACCCTACTCGACCCTAAAATAGAAACTTTTTTGAAAAAACACGATCACCATTTCCATGTCTGCTCTTCTTCCAAAAAAATAAAAATAAAAAACTTCTCTTCTAAAAGAGGGAAAAACAAATCCCACCAATTTCAATAAAAATCGATTAAAAACCCAACACAAACACAAAAGCAGATCCACAAAAGGATTCAATGCCCAAACCCTAATCTGTTCTTCTCCCTTGCCGAAACCGTGAAACCCATCTCAAAAAGATTCGATTTTGATCGGCGCGGACCTTTGGGTCCGGTCCAAAAATGGGTGGAGTGACGTCGTCGATGGCGGCGAAGTTCGCCTTCTTCCCGCCGGACCCGCCGTCGTATACGTTGGTGGAGGCGTCGGCGTCGGCGGCGCCGGGGGTGAAGTCGTTGGGGATGTCGGGGGTGCTGAGGAGGGATAACGTGGAGGTGATGAGGGTGCCGACGAAGAGGGGGACGGAGATCGTCGCGGTGTACGTGAGGAATCCCTCGGCGAAGCTCACTATGCTTTACTCGCATGGAAACGCTGCTGATCTCGGGCAGATGTACGAGTTGTTCTTGGAGCTCAGCGTGCACTTGCATGTCAATTTGATGGGGTGAGCTTGGGTTTGGAACTATTTGGATTTATTTGTTGTTGATTGATTGGAAATGTTGTTTTTTTGTCTTTTTTGGAATGATGGCTGTAAAAAATGTGATCTTTTTATGGTTTGGTGTATTGAAACTTGAAAGGTGTTCTTTTTTTTTTGTTTGGTGGGTGTCGGTTTTTGTTATGGTAGATTGGATTTTTGTGGGGTTTTGGTTTTTTGTTGTTTGAAAGTTTTGATTAGTAGTGATGATCTTGGATAATGAATATTTTGATATCATATTTAATTTAGTTAATATGGTTTTTTTTTTTTTTTTTTTTTCTGGTTTGTTTGTTTAGGTGTTTGTGTTCCTGGTTTGGTTGTTTGAGGTAGTGTTTGATTTTGTTTGAAAAGTTGTGTGATTGAATTCTGAATCAGTGTCACTATGTTAATATGCTTTTGCATTAGTTTGATTTGAATTTAGCATCTTAGTAGGTAATGCTGTGCCACTGTCTTACTGACGCTGCAAGACACGATTGGATTATATGGTTTAGGTCATTTGTTTCGGATGTTTATAGGGTGTTATGTTGTTTGAAGGGGTTTTAGCTTCTGTTGTTGAGTTTATTACTTGGAAATTGGCGTCTTGGATGCCTGACTTTGAAATTAAATTTTTTCTTTTTGCTCTCAAAGTAGTTATTAGCAAATAACATCTTTATGATAATGTCATTGTGTTCTTTTCAGATTTAGTACACTTTTGGTAAATTTTTGCTTCATTTATTTATGAAGTTGGGTATGGAAATGTTGTTGTGCCAACGAATTAATGAATTCTTGTAAAGTTAATATATTTATCTATTTACTCTACTTGAACACTGCTCTTTCATTTAACGTGAAAATCCTCCGATTGCGAGTCCAAGCCTTGATCAATGTTTAATGGTCACCAGTGAGGTGCTCATGTGAGGTTTGACACTTCATTTTGCAGAGCTAATACAACTAAATGATAAATGCTTTCACAGCTGATGAGCTGAACGACATAAAATTTTTAAAGTTTTGTCAGAAAAAAAGACTACCAAATAAGACGTAGAAATGCGCATTGGGGGGGGGGGGGGAGATGATCCCATGCACTTCCATATTTAGTTACAAAAAAATTGCAGCTTTTTACATATCCACATGGCACGTAAATTGTCCAGAGGGATTTTCATATCGTGGTATGTACTTTTTACATCGAACTGTTCAATGAATATATCCTTCTAAGTTCTAACAATGCTATATTATAAGATCACGTAGTTCGGTCTCTTGATCATTATATCAAGATTCTGAAACAAACTTATCTCCAATTCTTGAATGCATTTCTTACCTGGGCAGCTTCCAAAGCTCCGCTTCTTTAAGTAATGGGATATAGTCAGTGACCCTAGTTGTTGCAAAAAACAGTACTTGGTAAAACTACGTTGCTGTTGTGGATACACTTCTAATTTTTGAAGAAATGTCCATATTTATGTATTATTGCAGAATCTATCGCATGCCTACATAACACTGGAGTTGGGAACTGGATTTCTATTAAATAAACTGCTTAAAATCATTGTTCTTCAAGACTTGTTAATGTGCTTGAAATCTCTATCTTGAAGAGCACCAATAAATGTGAACTGGATTCCCCTGGAATTTGCTGTTTTGGATGACGGAGAGTGTTGCTCAGAGAACCATTTTTTTATAGCATCTTTGCTCTGCCACTGAATGGAAGACATCTAATGGTTTTATTGACAAGGATAGTTGAGGGAATGTCAGTTTATGGCCTCTGTCTGTGTTGTGTAATCATGATATTTAATGGTGCCTCCTGCAAAATTGATTGGAACAGAGATTTAGTTTAGATTTTAAAGAATTATTTACCAAAAATTTTCTTTGAGAACAAGGAATGAATTTTTGGATGGAATTTTCTTTCAGGTCCATTTATGTGCTCATGAAACATATTTCTCTTTCCATTAACCGTCAAATGTTTGATAAATAGTATTTCTCACTTTAATATTTACCTTTACAGGTATGACTATTCCGGGTATGGACGATCATCTGGAAAGGTCAGCAGATTTTGCAGTAATCTGTCTCATTCTTTAAGATAGTAGTATTGGTTTTGTTTTCTTCCCACATATAATAGATGTTCTTTGTATGTACTGCTTTTTTACTGACAGCCAAGTGAGCAAAATACTTATGCCGATATCGAGGCAGCTTATAGATGCCTCGAAGAGACCTATGGAGTACATCAGGAGGATGTTATCTTATATGGCCAGTCAGTTGGTAGTGGCCCTACTCTTGATTTGGCAACCCGTCTGCCTCGATTGAGAGCCGTTGTTCTACACAGCCCCATTTTGTCTGGTTTGCGTGTCATGTATCCAGTGAAGCACACATACTGGTTTGACATATACAAGGTTCTTATAAAGTTGTGTTATGTTAAAAATAGCGGTGTGGTTTTACTTATAGAGGGCAATATCAATAATTGCTTGGGTGTTTCTCCGTGCAGAACATTGATAAAATCCCACTGGTCAACTGTCCTGTTCTCGTAATTCATGTAAGTATATATTGTCTAATTCTTCTTTCAGTCCTTATCACTCTGTACACTCGAAAATCTTTGTATTACATCTAAAATCTTTCTTCTTCTTTATTTTAAAAAAGATCTTTCTAGAACATGTGCCGTTCCTCTTCATTCAACCCAAACCACAGATTTTATTTCCTTTTCTGGAGATATAATGGTCACATATGTGACTCTGCATCATGCTTCATTTCAAAAGTGATAATGTCAGGGGAAGTCTACTATTTAAAGGTCATCATTAAAGGTCTATGATATTTTATATCTGAATTTTATATTAGTATTACCTACTCATTTAATAATGGCCGAGATTGTCGCAGAAATGTTCGTTCACTTTGTTCAAGAAAGGCATGTTGAAGTTCTCTTCCAAAATGGGCTTTGGAAAAGGCATTTTTACCTCCATCAAGGTTTATTAGGAATGAAAACCTATGAGCTAGAGAACTTTCTTCTTTGTTATACATAAATTTTGTTGTCAGAACACCTGTTTGTGGATGTGTTCATGCAATAATTTTTGCATAAACTCCTGTTTATGCTATGGGTATAAATAGCTAGACCATTTTTTTTTGTTCGTAGGGAACAGCTGATGAAGTAGTGGATTGCTCCCATGGGAAACGTCTCTGGGAACTCTGTAAACAGAAATACGAGCCACTATGGCTTGAAAAAGGGAACCACTGTAATTTAGAGCTCTTCCCTGATTATATTAAGCATCTAAAAAAGTTCATATCAGCTGTAGAGAAGATACAGATCACCAATGGGTCTTCTGATAACAAAGAACTCTCACAGTCCTCTCGTAGGAGTTCTGAATGCTTGGATTTGCCTAGGCCGAGCACGGACCAGAGGGAGAAGCCTAGGCCAAGCACTGACCAGCGAGAGAAGCCTAGGCCAAGCACCGACCAGCGAGAGAAGCCTAGGCCAAGCACTGACCAGCGAGAGAAGGCGAGAAGTAGCACAGATCGTAAAGAGAATGCGAGAAGTAGCACAGATCGTAAAGAGAAGGCGAGAACCAGCACCGATAGGAAAGATAAATCAAGGAAAAGTGTTGATCGCACGGAAAAGGCGAGGAACAGCACAGACCAGCAAGAGAAACCAAGGAAGAGCTTCGACCGGTCTGATTAAAATCTGATTTTATATTTTTCTTGTGAAATATGATGTCTATATATAAATATATTTTTTCTTGACTATTGATTTGGGTGATGACAGCTTCGGGGACATGATTAGATCGGTTGGATTATGCAATATCGACTGTTTCAAGCCTTCAGCTTCCAATACCTGAAGAAACAAAAGGTCAGTGTTTGAGTTGGGTTTTGTAATTTTTGATCTTTTCATTATTGATTGGTCTGTGTTGCCTGTGATGTTGAGAAATATGAGGGAATTCATGTCTACTAATGCACATATACCAAAATCCCAAATTTTTTTTGGTGGTTTCAATCAATAAATTCAAGTTTCCTCTGTGTAGGTCTCACATTATGGTGGTAATTTATTTTTCCATATGTTTTGATATCTTCTATTTGTTCGAAGCAACAGTGCATGGATTATCAAGTTGATTGTTGTACAGGAGAGAGAGCATGTTTTTGATATATACCGGTTGTTGTGCATATACAAATGCACATGAACAAAGTCTAATACAATTTTTGAGTAACATTCATGTTAATAATTTAATTACAATAACATATTCATAATATCTGTTATGTAGTTATAAAACTAATTAAATGTTGCACAATATATTATTTTAATTTTGATTGTCGAATGAAATTTATACTTGAACAGAAACTCAAATGAGTAGATTTTGTGATAATATGCATATATATATATATATATATATATATATATATATATATATATATATATATAATGTATATCATTGACTACATACCCTTGATTATAATAAATAGTGTTTCAACTCATATTTAAGATGAAACTATATATCATTGAACCCTAGGTCGAAAGCCCTTACAAAATTTAAAATATGGTGCTAAACATGCAAAAAAACACATCACAGTAGACAATATCCCATATGCATTTTTTTTAAAAAAAATTGATACACAAAATGAAAAAATATTTAAAAATTAAGGGAAAAAATAACGAGAAAGTAAACTATCATATTTAAGTATATTAGGCCAAAAACATGATTGAAGCAAAATGAAGTTAGTATCCATACATAATTGATCATTTTAAAAGAACCAGATAATACAATCTTTAAATTCAAATTAAATGGATTGTAAAAAATTCTTTCATATTCATTACGGTGACCATCATGGGTAATCATTCTTACTGTATAAGATGTTAATTTTTTTTTACTGGATGATTCTCATGAACTATTTTATGATGATATCATATCTGGTTTCTATGAGATTTTTTTTCCTATATAGTTGACAGTACATGATATGTTATTTTTTGTCTTAAGATAAAGATATGTGAATGTTTATATGCAGTCTTTATTTCCTTACATGATTATTTGAGTTTTTTCTAAAGGCATTCATTTTTTACATGAGTTGTTATAAATATATTAAATAGCTTAGTATATTTGGATAAAAAAATGATGACATTTAAATATGATTTGTGAAGCTCAAATAACATTAAGAAATAATATATAATAATAAAATCCAGCTTTTAGATATATACTCAAATGAAAATGCACGCCTTCACATTTTTTTTCTTTTATAAAGTGGCAACTTTAATCAAATCCAAATAATATTTTTTAAAAAATAATTCAGATATTAATTCAAAATATATTTTAAAACAAATATAAATTTATTTTTACACAAGTAAAAGAATAATGACAGATGATCGAGAACATACCAGAAAAATAGAAAAATACGGTAATGAGAATTTGACCAACACAAGTAAAATCTTTTTCTTTTCAACGTAATTTTTTGTTGAAGATAATTTAGAATAGATTAGATATTGATGAAACATAGTGCAAGGTACTATAAATAGGGAACCAGTTCTCCCTACTTAGCTATATGAAAAACTCTTTTTTGTAAAACCCTAAATTGTGCATTTGATTGACTTGAGCATTGGAGGGTCTTTTGCATGTCACCCCAACCTTGTTTCCAACAATGCTCGAGGAGGAGAATCAACAACTTTATAACCAGGTTCACCGCTTAAGCTGCCCCTGAACATACAAATCCATAAGTCCCCATTCTAGGATAGATAATTATAATATTGATAGATAATTATATTGATTGTGTTTTTATTTATTCTCTTTAAAAAAATGTAATAAAGGGTTTCTTTATTCTTTGTTTGATAAAAAATAAGTTAAAAAAAAAAGATGTGGAGAAAGAATTATAAGAGGTGAAAATGTGATTTAACATGTAGATCCACTCATACCAATCAATTAGATAAGGTGAAATGGCTTGTAACCTGAACAATGTTTGTTTTTTTGGAATAGCCAATGAGGGTAATGGGAAACACTTAGAACGTGGTTTAAATATAGGTTTGTGGAAATAGATTTATTTGGAGTTGAGGACTTTAGCAATTTCATTTACAATGTCATTTGCTTTATGTGGTGCCTTGTGTAGTTGGAGTTGTCAATATCATAACAATTCTGAAAGAGAGACTTGAAATTTCAATATTATTTCATTCTACTCTATTCTGACATAATTATACTAACATATTATATAAAGATAACAGTTGTTTTTTTAGGAATATACACCCTTATTCTACGTCTATTTATTCTTCTACTCAAATATGAGCTATAGTTATTTTTATTATCAAATATATATATCAAATTATGGAAAAGGAACAATGATAAAGCAAAAGTAACAATCTCCAATTATGAAAAATGTCGCGATTAAATGTTTCACTAAATCAGAAGACATCAAAGAAAGTAAAATTTAGGAAATTAAAGAGAATGAGGCATACCTCATGAAAACCTTTTAGTTTTCCATCTTCCATCTATTTGGGCAACATGCCTGACAACGGGGATGTGGCTGGCTGATCTTTTGACGATTGAATGCTTGATCCCCTCGAAAAATGTCCTTTTGAAGGGTATTTTTGCATGTAAAATTTTAAAATTTTGCATTAATACCTTTCAGAAAAGCATTGATGAATAATTTAAACCATTTTAAGAGACATTGCTAGAAATAATAATTCAGTAGGGTTAATCATGACAAAATGAGATTTTCGAGGGGTATATGCAAAAATCCAAATTGTTAAAAGAAATATTTAACAAAATATGATGATATGTAGAACTGAGAAATTGTGTGTAACACTTGGTTTATTTCACAGTCCAAAACGTAAATTTACCCCTATGTTTATTTATTTTTTTAAATCACATATCTCATTTAATAAAATATAATTTTATAAAATGTGAAATATATACTTTAATGAGTAAATAGGATAATAGAATTAATACGATATGTAAGACTCTATTTGAGACTGTTTAAAAGATGAGTAAAACAAAGCTCTTCATGATTACTAGGTCCTTATTGATCCTAGTCTTATTGGTATTAATAATGGTTCGACCCAGTGCACGTCTAAAGATTTTGTAGCTCAATTGTCATTGTACCAATATATATACAGGCACATCATCATCATCATGTCATATAAGATGGCATTATCTGATTAGATCAAATGTTTATATTATCACAAGAACAACTCTACCCGACCTTGCTAAAAAAATTGCTAGTCAATAATATAATGCTTATTATTTATTATTCATTTATAACTAAAATAATGCAATCATAAACATATGGAATGTCATATGATAGTAGATAATTAGACCCTTTACATCATATAAATTTGGATACAGGGATGTCACATATTTTCATTTCTTTCGTTACAATTGATGTTTCTCTCCCATGTAAGTCTCACACAGTGAAACAGTTACCCAAGCTTTAGGGATCCAGCAGAGGACCAAAGTGAGCAAGTAAAAAGGATTGAATTCAACCTACAAAAGTTCTCTTGATGTATCTTTGAAACCTCCAATTGTTCAATAAAGAAGCTTCAGTCTGTTTTCTAAAACCTCACACTTTTTTCATCTTCTTGGTTGAATCAAGTAGTGATGATTTCTCTTCGTTGGTTGATGATGCCTTCGCTAATGGGTTTTTTGGCCTATGAGATTGTCCAACCTGGTTGAGCTCTCCTCCACATTCTTCTCACATGTATTTCTGATGGACACCGTTTTTCTTTCTCCCGTCTTAGTCTTCTCTTCAGTTTTTAGTTGTTTTGAAGACAGAGTGGAATGCAACTGGGGTGAAACCTGATTGGATGTGCACAATTCTGATGGTGGCTGTGGAATGGAAAGTTCTGATATTGACCTCCACAATGTAAGTAGCCTAGCAACATCAGCCTATTTTTTTTAAAAAAATATTATGACAGACTATAGCCAAGTATCAAATTAAAGATCCTAACCATTGCAACAGATGGCAATGAGCCTTAGAATGCATCCGTGTTAAAAGCCTCATCATCTAGCGCAGAAATGTCAAGTCCACCAGCTTACATTTCTTCAATTTTCTTTCGTATCTGTTGAGGGTTAAAATTTTAACTAATTAAAGTCTGAAAAGATTTTTGCTATATAGTTAGATGGGTGGATTCAGGTTGGACCTGTAAGAGGTATAGATTGCACATCATGAACTCATTTTCCAGATCATCAGCACCAAGATCAGAGGAAGCAAAGGGGAAGGAAAGGTTTAGTGTGAGAACTGGCTTGGGCATCACCTAAAAAGTCAAGTGCGATAGATGTAATTGATGGCAAGTGAAAAATATGATTAAAAGGCATCACATATGAGAGAGTCTTGAGTGCATGCAGACATCACTAAATGACTGTTTGATGAACAAGCAGAGAACTTCAAAGGCAATAATGTTATCTTCATAGCAAGATTAGCCAAATTGTTTCATCATTCCACTCTGCTTCAACGAGGAAAATGTTAAAATAGAAGGAGATACGCAAATGTAGAGGTTGAAAGATATGCAACATGTGAGAGTAAAACATATAACAACAGTTGGTCTTTGAAAATATGATCAGAGAAATTCAGAGGCAGCTCATTAGCTCGTCATTCTACTCTGCTTCAAACAGCTGATTTTCAAACATAATAAGGTACACAAACCAGAGATAATGAGGATAAAAAAAGTAGATGAACAAAAGTGATAGAGAGAGCGAGAGAAAACTGAAAGCGCTTGCAACTAAATAAAATGAGGATACCTTCTCAATGAGAAGGAATGAGCAGATGATTATATTAAAAAAAGGATTTATGAAATTGAACAATCAGTGATCTTACTTTTCTGATCTGGCTTCTGTTGCAGCATGCATCTAGATTTCTGGTCGCTTTACTGTTCTGGCCTTTTACTGTATGATCAATTTGAATTATGTCAAGAAACTTGGCGGATATAAGAGTGCACTAAAACCAGCTTATGATATTCACATTGATATTTGCATGGACAATAAATTACAGAGAAATACAAAAACCTCTAAAGCTGCATAAATCCAACCTGATTTTCATAGAGCTTTTCTCCCGCTCCCCATATTTATTCCAACATTACGACAGCAGACTCCAACGTCATTTGCATATAAACCTTCATTCTAGCTTTAAGAAACTCAATAGGCATTTTTTCACAGAGATTCCACTAAGCGAGTAAATATGTAAGAACAAAGACATGAATAATAGAATAGAGAGGGATCTTCAAGCAATCAATCCAACATGATATTATGAAAAGTACAAATCTGAACAGACAATCAATGATAACCCAGACCTTATTTTGTAGTACAAACCATGTCAAGTTCTCAAATTGAACAAAGACACAGGACATTCAAAACACACACTTGAATTAACACGCAATAAATAATCACATACTTCAAACCGTTCTTTTATTTATTTTTTTTTGGTGAAGAAAAGCCACAGAATAACCAATTGCAGGCGATATAAGCTGCACATATAAATTCATGGGCACTGATTATGAAAAAAAGAAGAAACTTAAAAATGAATCTCTCAAAGGAATGCTTCACTAAAGATATAACTGGCACAATTTTTCAATGTTCAAGAAATTAAAGCAAAAAAACGCCTTTCAATGTTCCATCTTCCGTCGTTATGCTTGACGATGGGGATGTGGCTGATCTTTTGGCGATCGACTGCTTGTTCCCCTCTCATCCTCTCCAATAGCTCCTCTTCCATCTCCCACAAGTTGAGCTCTTGGAGGGTGGTGAGATGTTCGATGCCTTGCGGCAGCGTCTTCAGCTCCTTGCACTTCCACAGAGTAAACTTTTTGAGGCTCTGCATCGCCCCTTCCTCGATCGTTATCTGATTGAGATGGCTCAGTTTGCACAAGTCTAGTTCTTTGAGGGATGTGAAACCACCCGCTTGGAAGCACAAATCTTCACCGTCATACGCTTCGAAGAGGATAAGCCACACCAGGTTGGGCAATGATTTGAGGGAAAGGAGTGGGTCTTCCCTCAGTCCAGATGATGTTAACCACAGTCCTTTGAGATTTATGAGGGAGTTGAACAAGCGAGGCAACATCCGCTGGTTCAGACGCCCACTCAAACTGAGTTTTTCCAGATTCAGTGGTGCATCCAGATTTTCCAGTTTCAGTGATGCTTCACCTCCATCCGCTGCTTCAATTTTCAAGGCGTGAAGGAATCTCATCTTTTTAATTGAAGCACACAACTCTGTTCCATCGGACTCCCTCACCTCCCCAATCACAAATGATCTGAGCTGTGTAAGGTCCCCGACCCGTCGCACGACCTCACTGTTTGATGAAATGCCCTTTAGAGTCTGCAAGTTTTTGAAAGCCCATGTATGTTTGGTTTTTATTTTCATGGTCACAAACAATACTTTATAATCTACAACTTTAAAGTTATGAAGTATCAAATGTCGTAGATTTGGTAGCTTGGTAACCCCGTTTGGTATCTCCTTCACATAAGAACGGGCAAGGTCCAATGTTTGTAAGTTCTGAAGCCTCTTCAACCGTTTAGGAAGTACTTTCACTTTTGTTTTCCTTAAGCCCAGATACCTCAAATTAAACAAATCACCCACTGCATCAGGTATAATATCAATTGGAGCATCTTTTAGATCCAACACCCTCAACAATTTAAATTCCAGTGATGTTTTTCTATTAAAAGAGCAAGACAGAAGATTGTCAGTTGCAAACATCAATAAAGAACGGAGATGAGACATTTTACCCAATTCTTCTTGAATGGTGTTGTTTACTTTGGAAACTGATAAACGACGAACATCATTACTTGGTTGCTCTTCTAGTGCCATGCAAAAATTTATCTTCTTTGATATCAATATGGCTACTTCTCTTACTATATCATGCATACGACACTTTTTCACTCGTCCATATTCATTTTTTTCTGCAATTTGAAGCATGCTTCTGTGAACAAGTTCATTAAGGTATTGTTCTGCAACTTCTTCCACGGTTACTTCTTTTCTCTGTTCTACAAATCCTTCTGCTACCCATGACCTAATAATTCTTCTTCTTCAATGGGATAATCCTCAGGAAATGCACTACAATACAAGAAGCAATTTTTCAAGTGATGTGGTAGATCATAATAACTAATCATCAAAATATTTGATATTTTCCTAACTGTGGGTTGCTAGTGAGCATCCCATCAAGATTATTGATGATGGTATTCCACTCGAACACCAAATGCTTTGAATATAAGACACCACCAAGTGTTACAATTGCTAAAGGCAGCCCATCACATTTTTTGACTATTGCATTTGCTGAATTCTCTAAATATGGAGGACAAACGCCCCCTCGATCCCCTCGGAATGTGATTTTAGAGAAGAGTTCCCATCCTTGATCATATTGCAGAGGTTTAAGATCGAAAATGCGACTTGGAGATGCAAGGGAATTGGCTATTTCATGATTCCTAGTTGTGAACATAACTCTGCTTTGACACTTGTTATCTGGAAATAAAAGGCGAATTTCAGCCCACACATCGACACTCCATACATCATCAAAGACAATAAGGTACCTTTTTTGTTCCAACAATTGATGAAGCATCCCAGCAAGCCTTCTTCTATCCATCGTGTCAATGTCATGTGGTACGGTTTCTTTCTTTTCAAATAGCAATTCTTTGATTATTCTTTTGAGTATATCATCTATTTTGTAGGTGTTGGAGACAGTGATCCATGCTCGGCATTCAAAGTGTTGCTTAGTTACTTCACTCTTATATACCTGGGCAGCGAGTGTGGTCTTACCCAGGCCACCCATCCCATACACTGAGATTTTCATGCGCTCTTCTTTTCCATCCATGAGCCAGTCGATCAACACTTGTTTGCTACCCTCCATCCCAACAAGGTCAGAGTCTTCTCGGAAAAACAGACAAGGGTCCTCGGTATGTAAATGTGCCTCTCTAGAGTCAGTAGAACTGGATCCTTCCCCCAACCTCTTGACATCATACCGGTCTTTCATTTCTGAGATGCTCTTGATCTTGTTTCTCTTGCCTTTCAATCGTGTCGCAATATCTGTTAGAAAACACAAGGCAAGTAATGTAATCAAATTTCTAATAAATTATGTAGCATCACTAATGTAAGGGACATGTCATATACCATGCCAAACACGAATGTTCCTTGATTTAGCAAGACAGTTGAGGAGACCACTCTTCTTCCGTCCTTCCAAAAAATAAGTGAACTCATCAATGATGTCTTCCGCTTCGTATGCTGCTTCCCTCACTTGCTTCACCCAAACTGCAGTGCGTTCATTAGATTCGCTCACTCGATCAACATCTTTGATGAAGGCCATCATCATCTCCAATTCTGCCTTCATTTCTCTCATCTCATTCTCCACCGATGTCAACAACGACACTTCCTTTGTGGTGAGAGACCAAAGCGATTTGCCCACTTCGGGCGCCAAGATTGCGCCGATCTTGAGGAGCAAAGAACCCAGAATCACCTCTGCCATCTCTTCAATACGATCACTCCTTGTTTCTATCTGGAATTGAAATTAATACGTAAGATTAATGCATATTATCACTGCAATTGTTTCAATGGTGCAATAGAATACTAGTCTACACACAAATTTGTCAATAAATAAAAAAGAGCATTCAAGAAGGCAGTAAATGATCGTTCGCATGGCTTGATTTATATTAGGTGAGGGGGGATTGATTCTTGTGTTAACCATCTTATATATGTAAAGGGAGGGGCTATTCCTACTAACCCAAAATCCATTCCCATCGCCTAGAATTTCTTTTGGTGAGGAGGGGACAATAGGTGCGAGATTCTTTTTTATATATGATAATGTTATGATAAAGAGTTTGGGTGGGATAAAGGTTTGATCAGGAATAATAGAAAATACATTTTCTTAATTTAAGGATAACATCACTATATTCTAACAACAGAAATATTTCACCAAATGGTATTAAATTACAACTAAAATAAATTATATCAATCTGATACTGTTGTGAAAAGTTGTATCAGAAAAAAATATAATAGTTTTAGAAAAACTATAACAAATGCAACTCAAATAAAAAGTAATTAAAATAAATTTATATGATTCCCAAAATATGGGAATTAGTACTTCCCCTCGTATATCCAAACATAGGCCGAGAAGGTACTTATCAGATTGATTCAATTTTAACTTTATTAGTCGTAGACATTGACCAAAAGAAGCAAAAGTACAAGAAATTTGATTGATCTTGTTGATAGTTAGTTGTCTTCGCCCCTACACTCTAATCAAGCAACATGATTACATAAAATCTAATTTATCCAAGAAACATAAAGTCAATTATTTTAATGAAATGGGAAAAATCAGGTTAGGAGCCTTAAATTATGGGCTTCAAATATATAAAAATAAAGGAAAAAGATACACTCAGTCACGATTACCGACAAAAACTCTGACCCAAAGTGTTTTCATTTTTTTTAAATAGTAAACATCATATAATAATATATATGCTTTCATAAAAAGTGCATATCATTCCATTTCAAATTGAATGAATTCATTTTTAACAAGTGTAAGAAAAAATTCAATAAGGTATATACATCATCTAACGAGGTATATACTTAATTAAATCTGTAACGAAGTATATATGATATGTGTTTTGGTTGGTAATCGTGACTGCGTATAGCAGCACTCAAAAATAAATGAAGTGAACATGACCTGAAGTTATTTTCGCCCCTATCTTAAAACATTGCACCCTTATAAATTTAACACAATTATATATAACTTAATAAAATCAAATTCATCCTAGAAATGAAAAATCATATATCTTCAAGGAAATAAAAACAATCGGAGCCTTAAAAATTGTGCACTTCGAACATAGAGAAATGAATGAAATACAACATGGGTACCTGTTTTCGACACAAGACCTTTGGGAGGCGGCAAAACGAATGAAAAAGAAAGACAATACAAGCACGGCATGCACCATTCTCCTTTCCATCATCCCCGCATGCGTTTGGGCCATTTTGAGAGCGAGAAATGAGATGATCTTCAAGGGGCTCCAGATTCTATTTTGAAAACATGTGGGAGATGACTCGTTAGTCGGTTATAGAGTGGGGTACATGTCTAGGGAGGGCTACTCAGATCACTCTGGAGGAAGGAAATTTTCACATTACAGGCTGCGTTTATTGCCTAAGTGTCAAAATGGTGGTATGTAGAAACCTTTTCTACATCACTTTTGTTGGACCATGCGCGAGCCCACTGCTCCTTGATAAAATGCGTTTTATTTTTATGTTTTATTCTATATCTCTTCTCACCACCATTCAGATTGTACATATTTTAAAATATTTGAAATAGATACATGTTTATATTTCAGCTCAAAAAAAACATGGATACCTTAAATATATCTTACTAATTTTTTTCACAGTTGTCCTCACCGCCACCTGAAACATTTGACTCTGATCACTCGACATGATTACATCAGATCTAATAAAATTTAATTCATCAATGATACAAAACTTATTTATTTCTATAGAAATTCAGGAAATGAGAACCTTATAGTTGTGTATTTCAAACGTATAGAATGAATGAAGTAGAACATAAATACCTTTTTTTTTTAAAGAAAACCTAGATATTGTTATCACAATTTTATTTCTGAGTGGGGTGAAATGATAGAGAAAATAGGAAAAGATCAAAAGAAAAAAAAAACAATATTTAACGGCGGTGTCCTGGTGAGAAGAGGCATTTAATCAGAAAAACAAAAACCTAATTGAATTGTAAGTACTTGAGTTATTCACAATTGTTTTGTCCCTGCATATATTGGCATTTTCATCAATAAACAAAACTTAATTTTTCAACAGAATTTTGTTTGTCTTTATATATATATATATATGGGTTTTTTGCATGTATACCATAAAAAAATATGGTATTTATTTTTATACTATTACAAATACCATATTTATTTTTATACCAATGTGTCCCTCTTTTATCATTTTTAACCAAAATGAATCTTAACTATAGTTAGTTTTTAACCAAGAAATAAAAATGACAAAAATAACCTTAATATATAATATTTTTTTCATAATGTAAATAATTAAACATAATAACCTAATTAATTTTATGTTCTTTTTAAATTAATTGTGAGTCATTCAATCTTATCCATTCTTTCCTTTTCTTTCAATTAAGATCTAATTTTTAAAAAAATTTGTATTTTGTAATATATATTATTAATTCTTCTCAAAATAATTTTATTTCATTTTTACTAATATAAGTATTGTGGAGGTAAAAATCCGCACCAGGACATGTGTCATGTAAGGACGATACGTGGGCCATCTGGCGTAAGACCCATGAGGCCCGATCGTGAAAAGTGATCTCATGATGACGTCATCTGATATGTCGACACGACTAGACTAAAGGATCTAGTCGGACGGTCGAATATCTCGTGAAAAGATAGCACCTCGAGTAGTATAAGGCACAACTAGACATCAGGTCTAGTCGGGCGACCTTACTTCTCAAGAGTGAGTGATCTAAGGCACGACCAGACGATAGGTCTGGTCGGGCGATCTTATTACTCAGGCACGAGTAGTCTAAGGCCCAGAGTCTAAGGCATGACCAGACGCCAGGACTGGTCGGTCGACCTTACTCCTCACGAAGATACACAGAGAGATAACGCACGGCATGTACATCAAGAGACACCGAGTAGGCATAGAAAGGGTCAGAAAATCATAAACGTCTGTAACCCTCACGTTGGTACTTAACGTCCACTACCAGCAGAACGTGGGTAATTAAGGGACGACGTGGAGAGTAATTATAGGAAATGTTTTCTTAGAAAAAATCTCACTAACACTTAGTGGCAAAATTGTTACAAGATAACCAACAAAATTACATAAAACTTGATCCCTCCGAGGTACGTATGCAGCCTAAAGAGGTCGCGAGACAATACTCTTATGGCAAGGTATCGAGTAATCGAGAACACTCACGGTAACAACAGTCATTTGTGATAGCCAGGCACAGTCTCTCCCTTTTCCATTTAAAATCTATTTTGTCTAAAGCCTACCACCAAAAACAATTCCTTTGAAGTTCCTGATCCCAAAATTACAAATTTAACCGTGGGGGGAAATTGTCCAACTCAAGTATTAATAATTATTATATCTTTGCTAATAAATTTGGATTTTAAATGAAATTTTTAAAATTAATATTTTTTATTTTTATAAATATTGTATTTGATAATTTAGTCTTTTCTCCAAACTTTAACGGTTTTAATGGAAATTTGGATAAAAGTTAACTAGGATTGTAAATATGCATAAATTTTACCTATTTCAAGGGTTTCAAAATAAATAAGTTATTTGGAGTTGTATGAAATTAAATAATATATTTTTGGATGGTATACATGCAAAAAATCAAATATATATATATATATATATATATATGAAAATGATAATGTGCGGTTCATGGACCCGTGAATCGCATATGAACCATTTGTGGGCGCAAATATCGCAATCCACGGTCCACGCATGTTCGGTAAAAAGTGGGTTTCAAATAGATGAAATGCCCTAGACATGGTTGAGGAAGAAAAAGATGAGATGGTTTAGAGAGAGATGGGTTTAGGAGGTCTAATAATATATATGATTTTATTAAAAAAATGTATATATAAATGCAGGATCTTCGCGACATGGATCACTTGGATTGAAAACATGAAAAAAATTTATACAGGAATCTAAAATTTTATTCCATTTAACATAAAAGGACAATAAAATGATAAAAACGTACGGAATGAAAATTGGATTATTTATTCATTGAAAAGTGAATAATAGATATAATTGAATAGTTTTATGTGGATTGATGTATATATAACTCTTTTAACAGAGTAATCATGAAAGGTTTATGGTTTTCAGATTACATTCAACAGTTCAAATTACCGACAAAAAAAAGGATCTTAATCAATTAGGTACAGTATGATGGAATAATTTGAGAGAGTATGAGAACCTGAAAATATGCCGGGTTCCTCGGCCTCTTGGGGACCTTCTCTGGCTCTGTATTGAGTCTCTCTCTCTCTCAAGAAGCTCAGCTCCCTGTTTACTCTCTGGAAATTAAATTGATTTGCTCAGAGTAACAATAGCCACTCAAAGTTGTTGGAGGCATTAAATTAAGCTTGTGGAGTTACTTAATCAACAATTATGGCTTCTGTTTTTTCCCAACATTATCCAAGATCAATTGTATGGTTGTGCACACCTCCCCTCGTAGCGAGTTGGTTGTTGTGTACTCCCTGGAAATGAAACAGGTGTTCGATCCCGTCCAACCCTATATGGGGTGTCTTTGGCCCAGTGGTCAATCTACCAAAATAATAATAATAATAATAGGATAATAATTTTATTCCATAACATAATTGAATGGTCGGTGCGGTACAAAGTCGAAGTGGCTCATTTTGTCAAAGTACAGCTATGCTGTTTGAATGAATATTAGACATGTACCATTAACTCTCAAAATTATTAGGGGTACAACTGTACTGTGCATATTTTGTATCAATGTAAGTTGGATGTGGAAATGTCTCTATACAACTGCAATTCTTGTCTCAAAGAATCCCATTTCTCTTTGAAATTTTTTAACCACATAATAATAATTTCAAAAGATGCCTTCAGTAAATGCTTTGTTAAAATTCCATGCACCAAACAAAAAAAGGTTTTTTAGTTTTTAGTTCTTATAAACATATCTATTTAAGGATTGATTCATCACTTCTTCATATTTTGATTTTAATCCCTTGATTTAAAATATATATTCCTTTTTAATCTCTCTCAGGGATTAAAAAGAAGACCAAATAATTTAAGGATAGGTCCCTCCCAAGGACTAAAAATGAATATGAAGAAGTGAGGGATCGATCACTAAATCCTGTGGTAAATGAGAACTTCAAAATAAAAAACCCAACAAAAAATCAGCTACTAAAGTCATTGATATCATAGCACATACGGCATACACTTATCTTAATATTAACACACATATAAAACAAATATATTATGATAGGGGAGGTTGGATTTTGTATTACGAATTCAGAGATGAAATCGCGATAGCAATATTTATCTATTTTTTATTAAAAAAAAAAGAAGGGCATAAGAGTTTTGAAATGATTGCTTAAACTGTACATGTAATCCGGTCTGGATAACAACATAAATCATTCTAGGGTAGATTTATTACAAAAAAATTTTTAAAAAAATGAGTATGAAGGGAACAATTTAATTCAAAAATATACGTGGACTTTTTAAGCTTAGATTTTGAAAAGAGATTTTAAAACGTAACTTTCAAAATAGAAATCATGAAAAATCAAAATAACAAAAAAAAAAAAAAACTAAAATATCAACAATTGTGAATTTTCAACCCTTCAAAACCAAAGACAAAAATTACTTGATAATGGAGTTTCTCATAAAATTTTCAAAAAAAAGAAAAAAAAGATAAATAGATCCATTACTTGAAAATATAAAAAATTTCAATGAGCCAATGATACACTCAGTTCATTTATGCAACCATGATTGCAATTGTTACATCATTAATGTAGTATATATAATCAATATATATTCCACTATCTCATTATATATTATTACAAAACAAATATAAAAATATATATATTCATTTGATATGAGTATGAATTTTATTTTATAAAAAAATATATATTTATCATATACGTGTACACTTAGAAGAGTGCTCTTATACTCAATTTTTTTCTACATAGTCTTATATACAACGTTAAAAATTCAGTGAAACATATACCTCATTAGACGTGTATATATTATATTAAATATTTTCTTACACTCACTAAAAATAGGTTTATTTAAGTCGAAATTAAATGATATGCACTTTTTATCAAAACTTTTATCCATGAAATTGAGTGAAATTGAGCGACATGAACTTTTTATGAGTTGATAATATACTCACTTCATTTTTACAACCAGCAATTATTAAATCATTGATGTAGTATTGTAAAAATAACTGAGCTTAACATTTTCCTTATTATTTGGCGGTTCATCTATTTAGAATCTCCCTCAAGATCCGAGCTTTACTCATGTTATGAGATATAGATGTCATCTTCATATTTGAGAGTTCTTGATCAAGGGTGCGTTTGGTTGCGTGATTGCGCTGCGATTGCGATTACAGGAAGTTGCGTTTGCAATCGCGCAACCAAACAGTTTTGTAATTGCAGTTTTAAATCCAGCGATTGCAGACAAATAATGCCTAAAAGCTGCGATTTCAAAAAGCTGAGAAAGTGAGCTTCCTGCAGAATCAGGTTTGCAATCGCAGATTCCTGCAGAATCAATTTTGCAATCGCGCAACCAAACGCACCCATAGCATGATTAAAAAAAACCATGCATTATGTTATTTTAGCCGTATCTCAACACAATATGCCCATATTTTTATTTTGAAAAAAAAGCATAAGTTTTATCTAATGAGATATTTACTTTTACAGAAGATAAATGATACACCCAATGAATTCAACAATATCATTTATAAAAAAATGTAAAAAATTTACATCGATGCATATATCTCGTTACAATGAGACGAATGAAATATACATTTACAGTTGAATTTTCTTTTCCATGTCATGTCTCACGTGATAGAATAGTTTTCAAATCTTTTGTTTTAATGAAACTTTAGACATTTTATAACTAGACGAAAAATTTCACAAATGGTCTGAATGATGACCAAGGAGATAGAGAAGAAGAAACACCGAATAAAACAGATAATAGATTTGATCCAGATTGAACAGTCTCGAATTTGATCTATTCGAGGTAAATTAATATAGTTTTCTCAAATTCGGTGACATGGTGACACAACACATGCGTTATCATGAACAACAACCAGGCACAAGTTGTTGAACAAGGAGGCCAAGAAAAAAATAAAATAAAACTCTAACTATGGTCAATATTGGACCCTATTTCATCATAGGGTATCTTGCACTACAGAAACAGAGGCAGCACTCGTGCAAACGGTGACATTTAAGCATGATGAGAAGAGATAATCAACATGTAAATTGAACATAGGGTATCCTCAATTCAGTATATCAAATGGTTTCCCCCTGATCCAGGGTGGACAAAGTTCAATTCAGATGGGCTATAAATATCAGTCCGGGCAGGATATGGTGCTCTCCTCCGCGATCAAAATGGCTCTTTCATTAAAGGGATCGCTGCCCAATCCCCTCAGGTTGTGTCATCAACATCCTTGAACTCAAGGATGGCTTCTCTCAAATTCTTGTATACAGATTCTCATTTATTCCAGTCTTCCAAACAGCTTAAACCCCTTATTCCATATTATAACCCATATATTCCATCTTTTATTTCTAATCCAAACATGGGCTAAGGAATGTGAGACTTTCTAGGGGGCCCTTTTGAATTTGGTTGGGGATGCATTGTAGCCTGACTACCTTTACCTCCTAACTATTCGTGGAAGTACCTTACTCATCCCTTTTTTGTAAATCCTTTGTGTACTCGTACAATGTTCATAGCAATACAAATTTTAAACCTTTACCCTCCGGAAAAAAATATGTAAATTGATAACCTATTTTGTTATGCACAATCACAAAAAAGATTCCAAACAAAACAAAATCTTAATCATGCTCAGAAGGAAAAGAAAAAAAAAAGTTCTGCCTATTTGTACCCAAACTTCTCAAACCAACCCGTTCTCTAAATTTTAGTTGATTAAATCATGAAAAAAAATTTCTGTGTAGTTGAATAGGTGATTTCAGGTTGGACCTGTCAGAGGTATAGATTGCACATCATGAACTCATTTTCTAGCTCATGAGCACCAAGATCAGAGGAAGCAAGGGAGAGTAGGGTCAATTAGTATAGATATAATTGATGGTTTTAAATTGACGTGTGTGTGTGTGTGTGTGAAAACATGTGACATATGAGAAGATACGTATAAAGTTACTGAATGCCAGCTAGTTTCCAAATCAACTAAACCATAATACTACTGCCCACCACAAATTATCACGTGTAGGATTTGCATGCGATGCAGAACAATTTTTTTTAATTTTATTGATGGTAAATAAATTGTATTACTATAAACAAAATGCTTGTACAAAAAGTGGGATTTACAAAAGTCACTCCCATCAAGAAGGATCAAAGAAAGCAGTGAGAGGGAAACACAGTTCAAGCTGTGTTGCATCCCCACTACATTCTAAGTTCCTCTTTGAGGGAGATACACATAAGGGGAAAACAAATTCCCAAGTTTCTCATCTACAGCTTTCGTACTCCATGCCAGCAGCATCACTGTCCATGGCCTCTTTTAGGCCATATTTTATCCGCATGAAAACATCGCACTCCATCACTTGTGAACCACGCTGCAGTCAGATCTGCTGGTCTATTAGCCTCTCGCCATATATGTGTGGCCTTCCAATCAGTCATATGTCCTAGCTTTTGATAGATATATATCTTTCAGTATTCTAATCGCCCTCCACGGAGTTTTTCCTCTTCCCAACACCCAAGAGATAGCCACTCAATTTCCTCCAGCTTTAGATGCTCTGCTAATTCCTCCTTCGCCTTGACGGGTAGCAAATATCTACCTTTTCTTTATAAAAAAAACACACCCAATAGATAGCAGTACAAGAGTCTTCCTCAATCCAAAGTTTTGTAGCTTTTAGATTGAAAGCGAGATTAAGCCGCGCTTGAATGCCTTTTAAGTTCAACAATGTTGCTTGCACCCGATCCCACTACCCAGTAAATTTTCCTCTTCCAACCTCCTCTATCTATTGGTACTGTGTTAGGAAGACATTTTGATCATGGAAGTTATTCAAAGAAAATATAACATGATTATAAAAGGAAATAATATGCATGAATCAGTACAAAATACTTTTTTCTCAGAGCTCCCTGAAAAGCAGAACCAGCTGCCACCATATTGTTTAGAGAACACTAGCAGCATTTATTACAGGATATTGTCCTGCAAATATGTAGAAGAACTAAGCAAGTTAGGCAGATCTTCGAATCATATGTATTTAGCCATTCTTCATCACTAAAATCAAACCATGCTAAGGTAAGGGAGCATAACATCTGATGGGCTGGGTTACATTGGTAATGTTGAGCACCTTGACATTCAGAATCTGCAGTCACCAGAAATTGGTAAGAACTTTAGGAGGCAAATTTTGTTCATGGACAGGACACTTGGAATGAGCATGTTAACATTCAGGACCATCTCTTTTATGAATTTTCTTTAGCTCTGAATTAATTAATTATATACTTTCACAACTACATTTTGCAATATGGTTGCGGATGTTTACTGTCTAAATCTTTAAAATAAAATTCCTGGTCATCAGAGGGAAGATAATCAGATGCAAGAGAGAGTTTGACAAATTAATCCTTAAAACCAAGCTACCATATCTCTGAAAATATTCAATCACCGTTGTCAGATTACCAAACTACCATAGCAAAGTAATAAAAATTGTTGTGTCCAAAAAACTGATTGTAGAATATGTGTAACAATTTTTTTTACATAGGAGAATATTAACCAGGAAATAAAAATAAAAATAAATGAATAAATTTATTTCAATTTTTAATATGCAACTCCTAGAGCCTACTGAACCACCAAAGATGATACGACATTAGTAGATTTGAATTATCTATCAATGGGGATAAATATCAAATTTAAGATCAGACTAAGAAATTGATTTTGTGGAAATATATGGCCAATGAATCTTGTGAATAGAAACATAAAAGAGTAGCAATAATAATCATTATAGTGCCCATATCAGATGTTAATTTTCCCCTGTAAATCATTGTGAAGAGCAGAAGCCAAGAACAATTTTCTTCATTTTGTAATGCCTGCATGGATTCTATAAATATATTTAATAAAGATGTTTAGGAAGCAATACATGATGACTAAATATATGTTTGATGAACAAGCAGTAATAGGAAGAGAACTTCGAAGGCAATGATTTATTGCAATATTAGCCAAGTTATCTCATCATTCCACTATGCTCCAATGGGGAAATGTTTAAATAGAAGGAGAGAGACACATGTAGAGGTTATAAAATATGCAAAATGTGAGAGGGAAAACTTATTAACGACTGGTACCTGAACAAAGTGATAGAAAGGCAGCTCATTATCTCATCATTCTACTCTGCTTCAAACAACAGACTTTTAAACATAATAAGATACACAACCCAGATAGAAAGGATGAAAAAAGTTGATGAACAAAGTGATAGGAAGAGCAACAGTAGAATAGAAAAGGGAGGAAAGAGCAATTGATTTTTTTTCTAAAAAAATCATGAAATTGAACAATCAGTAGCCTTTCCAAAAGGAAAAGCAAACATCAAATGTAGGTGCTGCATGCACCTACATTTTTGCTTTTCTGACCTGCCTTTTTACTGTATCAATTTGAATTACGTCAAGAAACTTGGTGGATATAAGTTATAAGAGTGCAGAAACACAAGCTTATGATATTGATATTGATATTTGCATGGACAATAAACTACTTAGAATACAAAAACCTCCAAAGCTGCATAAATCCAACCTGGTTTCATGACCTAAAGATCTTCCGCTCCTCGTATTTCTTCCAACATTTCCACAGCAGACTCCGACCTTAATTTGCAGATAAGCATTAAAAAACTCATG